>CM053503.1:44992885-45260467 GCA_028627145.1 Eidolon dupreanum | reverse complement strand
GGGGTGGGGGACATCTGGCTGTATGAGACCCAGTTCTCTGCAATAAGAGGGAGCCAAGGAAGATGTGTCTTCAGTCTCTAATCTCATTCAGACTTGGTGGGTTGGGGTGGAATGCTATTTTGGCCTCTTTAGGAACCTAGTCTATCTGGAGAGGAGGAAGGAAGAAAGTCATACCTGAGACACGGTCTGCTCCGTAAGGGGGACATCTTCACCCTATGGCACAGAGAGACAAGCATTCAGTATGAGAGAAAGCTGGACTAAGACCTAATTGAAGTTTGGTAGTGGAGAAGGAAGAGGTGGTCCTTTAAACTGAAGCAATGGGCAGAAGCCTAAAACTTCTTATTCCCTTCTAGGGACTAGTACAGACACAATTTTACTTGGCCAGAGGCACTATGAGCAAAAAATGGTCATTTCACCCATCTTCTATTTTAAAGCAGGAGGACTTCTTAAAAGATTTATTCCATTCCAAGTAATTAGCAGGTTATGTGATCCACAACTTAGGGGTGGAGGACCTGATTTCCTAGTCAGATAAGACCTTCCCTGAATATCAATATCACTAGGGAAAAGATAAGGGGGAGCCAGGGGTAGTTTAATGGATCCCGCAAGGCCTGATGGGTAATGACAGCATGTTAATTTGAAGAAATAAACTGCTGCAACAGCAGCCTGAGAAGAGAAAGGAGGGAGTTGGTGGAGGGGGACCCTCTCTCTTGCCACACAGAGACATATGTTAGAGGAGAAGATTAAACTATGCAAATGGAGCCCACGGCAGTTAAGGGAGAAGATTTCCCATTACCCGACACTGTCAGCCTTCGCTCTGTGGAGGTCGGAGCTGGGACATTCTGTGAATGGGGAGATTTGCTTTGCTCAGACAGCTCTGCACCCCCACAATTTGCTGGTGGGCTCTCTTTGCAACCACCATTATCTCTCTTGAGGACTTGGAGCCTTCTATAGTTAACTCAGAGACTTCTTTCTGATATCACTAGCACCAAAAAAGACTGAGGGTCCGGCAATTAAGTACTTCCTGATGGAGAGGTGCTGTCCTCAGTTTTACAAGACCTTAAAAGATAAGGAAGACACTTCTCTGCCTCAAATGACTGTGATCCACTCCTAAAGGAAGAATAAGTCAACTTCAAGTTCTTTAGAGTCAGAACCATCAATATTAAAGTTTCTTTTATTTCATTATTAATTCGATAAGTATGTATTAAATGTTTACTCTATGCAAGGACTGAATGATATGCTAGGTACTAGGTTAGGGGCAAAAATATGTTCATCTGCTTCCTTTCTTTGGGACAATGACAGTTTGAAAGGGAAGGAGAAGGTTGTATGTATTCTACAAGCCCAGACACTTAGATACATTCAGCTGGTCTGGCCCTGGAGAATGAGTATATGGAGGGATGTAGGCGAATACATTCCTGCTTACCCTTAATGCCACCCTGTGTACCACTTGCTGGGGATCACTCTCTAGGATCACCCTACAAAGACAAAGAAGAGATCATCATTATTCTGTCCTGAAGGACCAACTTAGTGTGGGGACACTTGAGCCACTCGGCCCCCTTGACTTAGGATAGAGGCAGTTATCCCACCCCGCTCACCCTAGAGGTCAAGGCAAGTCAGAGAACTCACCCTCCATCTACGATTTCATCCACAGCCAAGAAGAGCCCTTCCATGTTCTCCAGCAAAGCTCGCTTTTCTACATTTTTCCTGAGTCCCCAAGAAAAGAGAAAAACCAGTCCATGTATGAAAGGAATCCTAGGACACTGTCTTGATTTAGGATCCTAAATTAGATCAATAAATGTCTCCACCAACCACACAAAGAAGTAAATAAGGTAAATAAGAACTTTTTAGCTAATCCACTCTAAACCCCTTCCTACTCTTGTTTGCTGAGAAAGGATCACGAATGTCAGAAAAGAGATTCAAAAAATACAGTTAATTTCTGACTATTCAAGGGCTGATTATCCAGAGCTGTTGTTCTTTCCTATCTGCCATGATGCTGTTCGTGATATTGCTCATAAATGCTGACATCAGTGGGTGGAAAAAAGGAAATAAACAGAGCTAAAACTCAATCTGGAGGTGGCAGGAGGTGGGGAGGGGATGACTGCAAACCCTATTTGCACTCAAGCTGACAAAACTTCTAAGCCTCTTTCTGCTCCCCCTCCTTTACCTCCCTCACAAGCTCTCCTCAGACCTTGAAAAGAAGCCCAGCTGTGGGGCTGGGAACAGTCAGGGCCTGCATCCACCAGCCTCAGATCCGGTGGTTGGTACATGTGGCCAGTCACATCCGTCAGTTTGACTCTTTCACTACATCATCTGAAATGAAGTTCTATTCATTCACCTGGCTAAAAAATAAATCATCCCCTTCCTAAGGAAATATGAGCCATTCACCCTGCTGATTTTGTGGGGCTGAGAATGCCTGTTGTTCTGTTCTGGTTGGCTGTCTGTGCTGGGTTCACTTGGGAGCTGCTGGAGGAATGAAGTTCAGAGCCCTGTATGTTTTCGGGAAAAGTATCTTATATCTTTTTTCTTGCCCATCAACATGGGGAACAGAGGGCTGGTGGAAAGGTGGAAGAGGAGGGTAAATGGTACATTCTTCCTATTCTACAGAAGGGAAAAAACTGAGTGCTAGAACTGAAAAACTGGGAACACTGCCTCCATTCCCAAGGTACTGATGTTTCATTTGGGACATTTCTCTAAGTATGCCCGTTCCCTACTTCTAATGTAAAGAATGAAGCCCAGGACAGCATTTTGAGGGTGCTCATAACTCTGAAAGAGCCATGGGAGAATAAATACAGAGGTAAAGATTCTGCTCCCTCCCAATCCCTTTCCATAGGAGAATTAGTCCATAGAGGGAAATACTCTCCTCTCTATCCGGTTTTCCCCATAAGTGAGAATTAGTCTGAAATAATAAGCCCAACTTCTCAAGGTAAATCAGCTCCCTGGAGCCTTTGCTGATTCCCAAAAAATCCCTGAGCCTTTCTGTCACAAGAATAGTGACTGTCTCTCACAAACAGATGTCAAGAATGGACTGCTCACCTTAGCATCTGGCTCAGTGAGTCGAAGAGGCAGTTCAGAACAGCCATGAGCATCAGCTATTGGGAGACGGAAGAAACAGAAGGATAAGGTTCAAGGCCCTGAAAGCTGCTACCCGAAAACAAAACCCTCTAATTCATTAAGTATCAAAAGACATGGACTTTCACAGAGGACCAAAAGCCTAAAGAGGAAAGGAGAGCAAAACAGAAAGAGGATCTGTGGTTTCTCACAGAAATAAATTCTGCCACATAAGCCCACAATTTGATGTCTCTCTTTGACCAAATTGTTCCAACAAACCTTTCCTGTCAGAGTCCTCTACATGTCTTTACCAACTGTGTTACCCAATGTCTTACATAGAGAAATTATTAACCAAGTGATAGCTGAGGTTAGCGCTAGTGGAAGGAGCATGGGCTTTGGAGTATGACAGATCCAGGTTTAATTCCTAGCTGAGGCATTTTCTAGATGTGTAACCCTGGGACAATTAGTTGGAACCAAATGAAACTGCCACTTTCGTAGTTCAACAATGGTCAAATACCAGTAATTTTATATGGTTCTTCATGGTTTGGTTTCATCATCTACAAAACAAGAACACCAATGCCTCCAATTCACAGAAGTGCTGTAAGGTTTAAATAACAATGTACTTTACAAAGTGCTTATAGTAATAAGAGCTTAGTAAGAGCTGGTTTTCTCAAACTTTCATTTTTGCCTCAAATTATATGGGGGCTTATTTTTTTCTTATCTATTCTTCTAGAACTTGTTACCTGAGGTAAATAGCTTTTCCTGTGATAGGAAGCAGGTTAAGAGTACATCCAGTCTTCTCAAGTGTGTAAGTCTCAAGAACTACACCCATTCAGAATTTATGGCTTCAACATGACCCAAAATGTTGGCTAAATGACCAAACTCAGTCAACTGTCAACCCTAGTAGCAGGAGCATCTCCCAACCTTGATCATACCACAGAAATCCATCTTAAAACACACTATACAGAGAAGACCATTGATATTATATGTATTTAAACATATATGGTATCCCCTACATGGAGATAAAAAAGAGATATGGGAAAACTTCTGTTCTAGGTTGATTCATTTGATAGGCCTGTGGTTTAGAAAGTGAGATCAGAGACAGCAAAGAGGGGTGGGGGGGCCTCACCTCATTTTCATAGGAGCTGCCAATCACATAGAAATAGAGATCAATACTGCTTTTATACACTACTGTCAGGCCTTCCAAAAGGGCGATTTCGCCTGGGGAGAAAAAAGGTGGAAACAGTGGGTAGCCTGAGAAAAGGAAATGGGACAGAAGAGTTAACCAGGAACTCCTGGTATCCAGCTGTTTTGGGCTGAGATAATGTAGGTCAAAATGACCCCCAAAGATCGAAGTTGACCTGTTTTTTCTTTTCAGGCAGTAGCAGAAGGGAAGTATAAACTTGGGGAAGTTTAAATGTATCTTCTCCTCTAACCACCCTCCCCCCACTACCCTTACTTCCCTCCTTGTATAAGAGACAGGATACTAGTCGATCCTTCGGAGGTGAAAATGCAGAGCGGTCACCTTTACAGACTTCCATTTACCTGCCCTAATGGATGCGGTACAATAAGCAGAGCTGCAGTTAAATTTGTCAAGTGAGGCTCATAAATCCAGGGACTAGACAGGTAGCTAACAGCCAACCTTCCAGCATGGTATTCCCGCGTGAGGTACACTCACCTCCCCATTACATTTCTGAAAAGTTTATTATATGAGGGGAGGAGGGAAAAAGAGAAAAAGGAGGCAGTCATTTTATCCTTCTCTGCAGTCCTGTCACTACCCCCTTCCCACCACGGTTCCTCCAACACAGGGAGTAGTGAAAGGAAAATGACCTACTGTCAGTCCGATGGGTCTTGTTGAAAATGTTCTTCTCAAAGGCCTTTTGCTCCTTGACACTGGGGTAGGTGTCGTCATAGTACTGGTCAAAGGGAAAGGAGATGGGTTGGGTCATTAGCACTGGGAGCCCAGAATGATTAGTGACTGTGTTTTGCCCTGGATCTTGCATTTCTCTCCTTCAAGGCATGTGGTAAGGAAGAAATACTGACACGAAGAAGGAAGAACTACAGAAGCAGGGAATGGGTAGTAAGTAATCGAATATAAAAATAATTTTTTAGGGCCCTGCTCCAGGCAACCCCACCTTACATGTATAAGACTTTAAAGACAGAGGCCTACAAGTCCTATGATGAGGTTCTGCCTTGTCTGTATTCTAGGAGAGCAATCCTGAGACCACTCTCATCGAGTGCCTCCTTAAAGCTACCCCATGTCAGGGAGCAGTATTAGAGAACATAAAAAGCACTAAAAGCATAGAATACTTCTTGTAGACCCTCACTCATTGTATAAAGCTGAAGAATGAAAAAAGGCTGTAAAAATCTTCTCTAAAGAAAAGCAGACCCTACCCTTTGCTCTCTCATATCTTAGCTTTCTTTTCTGCAAACTGAAAGAGGCAGGAGGCATATACCACATTGCTAAGCCCACTCCCAAGCTCTCCCTAGCAAGGGGTGGAAAAGCAGGCTGCTAAATCGCTCTGCTCTTTAGGGGCTAATCCGTCGCAGTCAGCTGAAGACCTATGACAGGTCTGGCATTTAGTAACTGGATAACTGTTTCAAAAGGTGTCCTGCATAGTTACATCCAATTACAGGGAGGAACAGCTGGTGAATTCTAAACTAATCTCTACCTGCTGATTGATTTATGCTATGCTCGCCAGGAGTTAATACACCAGGGACAGAAAAAATTTCTATGGGAGGGGGAGAATATAGAAGGAGAGGAAAGGGGTATCCTTTCTCTTCTCTTTTAACAGATCCAAAGGTAGAAACATCACACGAAGGAAGTCAGGAGGTAACAAGCTCCGTGATAACTGAGGACCTAGGGCTGGAACCCTGGAACAACAAAATTCCCTGGAATACCCCAGGCAGATAACAGGTCAAAGGGAAAGGGACAGGAGTGATGGGCATGGACAGGCTGCTTCTCACATCTAGACACTGCTTTGTTCCGAAATCAAGGTTCCAAAGTTCTCTGCTCTGATGCTGATAACAAAGGAAGTCAAAGTCTGAGGATGGCAATTAAAGAAGCAGGGCAACTAAGAGACAGAAGCAGTTTAGGTTTTAACTGGAATAGACATGGGAAAGATGAAAGAATTCTTAAAATTACAATATCAAAGAATGAGTTAAAAGGGCCAGGCCCCCAAGATTCAATTCTCAGAGTAAATCTCTGTCTTACTCCTAAACTGACTTGAAAGGGAATCTCACCTTGGCAAAAAGTCGATCTCCATCATTGTCCAGAATCAGGATGGCTTTGACAGTATACAGGGAGGGTTCCTGGAGAGATAGGAACATACCTTCAGTCCTGAATTAGGGGTCCTGCCACCACTGGCAAACCAGATACCTTGTCCTACTCTCAGTAAGACTACAAGGGAGGTGCCTCTATGAGTCCTCTAACCCAACCCGGTTAGATTTTTGACACTTCCCACTGAGAATGACCAAGTGATAAAAGAACTAAATTGAAGCAGGAGGCATTTTAACAAAGGACTCCAAATCGGCATCAGATAGTTTCTTTGCGCCAGACTCACAGAGTGCTTAATCAAGGTAGGTCATGCTGCTACTTCCAAATATTATGCTACAGTTATTTTTCCAAATTACCCTCCCTCCCTGGTCTCCCATGCACAGGTGGGTATGGAATATAACCCAATTAATTAATATACACTGCACAAGGCTATTTGAAAACAAGGCTGAATGCCCTAGTGTACTTGGAATTTTCTGCAGTCCCAATGCAGTAGCAATGCAGAGGCTAAAGCAAGCAAGCCTTCTCTAAACCACCCACACAGTGAGCAGAACATGCACGTGCGTGTGCGTGTGCGCGCACACACACACACACACCCACACACCAGTTCTGATATGCAGTCCGGTGAGACATCCTTCTCCCAAGACTTCCCCTATGATCCCAATTCCTCTACTACACACTGACCACCACCATTTAATTTGTCAAGACAAAAACCAATCTGAATTTTGGAGAAGTTAAGCAATGAGAAGAGGATCTGTCTAAGAAACACTCTAGGACCTGGAGATAAAAAGCAGACTTCCTTCACTACCAAGAATAAATTTTAACAACACTGGCTCTCATAAAGGAATCATAGCCACAGCCTTAATGGTTACACTCAAACACAAACAACTGCAAAGCATATCACTTTGCAAAAAGCTCCTCTACTGCAACTTCTAGGGAACCAGCTAATCGGGAGAGGGAGGAGGGGAGGAAGTGGTATACATATACAGGTGTTTGAAGGCTCAACATTTCTTGACTTTCTAATCAACATTACTTAACAATGAGGATATCCCTCCCCTATGCTAAAAGACAAGACTGTTGCTTTGCTATCTCCCTTTCCTGGCTTACTTGGAAAACCACAGTCCTCACAGGGGCCAAATATACCCTCCAAGCATGTGTTTATCAAACACCCAGGAGTAAGAAGAAAAAAAATCATTGCCAAGGATCCAGAAGCTGCAACTTCTATAAAGGTAAACTGCCCCATGAGGCTCAAGAGGTTTAAGGTTCCACACAAAGAACAAACCCTAACTTGAGGAGTCAAGAATGAGAGTAAAGGGAACCTAGTCTTTTGACAACAAGGTGATAAAAAATATAAGCTTTCTCCACTTGAATTCTCGAGGACTGTAATTTTTGTGTTTTGTTCACTGATTTTTCCCGTGTCCAAAACAATGCTTGACATACACTAAACCCTCAATATTTGTTGAATGACTATGAGAATAAAGTAAAAACTTTTTTGATGCAATAAACATCTAGGGGACCCTTTTATAATTAGACTTCCAGGTATAGATAGATTATCTGATGTTGCCATTTTGGGTGATATTACTACCAACTTATCTCTCAACACTCCTCAGAGATGCCCACCTACATACATTACTCTCTGGAATAACAAGACATGAGGAACTCTTGTAAATTCTGGAACCGTGTCTAGCAGAGGAAAGTAATTATAGAGTCTCGTCTAACAGATCACAAATAAAAGCAGCTTTCCTAACTCCTAATTCCCCACAGAAAGATCTTCCCATAAAGCAGGCTCAGTTCTATAGCAACCTGGATCCTCAATTCAACAAGAGACACCAATGGGAATGAGTTTCCTTAATAGAGGAAAAGAAGTCCACAGGGATGGAAATTTAGAAGAAATAATTTTTCCACTATCTTTTCCCTGGAAATCTTTGGCTCTGTTCCTCTATCCACATTCACGGCAACCTTAGAGAGCTTCCTAGTGGTTTAAACTGAGCATGGAGCTGACACAGGTAACTGGTTCTTGCAGCCATTGAGTCTAGCTAGCATCCATAGAAAGAATGGGATCCCAAAGAAAAGAAAACCCTCTGGCCACCAGCCAACTAGGAGAGTCAGACAATGTCCTTTGTGGCCAAGGAGGTGTGAGTACCTAAAACAGGTGGCAAAAAATAAAGCAACAGATTCCTGGGTTCTGCTCCTGGATAGTTTTACTAGTTTCTTAGAAGATGTTATCAAGGAAACTCTTGAAATAAAAATACTGAATCTTCCCGGGAAGGATAAAAGACAGGCAAAGGGAGGAAAAGAGAAGACCAGATCTTACTTATTACAGCTCTGAAAGAGGTAGGAAGGTACGAGAGAAAAGGCTGGTCATTTCAACTTCCAAAGGAATAAATAAATAAAGCTGAGAATTTAGGCAAGAGCTTTAATGCAGCTTTAATTCTCCATTCTGCTACAGCTGGAGCCAGCAGCTTCTCCTTTACTTCTCCTGCCACCTCCTGACTACAGCTGGTTCCACTTCAGTCTGGGGCCTTTACCTCTCAGTAGTGGGGAAGGGCAGGAGTTTCTCTCAAACCATAAAACCAGCCAATTTAAAGGGCCAGAAGCCATTACTGATAATGTAATTTCATTTTTTAAAGTTTCTACAAAGGGCAAGTTTATAAATAACTCCCCGCTATTAAGAAATGGGCTTTCTGGACAATGGACTAGGCTTGATCTTGTAACATGTTAAATGCTGATTATTGAGAAAGACCTCACAAGCTTAGGACTATGTTCAAGGAATTTAAAAGGTCTGTTCTTTCCTCCCACTCCCAAATGAGTAGCTGCCAGAAAGCTTTCGAGACAAAGTTCTGTGATGCACTGACTTTCAGAGAGCCACAGCCTGAGTGTATAACAGAACTTCACCTCAAATGCTAATGTTGCCTGGAAATGATGTTTAGGCAGATGGGTTTGTGGCAGGTTGGGTGGCTCAGACGGATTTTCACGTATGTTTTTACTATCAAGAAAACAAGACTGGACTCCTCAGGAGAGCTGAAACAACACTGAACAAGCAACTAGCCTGCTGCAAAGGAGTCTTTGATCTCAGCCAGGGGCTTCTGAAGCCGCATGAAAAGTTATCAACATCTTCCAGTACCCCCACCACCAGCACACAGAGGACTGGAGGGGAAGCACCATTCCTCGTGCTGCCCCCTGTGGGCCTTCGGATGTCCTGCAGCTTCCTAAGAATTATAGTCATTAGCAAAAATATTTAAAAAGCAGACCTTTTAAACATTTGTGTGTCTTGTAAGCCAAACTAGGAGAGATGGGCTATGAAAAAGCACTGAATTAAGTCTGTTCAAAATGTATATAGTAAAAGAACACTCTGGGGTAAGATCATGATGTGCTACCATAAGAGGACTGGGAGAGTATTTGGAGAAGGTAGACAGGATATTTAGGGGCTATGACTAAATACCTCATTTGATTCATTTGGGGAAGGGAGACCAAGAAGTCTTTGTGGAGTTAGAGGGTTCTATCCACAGAGCTGAAAGCACACAAGTAATAATCTAATTGAGGTTCCTAGAAAGTTCTTCAGTTTCTTATAACCATGCCAAAAAAGTAGTACCCTGGCTTGGCAACAGATCTTGACCAACTAGAAACAAGATGCTCTTCCCTCAACCCTATTTATAAAGCAAAATCAAGACAGTAAAAACCAGAAGGAGAAATTCCTAGATACCACCCCCAGCTCCAGATGGCTAAGCAGGTATTTTGCTCCCTGATTCTGTGCCAACTTCTTTAAAATGATGAGCTCCTCCAGGGTTGAGGGCTCAAATTTGCCAGCTACAAGCCTAGGGATATCAGGTGAAAAGAAACGAATTAGCTAAAGGCTTTGACAGGGAAGAGCAGTTTTCACATGCTACCCAAGGGTTAGCTTAGATTCAAGAAACACAGCTCAAGAAAGGAGCCACAGGTACCAAAGAACTGGCTGACATGAGACCAAATACTGGTTATACAGAGGAAACTGAACATGTCTTGAGAAGGAAGAGAAGGACAGGAAGAGATACCTAGAATCTTCCTGACATACACAAAATGTGAAAGCATAACCATTAAGAATTCTGACACTCAACAGAAAATTTCTCTAAATTCCTAAAATCCTTGCATTATAGTCTGGATCAGCCATTAAGTTAAGTTCTACCATTCTCTGGAACTCAGCTTCCTCATTGGAAAATTGAGAGGCCTGAGCTAGATCGGTTAATGTTAATACCTTTTTGAAGTACAGCTGACTCCTTTGATAGGCTTAAGAAATTTATGAACCTTGTTACCAGAAAAATAAACATTCACAAGTGTTTATGATTTCAAGGAGTTCGTAGACCTAGGTTAGAATTAAATGAGATTCTCTCTGATCATAATAAGATGGTGTGGGGAGGAAATAAAAAAAGGAGAAATGAGTGATACTTTCATAAATCACCCCTCTCCTCTGCCTGGCACCAAGCAGTGACTTCAAAAATATTTGTGTGACCTTCATAAATTAATAAATATGATTAAGAAAACTAACATAGCCAACAGGGGGAGCAAAGGTCAGCATCACAGCCTCCAGCTCTCAATGACTGAATTTGGTGGCTGTGAGACAGGCAGGACAACATTACCAAGCACCAAGCTCTTCAGGAATGGAAAGTCTCAGGTACCTTCTTAAATTCAGAAAGCCAGTGTGCTGGAGAATTTTACGCCCAGAGGTCACACAGTCCCTAATTCTTCAACTACTATGGTAGTGAAAGAATTACAGAAATGTGAGACAAAGCAAGCAGCACTGCTGGCAATAGAAATGAATTGAGCAAGCAGAAATCAGAGTACTCTCCACCTGAAGCGTTAGAGCAACATTAGAACTTTCTGCCTTCCCTCTCTGATAATTCAGGAGCCTTCATTTAAATATCACTCAGCAAAGGGAAAAACCAAATGGGGCTAAATCCATTTCTGATGAATTACTGGTTATGATTTGTATCCTGATTTATTCCCGACTACCCCCTCATCTGCTTCTGAAAACAAAAAGCTAGCCTTTAAAACACTGAGTTGACAGCCTCTGTGTTATCTTTCAATCTATTTGCTCCCCCAAATCAATCCTTAAGGCAGAATTGCTATCCTCTTCCCTAGTTTGTCCTCCACTAAAAACTATACAAATAATAGAAAAGGAGAACATTGGTAGATAGAGCTATACATGCCAATAGGCTGTGAATGGGAACACCTGCCTTGACAGTGGGAAAATTAAAAGCCAAATAAGGAGACCTAGGCTTCACCTGTAGCATGTAAGACTCAGGTTACATAACAAGAAAGATCTACTGAAGAGACAGGGTGGTCAAACACCAGAAGAGGTGACACAGGCTAGGGAATCTAAGGACAGGAGAATTCTAATAATCTGATCTAAGAGAAAGCTTATTCTGTGCAGAATCAGGGGAGGCCGAATGTGTGAAGGCCCTTGCCAGTACAGGTATTTAAAATGTGCTGCTTGTGGGCACTCTGCCTTCATCTTCCTAATTACTCTAGTATAAATGGGTAGGTAGGCACTGATTCTTTACTCTTTTTCTATCCCTTATTTGATTCTTTAGTTCCCCTTTCCATAACTAGTTTGCTTATCAATATCCTGTCTAATCAAGTCATGTCGATGGAGTAAAGTAAAAAACAGTGGCAAATATCTAGATGAAAAAGACCCTAAATCTGTCACTAGGCTCCCTCAAATATTTGGTTAATTGTATTCCTCCTCTGCCTCCCAGGGAAGATCTGGCTTCTCAAGGGTCTGGCCTTTGATATAATTTATACCTTGCCAGGGACTCTTTCCCCAACACTGTGAAGGAGAGGGAAAAATATATATATAAATATGTTGGAAATCTATAACGAGGTCTTCTTGGAGGGCAAGACATGGGGAGAGTTAGAAGCAGCGTCAATTGCTCTTTGGGGGTTTTAGTTCAAGCCAAGGTCTGCTTCCAGCAATCAACCATTAAAACAAGCCGGCCAGAGTAACAGCACAGTTTATTCTGATCATTTAATTTGAAGTGTCAATAAATTAAACTTCAATCAATTAAACTAGGTGTGCAATAACCCAGATGGACAACCTGACACCAACATAATCACAATAAAAATTTTTATGGCTGCCAGGGACCTCATCGGGGGCAGTGCTGGCACTGCTTGCACCCTAGCTGAGAAATATATCTCCACAGTACAGGAACGAGGAGATTGCTTCTCCTAACGAAATGGAGGGGCCAGGCACCAGCAAGGACGCAGCTGGGAGAGGGGCACAGGGGACTGCCAGGAATGAGATGGGAGTGCTTTGGGGGCTTAATGTAATTGATACCTTTGCCCAGAGCAGGAGGAGGGGGCATTCAGGCCAAGTACCTCTACTGTTAGTGCCAAAGAAATTTAACAAAAGCCCCATTAAGATGATTCAGGAAGCAAAGGCCACAGAGCAATATCAACCTTTAAGAGTCATTGATGTATACTGCATAGTTTCCTCCTCCATATATACACATACGTTTGTGCATTTTAAATGCCTTGATTTTTAAATGAGACTTAGAATTCAGGATTTGGTCATTGTCTTAGAATAAAAATGTTATTAAAGGAAGAGAAAGGATGCAAATAAGTTTGGTCCTTAAAGCACTGGAAAAACACTCTGAAAGAGAATCCAAAAGGATTACGAAAAATGAGATCTAGGAGGAAAGATTTAAGGATTTAGATAGCTAGAGTAATTCAGTTTTGAGAAAAACGGTAAAGGGGGGTTAGGGAGGAAGGGGATAAGTCATTATCTTAAAGATTCCATAGGTAATTAATGGAGAATGGTGACCTGCAGAGATCCCTCTCCATTCACAAGAAGGGAATAACCAGCAGAAAACAGTAGGAGAGGGGAAGCTGAGTCCAAAGATGCAGGCTGGGAGCATTATTATTAAACACTGGTAACAGAAGGAGATAAAAGGGTCTCCTTCCTTAGAGACTACAAGGAGATCTTAGAAATGTTAGACAAACGTGCTTGAAAGCTAGGGTCGCATTATTTAATTCAAGAAAGAAACGTCACCCACTGTAAAGTACCTAAATGAAGGGAACCTATTGGTATTTGGAAATATCCATAGTCAGATCAAATTTTGATTGATGGTTCCTCTTGATCCCTGCTAGCTTACCCTTCTTCTCAATATTCTATGGCTGTATGTCTTGTAGTGGTGAGGATCAAAGAATATGTTTTGAATAGCTTTTCCCAGAGGTCCAGCCAAACCAGGAAATAAATCTGAAATGCAGAAGCCTAAAGAAACTTTAGAAGGTGTCTCCCTTTCTAAGGAGTGGCTTGTTAAATACTGTCCAGGTACAGTAAACTCTTTAGTTCAGTAGAGAGCTAAGAGAAGATCCAGGGATTCTGCGTACTTTTCATAATGAAGATGGTGACTTAAGAATCAGGAGATACTGCTAAACAGAGGGGAAAAGATTAAAAAGAGCAATGAGGAAGGGTGATTCTGAATCAGATGGATGTGCTCACTTCAGCAGCACATATACTGAATCAGATGGAGCTAAATTCTGTGGGCCAGTATGTGAGGGTCGTGAGAAGAGAAAGAAAAACTTAGGAAATATCACTTGTTCTCTACTAGGGTTCCTCATCTGAACCAATGAATTCTGAAAATCATGTAAGTGACTATTTTCTCACTCCTCCCAAGGATGGTACAAAAATAGTGCTGTTGTGCATACAGAGGGAAGAAGTTGATTCATTACATACAATGAATGCCTTAGGTCATTAGAGCTTAATTTTCTCCTGGAACTCCAGTCAAAAGGGCTGAAATGGTGAGAAAGGTATATAAATTCTTAATTGAGAGCCCAAAATATATTGAAATTGTAAAGAAAAAAAATGTTGGAAAGAGCTGACAAAGAGGAAAGAAAATACTACTTTAATATCCTTAGAACTCTGGAGACCAGCACACAAATTGATACCTATTGGTACTTTGTCCCCAACAAAAGCTTTATATTTTATATAACTGACAGTCAAAAGTACAATTTTGTACATTGAAGAGGTGGAAGCTGATGATGAGACAAGAGAGAGAGAACTGGTCTAGGATTAGGAATCAAAATCTAATTTAGTTTTGACATTGTACTTCCTTGAGCAAGTCCTTTTCCCTATACCTTGGTTTCCCCTAACCCGACTACATAGGTTCATCGTGACAAAGCATCAGTATGGTTTTTAAAGCAAAGTTCAGGGGTACCTGGCCGGGTTAACAGGGATCTGTAAATGCAGCATCTTAGGTACAGATTAAAATGGGTATAAGAAAGAAGCAGGTTGAAATATACTTTACTGAGTAAGCAGAGACAGAGAACTGAAGTAAGACAAAATGTGACAGACTTTCACATATAACTCCTTTGACTGACCACTACAAGCAGAACTCTTGATAAATGAGCTCCCCAAGCAGCATCTCCCTCACTGCTTTACCTGTAAGCACATTCCTTTCTAAAGAGATGTAGGAAGCAGTCTAAAATTTTCTAAAACTTTCCAAAGTAACCAATTACCTAGAACTTATCCCAGGCTGTTAACTAGTTAAGAATACTGTTTAACTGCTAGGTACAAAAAATATCTTTTTAAAAACTACTCAGTTTTAAGCTTTCTAGCTAGACTTGACCAACCCATATGAGAAAAAATTATCCCTATCTTTGCCATTTTGAAAGAGGGGAACAGAAACTTGCCATTCTTTTCCACCTGATGAGGATCTGAATGTGTACATGTATTAGAGCTGAAGGAAAGAAAAACACAAGAAAGAGGCCTAGAATTCAACTCAATTAAGGAAGGAGCTGGGAACTAAATTCCTATACACACATCTATGTTAATATCTCAAAATTGCAAAAATGCATTGAGCACTTTTGAGAGAAATGTTCTGGTCCAGTTCTAAAGAAGGAGTAATAGTGTTTTACTTGTCTGAAAAAGCAAAAAAGGATCATATGGACAAGGAAGCTAAAACACCCCTTTAACCACCAAAATTCTCACATAACTGGAAAGAGTTAGCATCCCAGATCCGACAGTAAGAATTTCTAGTTTAAACGGGGAGGAAAAAGGAGAACAGAACAAGAAGTCTGGTAAAATATTCCACAATCCATGGCAACTCTATGAGATATTCCAGAACTTTGATAGAATACTGATTCTTTATCATGACAAATCTATATAAATGAGATTAATAAAAAACCAAGTAAAAAGAAAAGTTTTTTGAAGAAATGTGACAGGGAATTATCAACGGACTGTCAAAAGTGTGACAACTAACAGAAGCAGCCTGTGATGACAAACACCTGGACTCTGTTCTTCAAATTTGGGACGAGTTTGGAGGTTTGGGGAAACTCAAATCAAGTATCACATACAATGCTCAGAATCCGGGTAACCTGAAGGAACCCAATCCTGTACTCTTATAATCCTATGCGTCCAAAGGAATCCATGTGCTCCTTTCAACTTTCCACCGACCCTTGTCCTCTCACAGGCAGGGCTCCCTACTCTGAACCAAAGCTTTAGCTCCTGCACTAGGCCACAAGCTATTCCAGGGGCCAGCAGATTCTTCGATCCCCGAGGATTATCCGGAACTCCCCTTTCTACCGCCTCCCAGTCAAACTGAATCCCGACTCCCGGTCCCTCTGGATACCGCAGCACCTCGGCTGCCCCAGCTCCTACCAAAATCAGCGCCTCCATCTTGCCCCGCAGCTGGTGCTGACGTGGAGCCGCAAAAGCAACGTCGCCTCTGATTGGCCCTACGTCCTTATTAGACTCCGCCCAGGATGAGGATTATTGGACTACCGAATGTCAGCTATTGTTCTATTGACCAACCAGTGTGCTAGCTTGCTTAGCGGAAGCAGGGTGTCCAGCCAGAAGGTGCAGATATTTGATTGTCAGTCCAAACATTCAATAAAACACCAAAACCTCACGACTAAATGGGGCGAGAGTGTCAGTGGGGCGGGACTGTTTCCATGGGGAACAGAGGAGGCGAATATTAATTTTTAATTGGCAGGGTGGAGAGCACGTGATATCGCCGGCCTGATTTAGCAACTTTATTTATTTATTTTTTTCATGCCTTCAGCACCTCGTCCTCCTAGGTGGTCTCCCATCCAAGTACTAAACAGGCCCGACCCTGCTTAGCTTCTGAGATCAGACGGCATAGGGCTTCTTCAGGGTAGCAATGGCCGTTTACTGGCGTAGCAACTTTAATCGGTACTTCCTTTAGGGGACGCTATGTCTCCTTAGCCCTTCACACTGACAACTCTTGACAAAATCCGACTCTAATCCTCATTCAAAGAGTTCCCATTAGGTCTCTGATATCCATGGTTGCTTTGGCAAACACTGCTAGCTAGTTCTTCCCTCAGACTTGCTCAGATCACTTCAGCATCCTCACAGAAAGTTTACACAAACAGAATAAAGCCAAGGGATGCCCAAGATGTTACCTAGATAAACCAAAGTTGCCAGAAAGTTGATTGCTACAGTAACAATCTCCCCAAGGTGAGGTCCTTGGCTTTGTGGGACCCAAGGAAAGAGCCAGTGAGTTTCTAAAAGCAGATTTTCTTTGGCCATACGTAAACTGGGATGTTAGTTTTGGAAACCAGAGGAGAGAGTAGGAAGGACGGAGGGCTAGAGGGTCCAGGATAAGAAAGGGTATAGGGAGCAGGGTCTGCGGTTGTCCAGTAGGGACAAGCCGTTGCAAAACAAGAATAGAGAAGTTTACTGAATGCAGGGATTTCACAATAGGGAAGGGTTTGATGAAGTTTAGCTTTCTCCTACACATCTGTTCTTTGGTCCCTGACCTCCCCTGCCCCCACTCTCAGGTCAGGGACACCTTCTGTTGCCTTATATTATTCCCAAAGGGATTTTGTTTTTTCCATCTTTAACATTATGTCTCTAGGAGTTCTCCAAGAAGAGCATCTAAACCTACCCAGAGTTTTTCTAATAATTTCAGAGTAGAGTCAGAGGGTTAAGAGAAAAGTATAGATGAATACAAAACATTTAATAAAAATACAGCTAACATTGGCTGTGAAGGAAGATATATGATTTTCTGGTAAAATCGCAGGCAACAAGCCTCATATCCAAAAGAAGCAAGTGATTTACCTTTATTCAGAATGGGGAGCTATTCAAACATTTAAAGCTGTGCCTAGCATCACAAGGCTGTCCTTAGCTCGACAGCTTAATGATAACACTAACATTTACTGATTACTTACTGTTGGCCAGGCACATTATAAATCTTTGAATACATTATTTAATATTTTTAAAAACCTTTATGAAGTAGATGGGAATGGTAGAGCTGGGAGCAATTAAATAATTACTTAAAGCCATACGAGTATTAACTGGCAGCCATACATTTGAGCATAAAAGGTCTGGTTTTGAAAACATGTTCATAACCCACGATCCACTCCTCTGACTTGTGGTACAGCCTCTCCTTTATCCCAGTCCTACCTGAAGTATCTTACACCAGTGCCAGATGTTCTATAGGGACCATGAGTAGGAAAAATGTGTGATGTGGTTCATTCAGGGGAAGGGGTTGGCTCCTCTTCCTTTGTGGAGTAACTGACAAATTTTAACAGTCAGACATTGTTCCAGAAGATGGAGAAGGTGGTTGATTCTTACCTTGTCAACTTATTGAGTAACTGTGCAGTGGGGGAAAGAACATTAACTGGATGGGAGACGTTAGTTCTTTTCATGATTTTGCCTTAATAAGTGGGAGAATCCTAGCAAGTCTCAGACCAGAGCTTTCTAGAGCTCTATCTCCTTACCTAGCATTAAAGTTCTATGATCATCCATCCCTGTCCCTTTTGTTTCTGTCTTCCCTTCAACAGGAAAACCTTTAAAAACCAATCAAATGGAAAATGCTTATGCTCCCCCAGCCATACACACACACACACACACACACACACACACACACACACAATTGACCCTTGAACAAAATGAAGTTAAACTATGTGGGTCCACTTATATGTGTTTTTTTCCAATACATACTGTAAATGTATTTTCTTTATGATTCCTTAATAACATTTCTTTTCTTTAGCTTATTTATTGTAAGAATACAGTACTTAAAACATATAACATATAAAATATGTTTATGTTATTGATAAGGCTTCAGGTCAACAGCAGGCTGTTAGTAATTAAGTTTTGGGGGAGTCAAAAGTTATATATGAGTTTTCAACTGTTTGGGGTGTTGGCACCCCTCACCTCAGTGTTGTGCGAGGGTCGACTGTGTATGTATATATATATGTGTGTGGAGGAAAAGACTGGAAGAAAATAGACCAAAATACACCAGTGGCTATTTTAAAGTGCTAGGACTTTTTTCAATGTTTCCATATTTTCCAAGAGTTCTAAAATGTATAGGTACTATTTTATTGTATTTTATTTTTTACAGTAGAAAAGAAAAGTTTTGTTAGAAGGGAAAGTACCCTTCCAGACGTGGAAGCGGGCCTGAGCAAGAGAAGCATGGCTCAATAGGTGGATACTATTTTAAAAAGAGAAAAATAAGCTATTTTTTAAAGGAGAAAATCAACATCTCCTCATGAATACTTCCCTGATATCCCCAGGTGGAGTTGGACACTTCTTCCTTGCTGCCATCATCAACTCTGATCATAGCCATATTTAAACACTGCAATCTAACTCATCAGACTTGCCATCTGGGGCAGCCATTGTCCCATTCATTTTATTTTCTTAGTGCCTAGCCCTCAAATGGTAAACACTCAAACAATATTTACTGAATAGAATGAATATTTTGGAAAAAGCAAGATACAAAGGCAAATGAGCAATGTCAAAGCACAATTTAGGATTAAATGCCAAATAAGAGGCACAGATATTGAGAAGAAAGTGATCCCTGGAGATTGGGGAGTCAAGGTCTAGGAGAAGAGAGAGTGTTGAGTGAGGTTTTGATTCATTCATGCATTGAGGAAATGACTGGTAGAGTTTGATATGAATAAAAGTATGGAGGCTAGGATGTGTAAGAAATCTTTTTCCTTTTTTTTTAATTGTAAAATAAATTAAAATGTTTTTATTTATTTTTTATTTATTTTTATACATAACATAAAATTAATCTTGCATTCTGGTTGGGGAGCAGGAACAGACAATAACAAAAGACATAAGTAAACCATATAGGAGGTTAGGTGGTGATACGCATTATGTAGAAAATTAAAACTTTGAAAAGGAGACTGGAGACGATCCCAGTATGTGTACAATTTGGAGTGGTACTATTCACATTGTAGAGAAGTGAGGGACAGGGAGAAAGTTCAATAGGGTGGTCAAGATTTTAAATAAGGGAACATTCAATAAAAGACCTGAAAGGAAAAAGGGAACGAACCATGAGGCTATCTGCAGGAAGAGCATTCCAGGCAAAGGGAACATAAGGAAAGTGTGGAAGAAAAGTATTAATATACATTACCCTAGAGGGTGAAATGGAAAGAGTAGATTATTAAATAGTTTTCTTTATATATGTTGGTTATTATTTGACTTTGTTAACAACAAGCATATATTTATCATTTTAACCTAGTAAATAAAAAAATAAATATCAAAATGGGGATAAAGTTGTGAGGATTAAATGAGGTAATATGTGTAAAAATATATGTAAATTGCTACATGCTCTATTATTATTTATTATCTTATAAATAAATAATTGGACACCATTTCAAGCAGATGCATGAAGTTCTAGAAGTATTTTTTTAATTGAAGCAAAATTTATATAACCAAAAATTAACCATTTTAAAGTGTACAATTCAGTGGTATTAAGTACATTCACAGTGGTATTCAACCACTACCTCTATCTAGTTCCAAAATTTTGTCATTATTCCCACTACCTCTATCTAGTTCCAAAATTTTGTCATTATACCCATACAACAGTCACTCCCAATTTCACCCTTCCCACAGCCCCTGGCTACCACCAATTTGTTTTCTGTCAATATTGATATTTCAAATAAATGGTATCATGCCATTTTGCATCTGGCTTATTCCACTTAGCATAGTAATTTCAAGGTGCATCCATTTTCAACATGTATCATTATGTCATGCCTTTTCATGGCCATATAATGTTCCATTACCCAGTATACTCTGTATTGTTGGACAATTGATGGACATTTGGGTTGTTTCCACCTTCTGGCTACTGTGAGTGGTGCTACTATAAACATTTGTGTAACAAATATTTGAATACTGATGTTCAAATTCTTTTGGTTGCATAACTTGGAGTAAAATTGCTAGGTCACATGTTAATTCTACATTTAACTTTTTGAGAAACCGTCAAACTATTTTCCACAGCAGCTATATCATTTTACATTACAAGATATGAGAGTTCTAACTGTTCCACATCCTCACTAACACATTTTCCTTTTATTTTTTAAATGCCATCCTATTTGGTGTAAAGTGGTGTTTTATTGTGATTTTGATTTGAATTTTCCTAATGACTAATGATTTGAAGACCTTTTCATGTGCTCGTTGGCCATTTGCATGTCTTCTTTGGAGAAATGTCCAGTCAAGTCAAATGTCCATTTTTTTAGTTGGGTTGTTTCCTTTTTGTTGTTGAGCTCTAAGAATTTTTTGTATATTCTAGACACTAGACCCTTATCAGATAGCTGAGTTGCAAGTATTTTCTATTTTGTAAGTTGTACAGAAGAAAATTCAAGATGATTAGTTTGACAACTGTTTGTTCAGAAATAATTGAAGGGGACATGAAAGGCAGAAAGACTAATTCAGAAGCCATTGCAGTTCAGGTTGCAGTGAACACAAAAAAAGATTGTGTACAAGTGAAATTAGGAAAAGTCAAAGTGTAATGAACGAAATCAGCCATATGTAGAAAAAACAAATGACCTGATATAGTTTCAGGAAAGCATAATCCTATCAATATATCTAAAGCTCTACTAGCCTAATCACTTAAAGTAAAATGGTTGGAGCCATAACACAATCAAACTCTAACCTAATCAATTATAATAAAATGACTGGAGTGAACATAAACAAAATAAATTATATTAACTTGGCTTGAGCTGAAACCCAGTTGAATTGTACCTTGTCTTCATAGAAGGGGAAGATAGTCTGCATAGAATTCCTCCTCTTCAACCAAAAAAAAAAGTCAATGTTTCTCCAGTGACATTTAAGAAGGAGGATTCCCTGTTTGGCCAGCACGAGTGAACATTTTATATATTTATAAAAGGAGATGGATACAGTTCTGTTAGATATTAAAATTATCTAACTGATACTATTTGTTCACTAAGCAACAATTATAATATTTGACTTCCAAAAGCATCAAATATTTTGATCAGCCAATAGGATTGTCTAGGCCACTATAAGTTTTGTGTAGAACTACATAAGTCAACTATATGGCTTATATACCATGCTCTTTTAAGTTTGGTCAGCAAAGTGAGTTCTCCCAAGATGAATTAACCAAAACCAACTTCTGAGCATTTAAGCTCAAGTTTGAATCCTCTTAAGAAAAATTGCTGGACGTCAGAAACATGGCAGAGTGAGAGATGTCCTCAGATCTCTCACCTTGAAACAACAATAAGCTGAACAACTAAAACTCAACAAAAAACACCCATCTAGCACCCATCTGAGAGAGGGATCTACAAATAAGAGCTACCACAGCCGCTCCCCTACCTTGCCCCCACTTTCTGTGACTTCTGACAACTCCAGGCTTACAGTTTCTTTGAATATATTAAATGTTCAAGATTAAAAAGAAAAAGAAAAAAGAAAAATCAACAATGTTTCTATCTCTAGTAACTCTAACATCAACCCAAGTGTGAAACGAGAGCCTTATTTCATGTATACTCAGAAAGATGGTGAAAGGAGGTTTTTGTTGTTTTGTTTTTCCTTTTTAGGGTAGAACCAGAGACTCAGAAATGTGATTCACATTGCCTTGGGCCACATACAGTTCACCTAGATTATGTGCTAAGCATCTATAGCCCAGCCCTGGGCTTGCTCTGCCTTTTGCTAAGCAATCATAGATTGTTTCTACTCCAGCCTCCACTGAATGGGACACAGCACAAACAGAAGTAATCACAGATAGCAGAGTGTCAGCAGCTACAGCTATTGCCCTGGAGATGTGGGTATATGCCCTCCACAGGACAACTAGTAAGGACACCTCAAGTCTTGGGTGCTCGGTGAGGTATTCGCTAACAATTAAGCAGGCTTTGGGGAGAAAATAGAAGGTAGTATCTTTCTGACCTAGCAGCAGTCTGGCTATGTCTCTGAGATGTAGGAAGTGTCTCACCAACATACAACTATGATGAAACTTAAGACCACAAAGAGGAAGCTTCCTGGGGTTATATAGCCTCTGTTTTCATCCAAGGAAATGGATTGGAAGTTTTACCCAGATGAACTCTTAAGACTGCCACCTAGCAATTTAGCCCCACCTCTGAATTATCATTCTTCCTGAGAACTGAATCCACATAGTCAACTGTATAGAGAGCAGCCTTGCTATGGAATTGAATGTTAGCTATACACTCAAAGGAATCTAATTTTTCTCATCTCTTCACAGAGCTGAGAAGGGATGGCCTTAGGTAGGAACAGGGATATTTCTTTCAGCTTGGTAAGGTAGAAGGCCAAGCACATGGGAATGGGTGCAAATAAATGGGTGAATTTGATATTGGAAAAATAAGGCAGTCTTACCTAATGGCATCTGTTTTATCAATGAGCAAGGTCATCTGCTTAGAGAGAAGTAGAGGGAGTGTTGGAAATCTTAGAAGAGAGGTATGGGATAGTTATTGAGCAGAATAGAAAAGAGAATTTACCAGGGAAAAGTAGAATTATTTGGCAATGTTGAGTTTGGGGGACATAAATTTAAAAGTGATACTAGTCAGCACAATTCTGAGATTTTTCTTCATCAATATTTAGCTGCCCATATATAGATGCAGAGAAGCTGAATTGTTGAATTTAACTAGAATTGTTGGGTTTTTTTTCCCAAGAAAATTTAATGGAGAGAGAGGGGGGCAAGGAAATTAACAGTGTCTGCAAGCTTATAGTTCTGGATATGAAGGGGGGTAGATGGATTATTTAAAAAGTAGAATTAAAATATCGTACGAATAGTCTAGAGGATGAGAGGAGGGGTGTTAGGGCTTTTTCACAAACATCTGTGGTTTGATAGTGAGGAGAGTTTTCATGTGCCATTTTTTTTTTTTTTTTGTAAAAAGGAAAACTCAGAAAGATTGAAAGAATACATTTTATATCTGATTTTTTACAAATAAAGATGGCTACTATAATGGAAAAAAAAAAGAAAGGCAGAAGATGGGAAACAAAGAGTGAAATTTTGGACTTTTCAGAGGATTTTATCTGAACTGAATCTTTCCAGCTTTTTTTTTTTTTCTTGTCCAACCTTTGCTTTTCCTTTATTTCTTCTTTTCACCTCTCCTACCACCAGAGAGAAAGAAGCAATGAAGTTTCTTTTCATCTCCTGTCTGGGTGATTGAAACTTCTGGTTCTCTACCAATCCTCAATATGGATCTCTGCCTCTCTTTTTCTGTCTCTTCATTCTGTAAAAGGAAAGCTGAGAGTTAGAGAAAGATGAGGCCAGGAGCTCTCTACCTTCTTCCTCATGGGTGTCTCATGCTCAGGCAAGTAATCTCTTTGGGGAAAACATGACCAGAGGCAGCAGCAACCAAGTCATGAACGCAGTTTCAGCTGCAACCAGAGAGAATGTAGACAAGAACTGCCAACAGGGAGAGTGCGAGACCCTGGTGTGGAGACAGACTTATTGGGAAGAGCTTTTTTGGGAAGGGACCCAGAGGCACTAAGAAAATTAGATGATGTTCACCCTGAGTGTCCATGTGCCATACATGAGACTTGCGGAATCAAAGAGGCCCAGGCTCACCACAATGAAGAGAACCCCAGGATGCCCCCTCCTTGTCCATTTTGGCCAAGATAGTCACTCATGGAGACTAGAAGCACCTCAGTAAAACTCTGAGTTTTCCCGGGGTGGGTCAGCCCCACCTACCCAAGGGTCCTTGAAGGGAGAGGGCTATCTGAGAACTTTGATAGACAACTAGATTCCTGGCAGGGAGTGGGCCCTGCACCTGGTCACCACAACCTATCATTCTGTCTCAGGAAACTGTGGAAAACTTCCACTCAAGCCTCCTTTTACAACCCTGGGGCTCTCATACACTATACCTGATGAAACCTTTATAGATTTTCCTCCCACAACTGTACATTTACATACATTGTTTCTTTTGCCCAGAATTCTGTCACCCATTTTTTTCTCTAGAAAATTCAGACTCTTCCATCTTTTCAAGACTAGTTGAAAGGTTACGTCTTCTCTGAGGCCCTCCCTGAGACAGTTGCTCCTTTTTCTTTGTTCCCCTAAAACTTAATTTATCCATTCTCACATTTCTGGCCACATCCATTTATCTTTTTATACATGTGCCTGCACCATTAGACTGTGAGTGCCAAAAGGGAAGGATCACTCCTTAATTACCTTGGTATTCTTCAAATTTAGAAATTTGCTAAATACTCTATAAATATTTGTTGAGTGACAGTATAATGTATTCAGAACTAGATACCGTGAGGTATATACAAAAAAGACAAAACATAAAATGCAGTTTCTCCTAATAAGAAATTTATTTATTCATTAATAATTTAATGTAATATATTTAATATTTATTTAATTATTTAATAATATTATATGTGCCATATATGAGCCATTTAACAGTGCTTACTCTATTCCAGGCCCTGAATCACTGAATTAAACATACACACCCATTTACTTCTCACAATAACATGTAAGATTAGTAGTATTATTACCCCCAAATTACAGATGGGTAAATATAGGCTCTGAGATATTAGAGAATTTGCTTGAGATCTCAAAGTGACTTTCAGAGCTAAGGTTTGAGTGCAGGGATTTCTGACTCTAAAATTCATGCTCTTAACCATTATACTGTGGTATCTGAGACAAGTTTTGTATGATACAGTTTATACTATCACTATTACAGGATCATATAATAAGACACAAAACCATCAGGTTCAATTTAAAAATAAAATACCTAAATAAAGTTATTAATTATCTGGTACATATAATAATTGCAAAAGGAGTTAGACAACAAATACATGTGTACGGTATCTGAGGTAACCAGCAAAAATGTTGCAGCAATAGAACCTGAGCTGAACTGAGCCTTAGAGAGTGGTTTAGAAGAAGAGAACCAACATGAACATATTTCATGTGTAAGCCCTGTATGTCTCATCTGATCCCTCACAGCAACCTGTGTTGGAAGCTCTGTTTTCCCCATTTACTAAGGGGAAACTGAAACTCAAGGAGGTTAAATAATTTGCCCAAATCCAACACCACTGAGTGTTGAGCTGAGACTGAAACCCAGATTTCTCTTCTCCCCCATAAGGCCTCAGGTTGGTAGATAGGGCCAAGGAGAGCATTCTGGTGGAAGGCAGCATCAGGAGCAAAGATAGTAGGCTAGAATAAGCAGGATGCCTGTGAAAAGGAGGAAAAACTAGGCATCAAGCTTTCTATCCTCCAAGGAGCAGAGGGTGGGACTTCCTAGGCAGCTCCGCCCACTGCAGAGGATTGCAACAGGATAGGGTGGGGGTAGGGGTTCTGGGGTTCCTGGAAGGTGACTGAAGCCCATAAAGACTGGCATTGTGCCCACTGTGTGGCTAAAACTGGCCCTGTCCAATATTGCTGGGGTGGGAGAGCCATGGCCTGAAGGCTAGTTCTTGGAAGTCTAGCCACCGCCCCGCCCCCCCCCCCACAGCCCCCCAGCACTGCTGCATCCTAGCACTGGTTCTCTCCCAGGGTCAGGCTGCCCACTGGCTTTATTTTAGTTCTGTCCCAAGCATCTCTCTACCAGAATCTGGCTTCCAGATAACTGTTCTCAGTTTCTTAAGCTCCTGAGGCACTCTGGTCTCCAGGTTTCTAAGCTTCCATCTCCTAATAATAGCTGAGTCACTTTCTTATTTTATTTTCCCAACAATTCCACTAAATAGGTATTATCATTATCTCCATTTTTCAGGTGAGGAAATAAAGCTCAGAAAGATTGGGTTTGCCCAAAGCCACATAACCAGTAAATGCAGGGAACTCAAACCCAGGTCTTAAGATTCAAAATCAGTTTCTTCCTCATTCTACTATATACCATGCAACCTACTTTTCTCTAGATTTCGAATTAAGCCCCAAGGGTTATTTCTTCTAGGCTATTCTGGACTCATCTATCAGCCTTCATCTGTTTAGAGTTTAGTGCCAGGCTCTGCTAGCAAGGCATACTTCTTAGATGCCAGGGTCTGAGAACCTCAGTTCCTGGGAGCTTTGAAAGCAGAAAGCTCTTCTGGCCTGAGAGTGGGGTTCAGTGCCCCTTCAACTCCTGAGTCAATCCTCTAAAAATTCTTATCTGTGGAAAGGAACATCCTTAAAGACTTTTTCTATCCTATTCTTACCCAAAGTAGAACACAAGGGAAAAACAGTGAATGGCTTAGAGGGTCTGGCTCCACCATCTGGGCCTCACTTTACATACCCCCCCCTTACTATAGTAAGAGGGGCCTCATTATGCTCTGGTCCCAGAGCCCCTTCACAACCTTCCCCCAACCATCCGGGGTAACTGCCAGGCTCTGCTGCCTAGGATAACGCCCAGCCCTCCCCTTGCCCCCTGTGGCTGCCTCCCCTTTCCGTCTGTTGAGAGAGGAAGCCGGGGGTGGCGGGTGCAACCCTGGAGGGCACTGATAAAGGGACAGCTCTGCCCCCACCCCCTGGGGCCACTGTGGTCAGACCAGCAGGCAAGCAGGCAAGGCAGCCAGCTCCCTCTGGGACCCATGGCCCTCCCCTAGTTCCACCTCTACCAGCCCTGCCCTACTCGGGAAGCTGGTTGCATAACCCAGTGCAGTGGGGTGTTTGGCAACATTGCTTGTGGCTTGACCTGATGCTAGTGGTGGTGTGCACACACTTTGGGGTGAGGGCAGTGGTGGATTGAGCAGGGGTGACAACAAGTCAGTCTTTTTGTAGTGAGTGAGCAGCATGGATGGAGAATGGTATAACAGTAAAGATATGTAGCCATATTTTTCTCTAAATTCTATCTCTGCTACCTTTGCTGAAGTGGGAAAATCTTGAGGGGATAGAAAAATCTTAGATATTCTATCTTGCCACGCCATGGGCATTATTCAACCCATTCGGGCTTCTAATCTCCTGTAACATAAAATAAAGGAGACTTAAAGTTGAAGGGTATTGACTCTGGGCATGAGGAATCTGAGAGAAGGGGGCTAAAGGAACCATTCTCACTCCAAGAGCTGTAAAGGGTGGCTGGAGGCAGGACACAGCCTGGGAACTGCAGTAATAGTTTTTTTATAGAACCTCTTTTTATAGGAAAGGAGTCGGGGTGAGGTGGGAGAGACACCTCTGCCTGGCTAGTTGCCTAAGTGAAGGCCACCTGTTCACTTAGCTCAGCCTACATGATCATGTCTGTCCCCCTTATACATAGTAAACTTCTTCAAACACTTCTATGAATACCTATTGCTAACAGGATAAAATACAACCTCTCTACCTTGACTTTCAAGACACTTTATAATTTGGCCCCAGTCATTCTTCACAGTCCAACTCAATTGCCACCCCTTCTATGAAGCCTTCTCTGAATTTCACCAGGCAGAAATTCAGCTCCATAGCACTTTATATAGAACTTTATTAGTGTAATTAATTCCCTGACTAGGCTATGAATGAAGACATAGACTATGTCTTATTCACCTTTGAGTTTCCAAAGCATAAAACATAGTTGACACTCAATAAATATTTGTTGAATGAATGAATGAATGAATGAATGATTAGGCTTGCGTTATCCATAGTTATATCTGCAATGCCACAGTGTCCTGAACTGGTAGTTTTCATTCAATAAATGTTTGTTGACTAGCTGTAACCTGATATCATTATTTAATCAGCCACGAATGTGACTATCACCACCCCTCATTCCCTCTGAAATGGCCAAATAAGTATGCAGGTAAGAGGGCTGTATTTGAAGGTGCATGTTTGTGACCCAGATTCATGTGACCCAGATGACGACTCTCATCATCAAGAGATTCTGAACCCATATATAACATGCAATAAAGTCATGGGTCACCTCTTTTTTACATAGATCATGCATGTAGAATCATAATCTCCTGGGATAGGGATGAAATTCAAAACATTTAACCATGGGTTTGGCATGGGCCCATACACACGCAGGCTGCGGGGAGGCGGTAAAGAGGTGGTATTACATTGCCTCTTGAGATTCTTAGTTGTGTTGCTGGGTTGTGGAGGATCCTGAGAGAGAACTGGGGTGGCTGATGTATTGGTGTTGTGGTGGGGAACACTTGGCGGACCCCCAGCAGCTATTCTTTATCAACCTGGACCGAATATTTTCAATCCTATCAGAGACCGCTGGCTGAATCCTATCAGAGAATGCTGCCTTGAGGCAGCATCTGCCTCCTCAGTCATTAACTATTTCCAGTTTAACTTGAACACTGTAACAATTAAAAATAGAGAAGAAGTGTAAGCTGCAGCTGTAAGGACTGAAGCTAGACATAGGAGGGACTTTACTTAGTGCTAAAAGGCACAACAAGCTAGGAGGAAGCAAGATTCTTTTTTTTTAAGTCTTGAGAGAGATCTGTTTGGCCTGGGACTTGGGTTGTATGTTGGAGGGATGAACGAACAACTTCTGGAGGTACTTTGCTGGCCTAACACAGAGCTGCTGTGGTGCTGGGGGATAGATCTGTTATTTCACATATATCTCCTGGCCTATTCAGGGTACATGGCTGCCATGTGGCTGAGGTGCCTTGCCTGGAAGAAATGAGGACAGAGGGCACCTGGGGTCCCCTTTAAGGGAGGTGAATAATGTCCTTGCTGGTTGCTCCCCCAACTCCCCTCACGCACTGACAACAAACCTGGCCAAGAAAGAGGCCTTTGTCCTAGGACATCTGAGGCTGCAGGGGGAGGGGAGAAGGCTACAGGTGAAAGGACACATCAAAGCAGCCGGCTGCCCCTCCTCCCCAAAATATCTCCTTTACCCCTTTCCCAGAACCCAGGCTTCCCTTAAGTAAAAGCAATGCCCTACATGTCCACCTACCTACACAGCTGGGATACTAGACACCTGGTCCTTTTCTTCAGCTGCCCTTCACCACCTTGCTATGACTCAGTTTCCCTGTTCCTAAGAGAGTCAAGAGGGCAGAGGGAAGGAGGTTACAGCTTGTATAAAGTTTAGAGGTCACTTTGGAGTGGACCATCACTTCGGAATTCATCATCTGCATGGGAGAAACACAGGCCCGTCTGGACTCCTGGGCTCAAAAGGAGGGCTGGGAGAGGTTTGGAGCCATGTGTGCCCCCGCTGGCCGGGCGCAGGGTGGGGGCGGGGTGTGGGCAGAAACCACACCGGGCTCAAGTTTCCTCTCTTGGCCAGAAGGGGCAGGAGGAGAGGAGGGCCACGGAGAAAGGGGAGGGTTGGAGGAAGGACGGAGAACTCAGGAGGCCGAGAGCTTCAGAGAGGAGGCTAGCGCACCGCCCCAGAGGTCTCAGTGCTCAGCCTGAACTTCCACACTCAGCCACCAGCCATGGCCTGGGGGCGGGGCATGGCCTTCCCCGATTCTCAGAGGTAGCAGGGATCCTCACCCAGGAGGTGTCAGCCAGGCCCGGCCTCCCCAGAGACAGCACCTGGAGCCTCATCTCTCTCCACACCTTGCTTGGACCCTGCCACAGGTGCCTGAGGGGTGGGGTGGAAGGGAGATTCCAGTGGGATCCAAGCTAGGGAAGTGGAGAAGGCGGAGGGAAAAAATACCCAACTTTCCACATATTCCTAGGAGATCTCAGACCTTCCCAGACTACCCCTGGTTTAGGAATTTGACATCTTTGGGAACTCTTCTGGGAGAAGACCTAGTTGGCTTCTGAAGAGCTCCGGGAGTCTTGGGGGTGAAAGGTTGTGGGTGGAGATCGAACATTGGTTCCCTGAGGGGATGGGGAGTGACCCTGAGTAACCTTTCAGCAGGCTGGCTGCTGTGGGGAAGCTGGTAGACTCTTAGGTATATAGTACTACCCTTTCTCCTCTTCATTCCGTCATGCTGCCCTGTCCACCCAGCTGGGAAGGTTTAGAGAAGCTGAGGAATTGTAGACACTGGATGTCTGGATCACTGAGAAGTATTGTTGCAGCAGGATGGGATGGTAGGGGTAGGGGTAGCTGAGTTCTTGCCTCCCTTTGCCCCTTCTCTTCTCTGGGCAGTAGAGATCAACTGGAACTAGAAGGGAGGGGAAGGCATCCCATCTCCAGTGTAGCTCCTTCCAACTAGAGATCTTGGCAGTAGGGAGGATTGGGGCTGGAAAGCAGTGGAAGAAAACAGGGATGGGAGCTGGGACTTTCTAGTCATTGGCCCCCAAAGGACTGGAGTTTGGGGTTTAGGGAACCGAGTAACAGAAAGGCAGAAACTTGTCCCTCTCTCCTTTATTCCCACATACCTGTTTGAGTTATGTGTGCACTCAGGAGGTCGAATCTCACTTTGATCAAATTAATCTCTCTCTCCCCCTTTCCTCCATTCCCTTTGTTTCTCTCACCTCTGTGTTTCTCTTCCTCTTTGGGGATTCTTCCAAATCTTTCTAAATAGGTTGCTAAGCTGCCACTGCCACTCTACAACCCAGGTTTCACTAATCTCTCACTATCCTTTCATTGCCTCTGTTGACACCTGGGAAGGTGGAGTTGTGTAATAAGCCTCAGAACAGGGGTCCCAGGGGCATGCATGCTCCCTCTTTGTCAAGGTGGTTAGAGCCCTGGGATAGCAGTTGAGGCCAAATGCCTTCCTGTCGCCAGCATCCCTCCCCAAATGGTCCTCATCCTGTATCCTTAAGCATAAAGCCCCATGTTATTCTGTGAGTACTCAGGGATTGTGATAAACTCTTTTTGAGTAGGACCATCGGGGTGGAAGCAAAGAAGGTGGATTATAGCGGTGGCTCCAGTCCTATCTGATGCAAAATGATGGGGAATAAGATGGCTGTGTGACCTCAAAGTGTGGCCTAAACTGGAAAGTGGAAACTGATTATTATAAAAGAAAAGGGACACAGGGAGGCCTGTTATACTTTCTCAGTATCTCTCTAGTTTCTGCACCCTCTGTAATGTTCTTTTTGATCAAATTCGGACTATGCTCTCCTTCCTGATCTGTACTACTGGCTGCCCGTCCTCAGAAAGGTAGGCTCCTAAGATCCCAGAGGGGCCTATGCATGGTATGTAGACCATTGAGCCATCCCTGAGTGTCAAGGGAAAAATATACTCCTCCCCTTTGGCCTGGTGCAAACTTGCCAGTGTATTCAAAAGCTGGTTGGAGCTGATCCAAAGGTCCTTTTCAACTCCCCCTTCCTCAACCTCTTGCCTCCCCTCTGCTCCCATTCTGGATCTCATTTCCCTGTCCTATGGTGATGGGGAGGTTGAGCTTCTGGTTTTTATGAAAAGAGGCTGATATCTAGTCTCAGAGACTAGAGCAGTCAAGAACCCAGGCCTGACTGGGTCAAGTGTTTGAAGCTAGGAGAAGCCTGGAGATCACTTGCTGGGCTCCTTTCTGTCATTGTGGTTTTTTCCTATAAATTTATATGGTTGGACTAGTTCAGTATTTCTCAAGGTGGAGTGGGCCTCTGGCACTTGTTAAAATGCTGATTGCTATGTACCTGCATCTATTAATTCAATTCAGTAGGTCTGGGATGGTGTTCAGGATTCTGTGTTTTTACAAGTATCCTGGGTGAATGTGGTGCACAATAAAGTTTGTGACTGTCCGAGCTAGACACAATCTACTGTCCCTCACAAGGAGGTTCTTCAGTCCTGTCTCCATTAAGTGGAAGAGACTGAATGTAAAGCGATTTGCCCAGGGTCATGCACCTGAAAGACCAGAGAACATGGTATCCTGCCTCCTAGGGCAGGATCTTTGTACTACACCTAAGAGTAAGATCCAGGAAGATATGAGAGACAGAGGGTGGGGGTAGGTGTGTGTATGTGAAGGACTGTGAGGCAAGAGTCATTGCCCCTTCCCCCTAAACCCCTTCTCCATTCACTTTGCCTTTGGGCAATTTCCTCCAGAACCTGGGTGGGAGAGGGTGGGGTTCCGGTGTTGAAATGGCATCCTGGACAAATATAAACACCCCACCCACTCTGCCCATTGGCCAAGAGTCTGTGCCTACACCAACTCTCAGCTCTGGGGATGATGGCACTAGAACAAGAGGGTAGGAGCAGAGCCTAGGGGAGATCCTCGTTCAAAAGGATAATTTGCAATTATCACTAATTTTGTGGTAAGTCAAAGAATGGACTCCATGTTAAATAGCTGTAATAGGCCATCCTTGTGGTGATCTAAAGTCATGCAATTTGAGGTCATTCAGTCTTAATCTCTGTTTTTCTATAAGTTTTCTTCACCCCCTAGCCTGTCTGCCCCTAGCCTGTCTGCCTTTCCTTACATGGCAAGAGTGGGGTATAGTGTCTGGCCCTGAGATCAGAGGGTCCCTGCCAAATCTACTTGAAATTTCTTGCCAAAACCAGGGAGAAAAGATATAGGGAGAAAAGGGTGTCAGGGAATAGGGAGATAGAATGAGGAGAGAGGCTGACAGAGAGGAGAAGATGAAGGCAGGGGTGAGGTTTTACAGAGAAAGTTAAGCTGTCTGAGCAGAAAGGGACCTCTGAGTTCAACTTGTCCAACTCCCTGGTTTTACAAATGAGGAAACAGAGGCTCAAAGAAGTGTAATGACTTGCCCAATATCACACTGCTGCTTTGTGGCAAACCTTCAGCCAGAGTCCAGATCAAAAGAAAAGGGTCTGAAGAGGAATATATATTCAAAACTCTAAAGAGATATTTCCCAGAAGAGGAGAATAGAGATTGAGATTCCACAGAAAGAACTGATAATGTAGACCACCAATAGAGGCTTGGAGTATGGATGAGAAGGTGCCTGGAAGGCTATATATAAGCCAATAGAGGTTCTACACCTGACTCTGCTATTTACCAGCTTGGGTCTCAATTTCTGAATGGACTTTATAGGATCTTTGTGAAAATGAACCTCATAAACTAATGTTTGTAAAACTGGTGCAGCACAGTTCTTGACAAGCTTAATAAGTCTTTGTTACAGTTGTTATATTACCTTTGAAGAGGAAAGATCCTTGGCCGTGTAGGTTGGGGTTTGGCCAAGATGACCCTGTGGGGACACAAGGCAGAGGTCCAGTGTCTCCAGAGACCATTCCTCCTTTGCTGCCTGCTGCTGATAAACCTCTTATCTGGCCCAGGCAGGGGACCCTAGGGCCAGGATAGAAAAAGAGGGCAAGGCTGCTATCAGCCACCAGGCCTGGGCCATATCTCAGAGAAGGGGAGGGGCCATCTGCTTGACTCTTTCCACAACACACTCCTTGGGATGCACAAGCACCATTCTCATCTTGGGAAGAAAAGGCTAAGATCCTAAAACTGAAAACAGAAAAGGAAAGCAGAGTGATCACTGATGTTGCCCCAGAAATGGGGGGAGAAACTCCCTCCCCCCCCAGAAGATGTGACTTCTGTCTCAGCCAGTGATATAGTTTTGGGGAGAAAGAAGTAGGAGAAAGAGAAGGCATCTTGTCTGAAAACAAGGTAAAGGTCTACTGTGTTCCCAAAGTAACTAACTACAGCCATAGCAGGTGAAGTGTAGATAGCACTGCAGAGGAAGCCTTTCTAGCTTAAGAAGTTGGTTGATGAGTCCAGCATGAGTGGCAGGGGATGAGGTCTCTTCTTCTCTCAGGTGAGGTTGTAAGGGATCTCTTCATGGAGCCAGGACAAAATTGTTGACCCCTAGCAAGAGAGTCCCTAACCCCCATTTCTCCTTTGACACAGGTTGCTGGGGTCATTTGGGCTTTGGGGAACCCTGGACCAGGCCCTGGCCCAGTAGGATGCCCCCGTGTCCTCCCCAGCAGAGCAGGAACAGGGTGACACAGTTGCCCACTCCAGAGCTGGGCGAGATGGAGCTGACTTGGCAAGAGATCATGTCTATCACTGAGTTGCAGGTGAGTGGGATTGGGGGCAGGGGAAGGAAAGGGCTGAGAAGTAGGGAGTCTAACTGAGTCTGAGGCAGGGGGCAGGAGCAAGGAGGGCTCAGGGTCTCAAGTTGGAAATGTTCCAGGCACTGCAAAAGGAAGGGCTAGAGTTAGAGGGAGATTTGTATGGAAGACAACATTAAGGGGAAAGAGGGTGTGGAAGAGCAGGGAATAGGAACGGTGGGGAAGGGAGGATCTGCTTGGGGGTGTAAACTCTCTCAGCAACCACTCTCTGCTCATATCTCTCTACTCCACCTCCTGCCCTGCCTTCCCTTTCTCACCTTTTCCCCTTCTGACCTCCCTCTCCTCCAATCCCACCCATCTTTTTCCTTCATTTCCTTTCCCCCTACCCTCAGCTGCTGGGCCCCTTTCCCTCAGGTAGTTGAGCACTAGTTCAGGGGCCTCAGGAAGGGGGGCAGTCAGACTATACCGGGGTCCTCTCCTGCTAGTTGGACAAAGGGGTGTCTGTTGGCCTAACAATGATGCCTTTGTCCCCAGCTGGGTTGGAGCAGAGTGGCTCCCCAACGTGGGTTGGAGGCCCTGTTTCTAGCATGTTCTCTCCTCTCTGCGCCTGGGCAGGGACAGAGGGACTGCAAAGTAGAGGGTAGAGCTTACGCGGGCTCCCCAAGGTACCCCTTAACCCCCTAGCTCTGCCTGCCCCCCTTCTCTTCTCTGCTGCCATGCCTGGGCCCTCAGGATCTGCCCTAAGCCCTGCTTCCACACAGCAGCTCCCTCTGCTGGGCACCCAAAGCATGACCAGGCTCTGAACTTGCCCTTTGGACCCTAGATAACCGCAGCTGGTAAGGGTTCTGAGGGGTCATCTTGAATAAAACTCCTATTCTTCTTGAAGGAAATAAAGGAAGATGAGCCACTTCAACCTAGTAAGAACTTATTCCGAGGAGGCGATTCTGTAATTATTGTTACGTTAGTCCTTTTTGAAGTCTGACCTCAGTGACTCCATTCCTGTTTAAGCTGCCTTCTTTGAATAGCTGCATCACAACTTTACAAGAAGCTTTCAATGATTTTTAGCATCATTCTGTTCCCTTGTTATTATCTCACTTGGTCTTTTAGAAGGACCCAGGTTGGTCCTGAGACAGAGCTGGTTCTCTTCCTCAGCCTGTATCCAATCCTCTTTATGTCTTTTCTTGCAGGGCCTTAATGCTCCAAGCGAGCCATCATTTGAGCCCCCGGCACCAGCCCCATACCCTGGGCCCCCTCAGCCCCCAACTTATTGTCCCTGCTCAATCCACCCAGATGCTGGTTTCCCCCTTCCTCCACCACCTTATGAGCTCCCAGTACCTTCATCTCATGTCCAAGACCCCTCCTACTCCTATGGCAACGTGGCCATACCAGTCTCCAAGCCACTGACCCTTTCGGGCCTGCTCAATGAGCCCCTCCCAGACCCCTTAGCCCTTCTGGACATTGGGCTGCCAGCAGGGCCACCCAAGCCCCAAGAAGACCCAGAATCTGACTCAGGATTATCCCTCAACTATAGTGACGCTGAATCTCTTGAGTTAGAGGGCACAGAAGCTGGTCGGCGGCGCAATGAGTATGTAGAGATGTACCCGGTGGAGTACCCCTATTCTCTTATGCCCAACTCCTTGGCCCACCCCAACTATGCTTTGCCGCCAGCAGAGACCCCTTTAGCCTTAGAGCCCTCCTTGGGTCCTGTGCGGGCCAAGTCCACTGCACGGGGAGAGGCAGGGAGTAGGGACGAGCGTCGGGCCCTGGCCATGAAGATCCCATTCCCTACGGACAAGATTGTCAACTTGCCGGTAGATGACTTTAATGAGCTATTGGCACGGTATCCGCTGACGGAGAGCCAGCTGGCACTAGTCCGGGACATTCGACGGCGGGGCAAGAACAAGGTGGCTGCTCAGAACTGTCGCAAGAGAAAGCTGGAGACCATCGTACAGCTGGAACGGGAATTGGAGCGACTGGGCAGTGAGCGGGAGCGGCTTCTCCGGGCCCGAGGGGAGGCAGACCGGACCCTGGAGGTCATGCGCCAACAGCTGACTGAGCTGTACCGTGACATTTTCCAGCACCTGCGGGATGAAGCTGGCAACAACTACTCCCCTGAAGAGTATGCACTGCAACAGGCTGCTGATGGGGCCATCTTCCTGGTGCCCCGGGGGACCAAGGTGGAGGCCACAGACTGAGCTGGCCAAAAGGGGTGGGGCCGGTGATGGAGATTTCCTTCATTCCCTTCTGATAAAGGTACTTCCCAACCCTGATGCTCAGAAGCGGACAACAGTGGGAAACCTAGCATTTGGAAGTTCCAAGTTGAATTCAGTGAGGCTTGCCTTGAAGCAAGCATGTGAGGGGAGGGCTGGAATCTCCTGTGATCCAGCTTCCCAGGTCTCCAATCTCTACTTCTTGTCTGAGCTTTGGTTTATAAAGCACTCTACAGAAACAGCCTTCCACTGTGTCTTCCTTCTCCAGGGACTGTGATGTGGCTGTGCTCTCCCCAGAGTTCATTGCTTGGTGATGGTGGGTGAATCCTGCCAAACTCCTTTCTTTCTCCTACAGCTCTGTATAGCAGTGGTACACACAAAATTCGGGCTCCAGCAGTGTGGTGATCTACCACTTTCATCTTCCTTTTCAGAGCCAGGGGCCGTGAATGATCTGGGGAACCTCACTCTCTCTGGTGGGCCCCTATTTATAGAGTTGAGGTTGCTGCCAAAGCTGGCTAGATCCTCTGGTGCAAGGTCCCTGAAGTTTAAGGTGGTTCTTTTTCAATTTTTGGAACACAGAAAAGCCCAGAATGCCCATGGCCTTTTTCTATTCCCCCCTATGCCTACTTCTATTGGACTCCCTCGGCCTGGGGCCTAATGTGCCAGAGCTCTCAGAAGACCCAGTGAACAGCTCTTGATTAGAATGAATTTGATTGGATGCCAAAGTTTCAGGGGATTTCACAACCAGGTCTGAGTAAATCCTGCTCCACAGTGGAGTACAATATATATTTTAGTCAAATTTTCTATCTCCCTGGTTATGTTAGACACTATGCAATTTTTGCTTTGGGACTTCCCGTGCTTTCTTAGATCCTTAAAGATCTAGGGCCTTTTATTTGTGTAACTTTTTCTTGAAACAGCCAAATTTTCAGATGCCACATCAAAGTCCAGAGAAAGGTACCTGACACTATGCCTTCATCTCCTTGGAGTTGGGTGCTCCCCATCTTGTCACTGAATTACACAAATTTGGAGTATTATGCTATTTATACTTCTATTCAACTTCACTAGCTCCAATAGGAAACTTTGAAGTTTCGATAGATGCTACAGTTGTGAGACAAAAGCATAGTGATCAAAAGGGATGTGGAATCTTTATGCCTACACATTCTGAACATGGTCTCTAGCTCAGGTTCAGAGAATGAAAGCAACTTAAAGCTTCCTATTGCTCATAGATCTGAAAAACAGAACCTTGATCCTCAAAAATTTTAATACGTGGAAATCAAGTTATAAAGGGCAGGACTGGGATTTGGCTGTTCAGAAACTTAAGTCCACCTAAAAGACATTTTTTTATTCTAACCAAGCTCATAAGTTACAATTCAGATGCCAATTGATACTTGTTCAACAAGTATTTACTGAGCACCTCAAAAGCTCTAGATACTATTGTAGGTATTTGAGATACAGTGAACATGAGACAATGCACTGTATTTGTGGAGACTCACTGCAGTGAGGAAGACCATCACACTTTTTGTTCCTGCCTACCCAAAGCAAAAGGTGGAAGTTTTGTAAAGTGACCTGGGTTACGTAGGCAAGTGTACAAGAACTTGAATAGGGTAACTGTTTTTTTTATCTGTGAAGCCTTGTAGCTATGTACACAGAATGTAGAGTTGTTTTTCAACAAGAATGCTTGTAGCCTGAATTGTCCTATCCCAAACTATGAAACAGCAACCACTTCTATTAACTTCAAATCACAAATGTAGATTTACTTGTTAAGTAGCAAAGAGATGACTGGTCTATGGATTCATATACACCTCACCTCACCACCTTTTGCTAAGTTAAAATTGAGGCTGGATGATCTGATGGTAGGGAAAAATGTTAAGCATTTAAAAGTTATAGTTCTTAAGTATTTTATTAGGTTCACTCTCTTTAAGCAACTTTCTCCCTGCTTCCATGTATTTCTTACCCCTGTAGCTCCATTTTTTGAAGCCTGAGATAGCTCGCCAATACATTCTTATTCACCAAAGATGAGATCCACTATGCCCCTCCAGGATTTCACAACATATGGTGCCCATGGGATAAACTTAAAATATAGCAATACACAGTATTAGAATCAGTTCCAACAATCCACCCTAACCTGAGTGCCAACCTGTGGTTAAAGCATTTTATATAAACTGCTAGCTTCAAAATGCGGTACACTACCTAACCCCTAAGACCTTGTTCCTTTAGATTGATTCTGCTAGTTTCCTGGTTTACCACCTGGTTTACACCTAGCATGTAATTATATTACCTAATAATAGTATCTATTATTCTCAAACTTGAAATGGTAAAGATGTACAGAATTAAGTCATTTACCATAAATATCACAAAGGGAGAAAAGAAACAAATAGAATCAAATTAAAAACATTTTATTTAAAACGTTCATTCATAAAATCGAATGATTAATTCAAGCTGCAGAACAGCTAAATAAAAACTGCATGGCAGTGAAAATGAAGTAGACAGTGGCTCAGATAAAGGTTGTCCTCATAAGGATGTTCCTGCAAAAGAAAAAAAGTTATGAAACAGGTGAAAATCACATCCATTCTTTATTGGGAACCCAACTGCTTTAAAACTTTTTGCTGGCTGCTTTCCTAATAGACCAGATTATGATTTTTTTGGGTGGGTGGGTGTGGGGCTTCTGAGACAGACTACCATTCTCTTTGGCAATACCAAAGCACTTTTATTGACTATTGCTTTATAAAACTTACCTTTTAGCCATGAATTTGGACGAATAAGTTTCTGTTTTTTAAGAGCTGATAAGCCTGAAGCCTGTAGAAGCTGATTCCTCCCTAGAAAAGCAAACAACCTTTAGAAGTAGTTTTCTGAGACCAAGTCCCATCTCAGGTTAACCTCCCGCCCCCCATTAATGGTCCACCCATCCAACCCTCCCACCACCACTTTGGGGAAGATTCTAATGCATTACTTTGAGCCATTGTTTTAAGAAAATGGGTCAAAGGAAGGTAGGAAATAAATCAAAGATAAAGGACAAAAATATATCACAATAGAGGTATTTAAAGTGCTCACTTCCTTCAATTACTTGGGAGCCACCAAGATTAGGGTGTTGATTTTAAAACAATTCATCTCCAGAAAAACCAAGTTCAGCTTAACTGGACTAGTTTTGGCTCAATATATTAAGGAAAATATAACAAAACTGGATTTTTAGATAACTATATGGATGTAAGTAAAATCTGTTCTTACCTACCAGCATAGCAAAAAAACCTTTCCTCCTGGTTCTGACTGCTAGTCCTAAGAGTCAGGTGTGCCTTACTCTTGTCTGCCTCCTTCCTTGCGATGGTCACTGAAACTTCACTCCCTCCTAGCTTTCATGGAGCGTGCCGTGGCCTGCCCCTGGCTTATCTGTACTCCACATACCACAAGTGTCTACTCTCAGCTGTAGAGTGTCTGAGCTCGAAGCCATTCGCGCTATACTTGCTAGCAGTTCCTAGAAGCTGAACATCTCTCCTGGATCTTTAAAGGCATTGTCAGGAATCCTGAGGTATCTGCAAACTCCCTCAATAGTTAAAGGTTCCACCTGCCATTGCAAACTCAGCCAATATCAAACCCATGGAACTGTATCATCCATGCTTTCCCACCCACCTCCACCTCCTCCCAGCCACCCTTCTCCCACCCTTCCCTCCCCGAACTTCCAAGCGACACACCCATGGGATGGAATACACAGTCCTAGTAATAAACAAATCTCTATGCTACTAGTAGGTACAATGGCACTGAGATTCAGGGTACCAAAAGGAGGGCTCAAAAAAACCTATGTACAAACAACAATGATTGGATGTTAACTGTTAAAGGTTTGATATCATTTTCTATACAATTAACATTTTAGGACGATTGTGTGGGCTTATGCCATGTTTAAAGGAAAACTGCAGTTAGCAAGTTTTAAAGCATGGTTCCTCAACATCTCCATAATTTTAATCTCCAAACTAGGCAACTAGTGTGGTTAAGCTATAAACCTCTATGAAGACCCACCCAGCCAGAACAAAATAAACTGCAGTTTTCCTTTAATGTAAACCTGTTTGTGTGTCAGGAGTCAAATTCTCATTGATGTTTAAAAAGGTCTCCCAAATAATTCTAATCTGTGGATTTACAGGGTGGCATTAGCCAGCAGCTAATTTCTATTCTCTGGCAGAGTTTTGTACTTGAATTGTGATAGAAGCATTGAACATATCAGGGGCAGTGGGTCAGGAAAGTCCAAAGCTCTGCCAGTCCCAAATCCATACAGTTGTCATTCCATTCAAGAGGATATTAAATCGTTTATTGATTACACATGATAATGGATGATACACAAGCTTCATTCCCATCTATAATTTTATCTGGTACCATAATTCAATTTAGATATATTGCATAGGATGTGCCAACAATCATTAATTACCAAATAAATTCCATGACTCTGCTTGGGTGACCCTGTTAATGGTGAACCTCCAGGTCACAACACAGTAACTGTCAATTCAACTACACCAAGCAAGATATCTGAAGACAATGGCTTCTGTGCCCAAGCAGGTCGCAAATAAATTTCAAATGGAACCTGGCATCACCCTGAAGAAAATCTAACTTCACACTGTTGGGGTAATTAACCAAGATGGCTTCAGAGTAGACTAACTTTACACAGCACATTTAAAAAAAGACACATTTATTCAGCGTCATGATCAGACTATTACATTTAGCAATCAACAGCATGGGTGCAAAAAAAAAAATCTACATTAAAACCCTTTGTTGGAATGCTTTACACTTTCCACAGAACAGAAACTAAAATAACCTGTTATACAATTAGTCACAAATACAGTCCTCGAGTTTTTTTTGCCCATGTACACATGAGTATTGTCTAAAACATGTCTTCTTTGTAGCAGCTAGGCCCTGCCACCACTGTGCTTGGCTGAGTTCACAAATCTGTTGTAACCTGTAGCTTCCCTGTCACTTCTCTGGCTCTCCTCTCCTGCTAAGCTTTGTTTCCTGTTGAACAATATGGAATAAAGTTGTTAATCTAAACATATTAAGACTCAAGGCTACAATCCAATAGCAAGTTGTTTCCCACAAATTTTGCTGATCTGAATTATTAACTTAATATCCACAATATTACTGCAGTTATAACGTTAACTATGTTGCACTGCTCAGCTACATTAGGGTTACTGGGTTATCAATTATAAAAATTAAGTCAAAACACAAAAAGATGCTCACTTACCTGGCAGTAATTAAAACCTTCTGCCACTGCCATAGCTACTGCTGCTGCTGGAACCACCATAGCCACCTAAGAATAAAATTTATTCTTTTAATAAACTTCAGAAGTTTCAGTAGCAATGTTTTGTATTTGAATCAATAGTCTAAATAATAAAATAAATCAATAAAGTGTTTTAATTGACATATTTCCAATCTGATTACAAGTTACCAGTCATTTAAGTATTTTTTACCAGTACTAGTTATAGGTACATTTAGCCCTCTAATACACTACACACACGCTATACCTTGGTTTCGTGGTTTGGCAAAGTATTGGCCACCACCACCATAGGGGCCAGAGCTTCTGCCTCCAAAGTTTCCTCCTTTCATGGGTCCAAAATTTGAAGATTGATTGTTGTAATTGCCAAAATCATTGTAGCTTCCGCCACCTCCAAAATTGCTTCCTAGGAATGGAAAAAATTCCTTTAACTGTTACTTGTGAAAGGTAATGCTGAATTCTATTTAGTATTCAGTGAAAAAAAGATTGCATGATCTGCCTGCCTTCCTCCCAAACTCTGATAGCTCCAATGTTTACCTGTTTCATTCATCTTTTCCAGGCAAGGCACTCAGTTAAATAATCCAGTATTTAAAAAAATTTTACCCAATTCACCATGACAACATAGTATATTCTTTTGCCTTGAAGGCCTTTACCCATCTGGGGGCACTGCAAACACATGCTGGATACATCAACTAAGTGCCTATGGTCCTAAAGAAGTTAAGATACTAAATGCTACTAGAAGCTCATCTAATTCCAGCTGAAGATGCCCCTATCCACTTATACTCATCTATTTGGGAGTGAGGCGGCCCCAGCTTAAAGCTAGGAGGAGGTAGCATAGCAAGCCCATTAAAAAAACACCATGCACTGCACCACATAATAATGCTTTAAGAGCATCAAATCCCCACATGGATACAAATTCTATAAGGCTAATCTAGCTACTGCACCAAATACCTGGAACACTGGATACCTACCACTACCACCGCCAAAGCCGCCTCCGCCTGCTCCGTTGTTATAGCTGTCATAGCTGCCACTCCCGCCATAGCCACTGCCCTGGTTTCCATAACCCTGTCCACCACTTCCATAGCCTCTGCTTCCTCCAGAGTAACCAGGGCCGCCTCCTCCATAACCACCTACAAGAATACAATTCTTCTCAATAAGACAAAAGTATTCAACAATCAAAATATGTTTAAGCACAACAGGTAACAGCCTGGTCACATCATGCTGTTATGATCAGAGTTTAGCTTGTCATGCACTAATTTTAGTCTCTGCTAACCTATTCTATAGGTTGCTGAAAACTTTTCACTTGCGTATTCCTACAAACAAACAAACACCTCTCCACAAAACTTACCATCATTACCAAATCCATTATAGCCATCCCCACTGCCACCATATCCTCCACCACCACGGCTGCCACCAAAGCCACCTGGGAAAACAGTGGAGCTTTAAATTAAAGCAGAATTCAAGTACATGGATTGCGTGTAATCATAGCCTTTTAAGTTTAAACTTCAGGGGGCAGTTCTTGTACTGCAATCATTGACTTCCATACCAGATTTTAACTTGTTAGCGGAAATACCAGAACTACATTTGGATAAAATATAAGTGGAAATGTCGACCTGTAGTTACATGTTGCTACAAGTTGCCCAAAGCGGTAAGTCACCTGAGGCAACTGATTTACAATATTACTATTAATTCATAATACTGACAGTAAATTATAACCATACATACCTCGACCACTGAAGTTTCCGCCTCGACCAAAATTGTCATTCCCACCAAAACCACCTCCACGACCACCACCAAAGTTTCCAGAACCACTTCGACCTTTACAAAAGAAAAATTTTAAGTGTTAAGTCATATAGATCGGAATTGTTGTTACCCTTAAAGTTTAATTAAAAAGCAACAAACCCACCTCTTTGGCTGGATGAAGCACTAGCCATCTCTTGTTTAGATAGGGCTTTCCTTACTTCACAGTTGTGGCCATTCACAGTATGGTATTTCTGAACTAAAAAATTCCGAAGTTAAAAAAGAGAGTCAGGATTTAGAATAAAATGCAGATTTCAAAAAACCCTTAGCAAATGCCCATCATCTGATACTCACTGACAATCTTGTCTACAGAGTCATGATCATCAAAGGTTACAAAAGCAAAGCCTCTCTTTTTGCCACTGCCTCGGTCAGTCATGATTTCAATCACTTCAATTTTCCCGTACTGTTCAAAATAATCTCTTAGGTGATGTTCTTCAGTGTCTTCTTTAATACCACCAACAAAAATCTTTTTCACAGTTAAGTGGGCACCAGGTCTCTGAGAATCCTAAGAAAAATTAAGTTATTTATAATAGCAAGTTCATCTCAAAATCAAGATTAAAATTTATTAACTTTTTTGGATATAAAGTCTACCTAGTGGCACACTTGTAAATGATTAATGGGGGGAAAAATCACTTACTTCTCTTGAGACAGCCCTCTTTGGTTCCACAACTCTTCCATCCACTTTATGTGGCCTTGCATTCATGGCTGCATCCACCTCCTCCACAGTGGCATAAGTGACAAATCCAAAGCCTCTGGAGCGCTTGGTGTTTGGATCCCTCATCACCTGAGATAGTAATTCATTAAATACAAATTAAGACCCCCCAAAGAGATTGTCGTTTCTACCTTAAGGTTAACAAGAAATGCTATACTAGCCCTTTACTTTATGCAAAGTCCTTAAATTTCCTCTTATCCATCTTAAAGTCTATGTAGTAAGAGTGAGCTTTTTAATCGGTTGAAGTTACACTCTTCTCTATTTCCAATATAATCTAGTCAACAATCTTCATATGCATCAGATGCGAACTCCAGCAAAAAAAAACAAAAACAAACAAAAAACACTAAAGAAATTAACTAGTTCTACTGTTTTGTTTCTTTCAAGTCTTACCACACAATCTGTGAGTGTTCCCCATTGCTCAAAATGGCTCCTCAGACTCTCATCGGTTGTTTCAAAGCTCAAACCTCCGATGAAGAGCTTCCGCAGCTGTTCGGGCTCTTTGGGAGACTAAAGAATAGAAAAGGCAGAAAAGCATTATGTGGACCTACAGGGCAAAACATTTTCCAGTTAAGGAAAGTAAAACTCGACAGCAACGTACCTAACACATAGTTTTTTCGAGCCGCTACAAGCCACGTGCTTTTCCCTTTTGGGGAGGCATGTTGGGGGCTGAAAAACCGCGAGCGCATGCGTCCCTTTTCTCTCCGACGCACGCGCAACAAAAGGACTGGGCGGGAGGGATCCACCGCCAATAAGGAATTCCAGCTACTTTATAAGAAACTCGCCCACTTAGACAAGGTAAAAAAAAAACGATTTAATGTGCCTAAGAGTTTTACCGTGAGGACCGAGCCCGCCGTGATAACTGAAGGTTGCAGGGCGGCGGCCTCATGGCAGCGAGGACAAAATGGCGACCTGAACTTTGGGAGCGGTAGGCCCCAGCAGCGATCGAAGAACTGCAGAATGGGCTGGTGCAAGTAGCCAACCCAGGCCGCATCCTACCGAACTCAGGAAGGCGCAAGGAAGAAAATGAAGTTGGAGAGCATCTTACCTCTGACTTAGACATGACGACGACTGGTGGTGCGACTTTAACGATGCTTACTCTGCGGCGTCCACCGACAGAAAGGAGTGATCTAACGAACGTATCTGCCAGCCTACCTTCGGCCTCGCTCTTTTATCCCGCCTCCTCGCTGACGGCATTGTAGGCTCCGCCCCTGATTTACTCTGATTGGACATTTAAAATACCTTCATGCTACTATTGGTCTGTGGTGCCGCATCACTGATTTACGTCATCCGTTTGGGCGTTCTACGCAGTCTCCACCCCTTGGGGTCCATTGGTTTCAGAGTAATTTTAACTAGTGCGATTGGCTAGCCAACGAATCATTCATATTTGAGTGTACTAAGGTATTTAAATAACTTTTTAACCTTTCACGACCCGAATATTACATCCTACTCAGTTGTCAAAGCATGCTTAATACAATGTGTTAAAAAAAAGAATGTGACAATTTTATACTTTGCAACAACTGCTCAGTGAGCGCATGTGTAGTAAAATGGCGAGTTTACGCAGGCGTATTAAGAAGTTCCGCTTGCCTCTTGGAGCACGTGAAATGGCGGGCGGGAGACAGCGGCGAATCTATAGCGCCTGCGTAGTGGCGGGAGTCGTGCCCCGTTTTGCGCAGGCGTAGTGGGCGGAGAAAGGGTCTGGTCCCAGGATTGGTCGCGCAGGCGCAGAGAAAGATCCGTTTTGGCGGGCGGTTGGCGTTGCGCAGAAGGCGGTGGCAGAGGTGCCTTGCGGTCCGGCCTCACCACAGGCGAACAGGCAAGACATTGGTGGGAGTGATCGGTCTCGATCCTGGGTAAGTGGCGGACAGTCTTGCCTAACTACACGAGGTCTTGAACCGATTCCAATTGGGCTCGTTATTGTGCGAAATGAATGGACCGCGGGGTGGGGGGGCTAGTGAAGGGGGAGCAGTGGATCCTGCCAACCAATGAGAGAACGGGGGCGGGATGTTTTAATCTCTGTAGGTTCTGTGGAGCTTTGCAGCCGAATAGTTTGACTGGCGAGTGTATAGGCCAATTGGGTCTGCTTTTAGGTGCCGACTGATCGGTCCTTGGGCCATCAGAGGCGGGTTTTCCCCTCCAGAGCAGCGTCTCACTGAGCCAGTGAGCATGAAGCGCGCGGTAGGTTGGGCTCCGCCAAGAGGCCGCTTTGACTCCAATTGGGAATGCGGGAATTGGGCGGTTAAATGGATGGACCAAATCTGGAGCGAACCTACGGAGAGTACTTGGCCAGGTCGTCCAGTCAGCGCTCCAAAAAGACGGAGGTCCTTAGATGTAGGGATGGTGAGGAAGGGGGAATCAATACCTGTGATGGCGCGTGGATATTTTATCCACAGTGACTTCTGTAACGAAGACTTTAGGCCTCCATCCCATAAGCCTCCCTCATAGGGAAACTATACGTTTGCTTATATATACCGCGAGTTGACATTCCCCCGTCTCCCACTTCGGTACATGTCAACATCCACTATAGGTTTTGCGGGGGAGCAAGGAAGAACTTTTGACTTTGAGAACTAGCTTTTTTTAGGAAGACTGACTTGAAATGTTAGGATGAATAGGATAAATCTCTAGAAAGGCGTCCGGGAAAAATCTACGTAATAATCCATGTTTCCACCGATAACCTGATATTTCTAAATCCATAGAAAAAGTTTTGGAAAGCTACATACCCAAATGAGTTACCATTAGGCATACAGTGGTGGGATCGGGACAGGTTGAATCTCTAATGTTTAAATCTTTTCACGGATGATAATTTATGATTAAAATTAAATTAAAAATCAACAGATTTTTGTGTTTCCATTAATGACGTACTTCTCACCACCATTCTCGTTACACCTCTAAAAGGTGCTGTTTTACATGAACTAAGGTGGTTCTTGGTAATAGAAGTGTAAATAAAAGCAAGGTACCTTTGTCAGTGCTTAGTACCTGCTAGGCATCATGCTAAGTACTTTATATAGGCATTATTCATGTCCCCAATACCTTTATCGTAGTCTCTTCTTTGAGGAATTTTTCCCACCATATATGTCTCTTTACACTGTTAAAGAGTTTCTAAGCTCCTCTTTCAGCAATTCCTTTGGGGATATCTGAATTTGGGTAAGAAGGAAGCTGTTTAAGGAGGGTTATTTTTAGGGTGACAGGGACAGGAGGGTTCATCTATCATCTGGATTATTCCATTGCCTTTGGTTTTACTTTCTTCAAAGTGTTTATTTTACATGTTGTCCATCTCCTGTTGGTAATGTCCATTCTGCATATTCCAAGATTTTTAGTAAAGTACAGACATTTACATTTTGGCTGTATCAGAATATGTACTATTCTGTTCATTGGTTTATTTAGGGTCAAGGGAAAAATGCTTAAATACTATAGTAAATTCAACTACATATGAAGTACCTTTATGATTAGAGACTTTTCTGACAAATTATAGACAGGTGCTTTTAGTTGAGCTTCTAATGAACAGAGGAGATATGTTCTTTGGCATTTGGAAAAGGACAACCTATTTCATTTTTGGTTGTAAACTATTTGTAGGTATGCTAATAATGTAACTGTTAGTTTGTAATAACTAAAGGGATATAGGTTTGAAATGAATAGTCTTGATCTACAGGGTTTCCCAACCTCAGCACTATTGACATTTCAGGCAGGATAAATGCATCTCACCTCCCCCTACCCCAATCTATGACAATCAAAATATTTCCAGACAATGCCAGATGTCCTAGGAGAGTGTTGTGCAGCAAAATCTCCCTCAGTTGAAAAACACTGATTTGAACTGACAGTTGTTAGAGTTGATTATCTTGTCAAAATCTTTTACCAGTTGGAAATTAGATAGAAGGAGAAGATGGGTGAAGTGTTTAGAAAAGTGGCTTTTGTTAAGTGGATCACTAAATCTTAATGGTTATCTTTTCAGATACAGGGTGATTCTTGTTCCATTGGATAAAAGGAAAATTTCATCAAGGTTTTTACTATTTCCTGCAATTTAAACATGTTTGATTGCATCTTATGTTTGTTTGGCTTCCTAAAATAATGGCAAATATGTTTTTTAAGAAGGTAGACTTGGCTCAGATGCTTCTTACGTTTCACCTGAGTTAAGCTTCTTTCCTTTACTGGTATTCTTTTGGTTCAGTGTCTCAAACTTTTTTTGTCCTTGACCCTGAACAAGAAATACATTTTATCCTGACTTGTACACACATTGAAACAAGTTTCACTATACAAATAAATACAAAGCACTCTTGATAATTTTGCATCTATAGTAGACTATTTCATTTTCTTAAAAATGCAAGTCATTTTCTGCTGAAGCAATTTCACAGCTGTTCACAGATCCACAGTTTAGAGCAGCAGTCCCCAACCTTTTTGGCACCAGGGATCCATGCTATGAGAATCTATCTAATGCCTGATGATCAGAGGTAGAACTGAGGCTATGATGCTAGCTAGCCCCTGTAAATATGGGTGAAGCTTCGCTCATTGTTCCCCTGCTCATCTCCTGCTGTGCAGCCCCATTTCTAATAGGCGGTGGACCTATACTGGTCTGCAGCCCAGGGGTTGCAGACCCCTGGTTTAGAGAAAAAAGGAAAACAACTGATCTTTAGAATAGGTAACCAAATTATGCCACCTTAGATTAATTACTCTTGGCATGGATTCCTCCCATCTCTATCCCAGCTACTTGGATTTATAAAATTAATCTATGAACCCCATATTTGATGTCTTCGATATATTTTCATTTGAAAGTTTCAGGATTTGAACATAGAGTTGTTGGTTTACTGTGATGTGCAAGCAAAAATTGCTTGTTTTATTGTGAATTATCTTACAACGTTATAATTAGGTCTGGTGAACATTTCTCTGGTGGGGAAATTTTGGTGTGTAATGTTTCATTGAAAGTTCTCACTTTAAACTTTTTTTTACTTACCTTTGGGGAACTTGGATTGGTTGTTAGCAAGCCAAAATATTGAGTTTGTGTTACAAAAATTAAATTTCAAGCACCTGTGCTTAGGCCTCAGCGGCATGTTATTACAGCCAAACCTAAAAGGGAAAATAACACATCTTCACTAAAAACCAATCACTAGAAAGCTTCTATCTGGGTAGTAGGTGAGTGAGTTTATAATTGAGGAAAAAGAAAAAACATACTTCTGAAGTGACTGGATTTTTATGTCTAGGAAAGTTTTGATAATTTTTAGAGCCCTTACAGCTCTAGAAAAGAAAGGTATCCAGGGTACAAAGGTTTTTGAGGAAGACTAGTATTTTTAGCTTTTATTGAGATATTTTATTTAACCACATAGCATGATTTATATATTTTATTAGAATAGTCCATTTAACAACCCCTGGTAAAGCATTTCTTTCCTTTTTTTTCTTTTACTTGGTCTATTTTTATTCCATTCACCTTACATGAAATTGGGCCTAAACCTGTGTGCTGTGGATATTAATTTTAAAAGTAGTAAATTATGGTGTGAAATCTCACTTGTAACTCTCAGTATGGCTGCTTTTTACACATTGTTATTTATGAACTTGGACTCTGGGCAATCATCCTCCCCCCCACCCCCCCCCAAAATAAACTTTAATTTTTCTTCCTTTCTTATAGAGGATGGCTTTAGCTGATCATTGTACTAATGGGAAGGAGTCCAGGTCATCCTGAGAAGAGTTGGCTTGTGCAGAGTCCGAGATGCAGATTTGTTGGATTTCTGTAAGCCTCTTGAAGTCACATACTCATTTCTGATGACAACTTTACACTTGTGTTGGCAGAACACCCACAGTGACAACTGTTGCCTGTGTTTAGTCTGCTTAGGAGCTCTACCAGCTAGCGTGTTTGGGGGAAACCTATACTGTTCTTAGCAGCAATGTAAATATTAAACCTTTCTGAGTGTGTCTTCTCATTTGCCGGTATTTTTTGGGTAAATTAAATCCTGTGATTGCCTTATTTTTCCCTTTGAAATGAGGGATTGGAGGTTTCAGGCAGTCTTTGGGTCACATGAAGTACAATTCTTTTTGAGTCAGTAATCGGTTTTGTATATGTTTAGTTTATGATTTTTAAAATTTTTTCCCTGTTTATTAGTTTCTGTGGCTGCTGTAACAAATTATCACAAACTTCGTGGCAGCAAACAACAGGAATTTCTTCTCTCACAATTCTGAAGGCCAGAAGTCTGTAATTAAGGTGTTGACCCCCCTCTGGAGGTTCTAGAGGAGAGTCCCTTTCTTGCCTCTTTCAGCTTCTGGTGGTCATGAGCCTCATCTCGTTGCCTCATCTCTATCTACTCTGTCTTCACACTCTCCTCTCCTCTGTGTATCTGTCTCAAAATTCTTTTTGCCTCTCATAAGGATACATGTGATTGCATTTAAGGTTCACCCAGATAATTCAGGATAAATTTCTCCTTTCACATCTTTTAATATCATTTGCCATGTAAGGTAGTACTCACATGTTCGAGAGATTAGGACATGTATATATCTTGGGGGGGGCCATCATTCTGACCAGTACACCTTGATTCTCTAACTCCTATCCAAATAAATATTACCTAATTCAAAAGAAAAGATTACTTTAAAAAATGAGAGGCAAAGGGAGAAAAAAAAAAAAGGCCCAGGAAACCTGGGTTCCTATTCTGCCATTAACTAGTGATATAGTAACCTTGAGTGATCCATTTGCCTTCTTTGATCCTTAGTTTCTTCATCTTATGTAGATGGAATTGGATAGGTGATAGCTAACAGCCTTCTAGACCTAATACTTTCAAGAAGTGACTTCCAAAATGTCTTGGAGTTTGTTTTTGAACTCAGTAATTTTAAATGCAAATCCAGAACTCATTCTAGTATTTTGGGCCACTGTAGTTCTGTGATTGTCTTACCTAGGAGTTGAGAGAAAGAAGACTGAGTTGTTGGCTGCTTGTTAAGTCTCTGGGGTATTAACACAGGGTAACAAACTGTACTTGTTAATTTTGTGTGATTTTTCTAAAAAGAGTGTAATGGACTGACTAGCTGGGCCATTTTCCATTATCACCTGGACTTCCTTTCCAGTAAATGTAGTTCATCAAAATTAAACAGTGACAGATTATTCTACCTGAAAGAAACTAGGTCATGGGCCTAGTTTAAAAATTTTTCACATGTAGTCAGTCTTATTCCTGAAACTTACTGAGTGCCTGTTTCATAGTGCTATATTGCTAGGAAGGACACTAGAAAGCATGTGATTAAGATGGTGTTGTTAAGAGGACTATTTAGAGATCAAGTTTTATAACACACATTGTTTCTTCCATGGAGAAGAGGAACCAAATTGAATTCAAGTATTTTTCTGATTGTAATCTACATTTCTTAGTATAAAGCAAATTCATATCTGAGCCAGCGGACATAATTATGTCGGAATAAAATGCCCTGTGCTAAAGAGGTCAACCAACAGGCTGGGAAATCTTGTTTGGTTTCTGAGGCAAATCCTTGAACTCCGTGTGCCTTTTTTCTCATCCTTAAATCAGTAAGACTCACCTCACACGAAGTTGTGGAGTATAATATACTGCTAATTTGCTCAGTATTTCACAATAAATTTTATGTAAGCATCTGATAAAACAGTCAAACCTCATTTATGTGAGTGCTTGGAGACAAGCATAGATGAAACATAGAGATAGTTAAGAAAATTCATTAAAGTTATTTTTAAGTTCTTTTATCATCCAACATTTTACTTTCTGTTTCTTGTATATTTTCCAGAGTGTTTTCTTGTTTTTTTTTTTTCCATAACACGTGAGATAGGTAGGGGAAATAGCTGATACCTGGTTAAATAATAAAGGGATCTGTTCATCATGAGGACACAACAATCCTAAATTTTACACAAGTAATAAAGCTTCAAAATATATGAAAGAAAAAAATGATAGAACTGAAATATATACATCTGCGATTGTAGTAAACAACACACTTTCAGGTAACCAATGGATCAAAGAAGAGATCACAAAGAAAATTAGAAAATGTTTGAACTGAACAAAAATGATAACATGGTATATCGCAATTTGTGGGATGTAATAAGGAAGTACTTAGTGATTTATAGTATCAAATGCTTCAATTAAAGCAAAAAGGTCTAAAGTTAGTGACTTAAGTTTCTGTCTTAAGTACCTAGAAAAAGAAGAGCAAATTAAATCCAAAGTAAGCAGAACACAGGAATCAGTAGCGGTAAAAGCAGTAAGTAGTTAATGTAGTATGAAACAAAAAGTAATAGAGAAAAATCAATGAAACTGAAAGTTGGTGTTTTGAGAAGATCAATAAAATTAATAAACCAAGCAAAGCTGATCAGGAAAAAAAGACAAATTACTAATATCAGGAATAAGAGAAGGCATATTATGTCTGATCCTAGAGACGTTAAAATGGTAATAAGGGGATATTATGAACAATACAGTCAGTGTCTTAGATGAAATGAATCACCTTGAAAGGACAAACTACCAAAGCTCACTTCAGAAGAAATATAGAATCTCACTAGCCTTATATCTATCTATTAAGGAAATAGAATTTGTAGTTAAAAACCTTCCCACAAAGAAAAGTACAAGCCCACGTGGCTTCACTAGTGAAAACATTTACCAAAGCATTTGTTCTTTTTAATTTCATCTGCTATCAAATATTTAACTTTTATTTGCTTCACATTTTTAAAATGTTTTCTAGTTTTTTTTTTTTTCTCTCATAGCAGACCTATGAGATAAATGGGGCAAATAACTTAACATCCTTAAGGTTAAGTGAACTGTCCAGTTTTACCTTTCAGTGATCTATTTGTGATGGGACCCACATCTCTTTATTCCTAGTCCCGATTGTGCCACTATTAACAAGTTGCGCCTTTAAGTAGCTGTTATTTGTAACAGTTTTGGGAGAAAAAGCTACCCACTGACCTAACCAAGGAGAAACTTAAAATTCTCATCCATTAAGTTGAAGACTGGGCTAGACTCAGTGCCCATGCAGTGCCTGTCACTTAGGAAGACCTCAATAAATATCCCATATCCAACCAAACAATTTTAGAGCAAGGATCAGAATTACTACATTATCCCTTTGGTATAGGATTTGAATTGGGATTGTAGTTGGACACTGGACAAAGACGTTACTTGAGACAAACATCTTATTTGTCTTAAGTAACGTCACAATGCTCAGTGGAAGAGCTGGGTGGTCTGAGATTGGCTATCCCTTTAGCCATTTATCTGACGGTGGCCTTTCTATGCATTTAACTATCAATATATCTGAAGTGTAGAGCATACTTTTATGATACTGTGGCATAGTAACTCACACGTAAATGTCAATAGAGACACTTGCAAAGACCTACAAGGTTCAATAATTTCTGGTATGGGTTTGTTTCTCCTGTCATCACCCATTATGTATTTTTTTACAGCTTTTAAATTGCCACAGAGAGAACTTGGTCAGGATCATAATAAATGGCCAAAGAGCTGCCAAGGATACTATACTATTGTATAGGATGGAAAAAAGTTCAATACTGGCTTGGTTTTATTTATCTAAATTGTAGGCTATGACTTCAATATAATTCATGTCGCACATACACCAAGGTAATGGCATAGCACCAAATTATGCCATATGTTGAAGGAATGCCCTCTTTTACACCCTCAAGTTTTGTAGTCTGAGATATCTTCCTTATTCTAATTATATAATTTTTGTCAGCAAGTATTAGATTTTAGCATATGGATTTAAATTCTAATACTGTCTCAACAGTTAAATTAGAGATATTTTAGAGATTTAGTTTATGGTTATGCAAATTAATTTTTATGTCTCTTAAATGTCTTCACTAAACTTAGATTATGAGAGAACATAAATTGTCTGGCATAGTAGAAGCTCTTCCTTAAAATAGAGGATTTGTTGAAATGACCTGAAGGGACCTCTATGACCCTTAAGCTGCTGATGTCCAAAATCTGCGCAAACTAGATGATGCTAGGGTAAGCACCAGTCTTAATTTTATGGCTGTTGAAAAATGCTTTATGACCATGTTTTTTGGGGGTTTGACACTTTAGTTCACTTAAGTTAACCCTTACATATTTTGTGAACATGTTCTGCCAAAGTCGTATGTAAAAATCTAAGATTCATGGTAATATACTCAAACATTGTTATTACCTTTTTACCTTAAGATTTATTTATGATGAAATTGCCAGGTTCTTCATGAAAGGTGACAGGCTTTACTAGTTTATACTTCATCACATTTAATTAAGAGAGGAGAGGGTATGAGATTAACACCCACCTGAGGTTATGGTGCCTTGAGATGAGTTCAGTATTCCAAGGATAGAGTTGTTGGAAAGCACCACCTGGAAGACATTTGCCAAATTCTACTTTCTCATAAATCTTGGAACAGTTGGATATCTAACCTCTTGTCCAGTGATGGTTCAAGTATGCTGTAACTGAATTTAAAGAAGCCTGCCACTTGAGAGAAGAAATTAAGTAGATTTTAATACAGGAAAAAAAAAAACCCATATAAAATTATTATTTTGTGGATTGTGATCTGGTAATGAGATATCAAGAATTTGAATGTTACTGCTAAATATTATCAGTGAACCAGACTTACAACTTTAAGCAGTTCTGAGAATTACTTTAGTATGCATTCATATTTTTTAATAGTGGTCAGAGCTTGGAGGACAGTAAAGCTAAATAAAATTTATACGGCAGCCTCTCTGTGATGTACATGTCTTAATCTTAAAGAACAAAAGACCCTTTACTCCCTTGCTCACTGAAACAGGAGGCTTGGATAATCAACAAACGGTACTTTGCCCCAGAATCATTCTGTGACTGGTTGAAGCAGTGCCTTAGTCTTATTTTTAAAAGATCACAAACTAGAGCTGTGCTAGCCAAAGGGAGCGCATTTCCTCTCTCTGCACTATTAATAAAGTTTGTGTTGTCTATATGTGGCTTGTTAATGATAGGGGTGTTTAGGACCACAGTTAATCTTCCTTCTCAACTCTTTCCTAATCCAGTCTCTTAAATGAACATTTAAAAAGCTTTTAACTCCTCCTGAATTGGGTGCTCATGAGCTTTGGTGGAGGTGGAAGGATAGTTATCAGCCCATTTAACAAAACTTGAGACAGCCTGGACAGCTGTAATGTGCATCTCTATGCTGTGTTTTTGTTAAAATGCCACATGACTAATACGTTGGAAATCATAAACCTAATGGAAGAAAATATCTTTATAGAGGGTATTTTAGTTTTATGCAATATGGGATACAAACCTAAAACCACTGGTACTTCTAGATCCTTAAAGAGCAAAGAACACAGACCTGATTAAAATGGTTTTGTAAATTTGATTTCTTTTCATCTTTTTCTTACAATATGGCTAGATGGAGGACAACTTTCAAGACAATGCTATAGCTGACAATTTAATCTTCACCAAAACCACTAGCTTTCCCCAAGGGCCTTGGGGGAGATGGGAATTTCTCAAGCCTGGACCTACTGAAGTCACCCATCAGTGGCATATTTAATTAGTATACGTGGTAGAGAGCTTTGTATATGCCCTCACCCTCTCCTACTCTTTAAAAAGGCTTCTTTCTGGAGGATTTTGCTTTCTTAATGGGCTTACAGAATTTATATTGAAACACTAAAATGAAGAAAGAGCTTATTGATTATGCATTTTAACATTTGGTCTACCACTTTCAGATAGTTCAGTGGGTAGTTCAGTGAAGCAACTTAGCAGTTATTTTCCATGACTTTTTAAATAATACAAAGAAAGCTTAGAGAAAGATTTAGAATTATGTTCTCTGTATGCTTTTGCTTATAAGTAGTGATGAAAATAAAATGTGTTACACCAAGATTATAAGTAGTGATGAAAATAAAATGTGTTACACCAAGAAAAGACACCCAGGCAGCTGGCATTAGAAAGTAGTGACTGGAGGAACTAGGCAGACAGACACCAGAGACCCTGTAGGGATGTCTCTGGTGTCTGGTGTTGATTGGTTAGTGCAAATAGTTAACCACGATCTGTTGTTCTGGATTTTCTGTAGCTTTCTGTAATACCCTCTCTGTAATTTCTGGGGGCTGGCAGTTTTAACATGTTTTTTCTTTTATCCTTATAATGTGTGGGATTTTTGTTGTTGTTCCTCTCCTCTTTTTGCATCACCTCCTTACCTCTTCCCCCCTTTTATTTCTAGAAGATTCATCTGTTAAAGAAGTCTCCTGTGATCGACTTGGAATGTGCATTCTGACTGTACCTGACTACAGTGCTCTTTGATATTTTTCTAAAGCTGACTTCTCACCAGATCCCTGGTTTAGGTGTCCCATGTCACTCCCCCCACCCCACACACACAAGAGACCTGTTAGGTGAACTTGCCTTGTCTCATTGATAGATGAAGGGTTGGTGGGGTCTGCTCTTTTCTTGTGTCCATAGGGACAGTTAAATTGCCAGAATCTATCTGTAGTTGTTAGTTGTGGATGCCTTTACCAGAGAGTTCCTAGGATGTTCAAGAAAGGCTGAGAGCTGTTAGGCCTGAAAGATTCCAGAAACTTGAGAAGCCGGCTCACCCCTTCTTATGGAGATTTCTAAACGGATAAGGTTGTGCTCAGAGGCTCATTCTCTCTTCAGCTCTGCCATGGTATTTGGGATTCTACTTCAATCACTCCATCATCCTGCCAGCCATGTCTCATTTCTCATACTGGAATGCTGCTCCCTTCTCCCAAGCTCAGCATGACCACCAGTCTTGATGGTTTATCTGGTCCAGGCCCTAGCCCTTAAATTGTCCATCTGACTTTGTGTTTCATTTGACCCTAATACACTGGGTCGCACTGTCTAAAAGAGAATTATGTCCCCTCCAATGTCTGAGTGCATTTCTCATTTCTTACTGCTGCTCCTGAGCAGATCTGTAACTTCAAGGTTAAGATAAGACACATTCCATCAGAACTATGTCGTCATCCTTGCCAGCTTCTGATCTGTGACTGTCCAGGAGATTTACAAGACAATTGCATGCCATTCTTTACAGAATATTATGGTTGAACTCTGACTCCTGGCATCAGGCCCAATTTGATTTGTCAGCTGTTATAAAACCCATTTCCCAAAGAATAAGGGACCTCAGCCGTGTGCCCTTTAGGCGGTTCTTAAGAGTAGGAAGAAGGGAATTGATTTTGCTCTTTCTTCCCTGAATAGGGTTTTAGGAAGAGAGGTGAACTCCAGAATGTTTTTGTTCCTTTCTTCCTTAAATTCACTTTTTTTTTTTTAATGGAAAGTCAGTGTCATTAAAGTGTTAGTGTTGCTCTCATTATTTCCTGTCCTTTATCTCTTCACAGAGTTACTATTAATCTTTTCATTTAGCCATCTCCAATGCCTTTCTGAATTTTAAGGCATCTAAGTATTTTACCCTTAAGAGAGAACGGACCTGCCTGTTCTCTAAAGATTTATTAGTTTACCATTACATAATTAACAAAGACACTCTTCCTCCTTTCGTGCTGTCTGCTAACATGTTGAGCTGCAGGAGTTACTGCATGTAATTTGGTTTAATGGCTTAGGAATTTGGAAGGTCACATATTGCCTGCCGTTGTTGTATTTGGCCCTATAATATTTTTACAAAAGCTTCTCCTTAGGGGATTGAACAGCTCTGGTTTCAGCATAAACTCACTTTTTCCCTAGGAGGTAGGCAGTGGGGATTTATTTGGCCCATTTTAGTGATTCCCGAGTTAGATCTAAAATTTATTTACTCAGGATCACACATGGCAATTTAATCACAGAATCAGAACCTTGATCTAATTCCTTTGGCATCGTTTCCATATCCAAGTTAAACAAAAAATTTTAACTTTCGTGGTTGAAAGTCTTTTGAAAAACAGGGTTTATTTGGCCATTACTAGCAGAAAAGAGACTGGTCTTGGGGTATGGGGTCTAAACCACCAGCATCATGGCTGGATAGGAAAGAAAACATGTTCACTGTTCAGGAATTTTTCAAGAGTTTTTATTCATCAGGTGGGGGTTTGGTGGAGAAAGACATAAACTGTTCTGAAAGGATTTATATTAGCTATAGACAAAGGGGATGGGAGTAGGTGAAATGGGTCTATTTCTGGGATGGGCACAGCAGAGGAAGTGTCTGCCCATGTGGATTAACTGTGGGCAGCAGATTGGAAAATTCATATGTAAATAAGAAAGGAGGCTCCTGGGATTCGATAGCACCTGGCTCTTCTCTCTTTTGGATAATCTCAGAAATAGCCACCTGGAAATTTATCCTAAATTCTGGCATATACATAGAAAATAAGAGCAGTCTGTTGTCAGAGCTGGTCCACAGCTATTATCAAGTTAACTGTTCTGTCTCTCTGGCTGCTGTAATTTTAATTTAAAACATCTCAGATTCTTTTTTTCTTGTCATCCCTTAACTATGAAAAGTTAAAATTGGGAAAAGTCAAAAAAGTCATTTTTTACTTAGAGATTTCCTGATGGGACCATTCAAAGTTGAAGAAACTCTCTGTAGTTGAAAACTATCTTACTTTGCTCTCGTATCATATAATTTCTTCTATGTGATAACCAAAATAATCACCAATTCTCTGCCTTTTCCTCAGTTGGGTTGCTTTTGATTGTCCCTTTTTCTTACTCTCAGATGGCTGCCACCTCTGGCTTTAAAGACACATGTCTAAAGCAGAGCAGGGTTTTGGAGCTATCGAAAATGTTCTTTAGGGCCAGGAGAAATGAAAATTTGTGGGACTGCAAGTCTCTTAAATATCTCTTTTCTTTATCTCAGTCTTCCTTTTCTCAAGTATTAGAGATTATTAATATATGGAATTTTTAATTTTATATTGTTTTCGATGGGTAATTTAAAATTTGTTCATAACATTACAAGAGCAACTAATGAGGTAATTTTAATAGTAATGATTGTGGCTGGACTGTTCTCTCCCTTTTTTTAAAAACTACCTAAGGATTAAATATTTTTTTCTATAATTTCAGTTGAGAGGTTCTTTGGTAGTGCTTCAAGGCTCTAGATTCTGTTTCTTTATCTAGTAATTGCCCTAGGAAGGAAAGTTATATTTTATCTTTGAAATACTTCCCTTCCCCCTTTCCTGTTAATCTCCCCCCACCTACCAAAAAAAAAATTTTTTTTTAATTGACTGTTCAATGACAGATGGTAGAAGAGGCCTTGTCTAAAGTGCTTCTGGTGGGCTGGTTTAGGGGGTGGGTGGTTTGCTCTAATCCTCCTGTAGAAAGAACTAGCCTTTCCCCTCCCCCTTCCAGTTGAGCTATAATCTTGTTAGATGGTCTTAAAATGGTATTGATTAATTCCCAGTGCATTTAGGGGAATAAGCACAAGTTTGGGCTTTAAAACTCAAGAAACAATTCCCTTGAATTCTAAATATCTTAGCCTCAAGGCCAAGGGAGGTACCTCCCAACTTCTCCACCCAAGTCTTCACTGAAAAGGAAAGTTAAGGCTTTTAACTTTTCAGTTTGCCTCTCCCACTGTTAGTCTAGTACTGCTGCCAGTTGCCATGGCAACGGACTGGGACAGCTGCGCAGTGGCGCCCAGGCAGCTGGGTGGGGGTGGGGGAGCTACCAGCCCGCCAAGCCCCAGACCTGGGAGGGGAGGCCCCTCTTGTTAGCCCAGAGGGAAAGAAAGAACTGGGGCGATCCGGTAGGTAAAAGAGAGAACCCCCATTTATAATCTCCCTTTGGGGCGCCTCTTCTGCATGAAGGTATAAAAGATTTTCCTCTTTTCTCCCACAAACTGAAGAACACATATGTAAATCCTTGTTTTTCCTCGTGAGGCAGGGGAGGCCATAGCCACAATGCTTAACTGCATGCATCTAACCCGGGGCTGGTTTTAACCCCAGCGTTCTGACCTAAACTGCACAGCTCCCGGAAATTCCAAGGTGAGTGGGGGTGGGGTGGGGTACTCTCCCTGGGACATGACATTTCCTGTCTCTGGTGAGGTCGGAGACTTTATTTTAAATAAATCAAATCAGATTTTTTTTTTCTTGAAGCTTAGGACTGTTCTAAATTCATGGAAAAATGATTCGGAAACCCCTTAGCTACATTTCTCCTGCCCACCTCTTCCAAAAAAAGTATTTTAATGAAAAACTTAGTTTTATTACAGGGTAGTGGTAGGTACAGACAGGTTTTTAGTGGGCAGACCTATTGCTAGTAAGTTCTGGAGATAGGGTTTCCAACTATATATTCTTGGAATGATCTCTTAAATTTTGCTAATTTGAAATAAATTGATAAATGCAACACTTCATGCTACTTGACTTGAATAAAATTCTGAGATTAACACTGACTGGCCTTACCTAATCCTGGGAGTGGTCTTCTGGTCAAGATGGAAACATTTTTAGAGAGTGCTGAAAAATCTTTAAAATTTCAGCAAAATAAATATGGAATTCAGCTGAGAAAACAATTCTTGCTACTCTGTAATCCAGAATGTAGGCACCATTTAACATGGTTAAGGAAGAATTCTTTAAAATGATTATGGTAACAACATGGGAATGAAAAAAACTAGATTCTCTTTTGAGTACCCCCTGGTTGTGCATATTTCTGAGCTTAACTCAATTTCCATTTGTGCAGCTTCGCTTCAGCTTTCCTTGGACCTATGAATGGCTCCTCTGTGTTTTGAGGCTTCATGTTGATGTGAGTCTGGGGCCAGACTTCTTTTTCTTCCTCCTCTTCCTTTGGCCCAGAGTCAACTCCAGTTAAGAGGAGAGGGTACCTCCTTAACTGGAATTGTTGAGCCTTAAGAATTGCTGAATGATCCAATGACTAATTTTGACTTCTCGGGACTGAAATTTTTTTTCTTTCCCGCTTCTTGCATCCCCAAATGTAAAAGGAGGCTTGCTGTATTTGAGGTGTCAGCCCTGCTTTGGTGAACTGATGGATGTTCTGAAGAAATAAGCTCCATTTGTTTTAAGAGAAATGTTCTGAGTTACTGAAAATGTAAAAGTTGCTCGAGCTGGCCTTTTTTTTGTGCTGCTAAGAGACCAACTAGTCAAGATGCTCAGAGCAGAGAAAGTTATATTTTGGTGGCTTTTTTTTTTTTTTTTTTTTTTTCATTTTTATAAAGAAACTTATCTTGGAGAGGGGGAAGGTTTTACTTCTCTCACAGTTCTTTTGACTTCAGGTTTTCCACATTTTTCTTTGAGTTGCTGGCTTGTAAATAGTTACAGAAGTTGCCAAGAGTAACATATACTACTTGTCTTTTGAAATCTGAAATTAGAGGAGTAAGACACTTGGGCTATCCAATTATGATCTTGTTAGTTGAAGGGAAAGTGGGGATCGACCCATTTTTTTAAATTGAATTCTTAGGATTCATCTGTAGAATTCTTCAAGACTCTAGAGAAGGGTACATGGTAGCTTTATTTTATACCCTCTGCATCTCACCAAGAATCTTCACATGAATTCTGAACATTTTATCCTTCACATTTGCAGGAACCCAGTGGCCTTAGTCCTTCAGGTGGAACAGCGTACGACATGGGAAAGAAAACCAAGCGGACAGCTGACAGTTCTTCTTCAGAGGATGAGGAGGAGTACGTCGTGGAGAAGGTGCTAGATAGGCGTGTGGTTAAGGGGCAAGTGGAATATCTACTGAAGTGGAAAGGCTTTTCTGAGTAAGTGCCTTCTCTTAGGCTTTAGGACTGCAGAGGTAGACACCTTTGATTTACTTCCCCAAGAAGCACCACTATCTTTGTCTTTTTTTCCCCTCACCTGCACTCCTTTCCTAAAACTCAGAAGACACAACTGTAAACTAAATAAAGCTTCCCCCTTCTTAGAGTGGTGTTCTAATGATAATGATTTTGAGAAGCAGTATAATAAACTGGTTAGCATAAACTTGGGAGCCAGATTGCCTGGGTCCAGATTCTTGCACCACCACTTATGATAGTGATCTCAGTTAAGTTCTTAATCTTCTTTCCTCAGTAAAATAGAGATAAGAAATAATACTTGTCGTAGAGATGTTTGGTAGATACACAGAGCCTGACACAAAAGCTTTGTGTAAGTATAAGCTGTTATTGTTACTGTTCTTTTGGATATAACTAAGCTAAAAAAATATACATTGAAGAATAACTAGCCCCACAGCCCATAGCTTTCTACAATTATCCTTGGATCTCAGAACTGTCCTAAGATGAAACACCTTAATAAGAGACTTAAATCTAAGGCCACAGTCCCCCACCCTATATTTATATTTGAAAATTTCAAATATATAGCTGAGACAAAAGAAAACTCTCCACTCAAATACACACCACCTACTTTCTGCAATTTATATTTTAATATAACCTATCTATCCATCTATTCCTTTATTCATCAATCTACTTTTTTTTTTTAAAGACACTCTTTAAGTCATTGATCTTTAAGAATCATACTGCAGTGTTGACTAGAAAGGTAGTAACTGGCTTTATGCTAAAGTGCTAAAGTGCTAAAGTATATTATTCTTTCCTTGGGAGTAAATGGGACTAGACACGTATTGAAGCATAGAAGAAGTAGCAGCTTGAAAAGTGAAATACATGAAGCTGTGTTAATCGTTAGGCATTTTGCCTCAATTGCTGGTTAATTCTCTTCTCAGAATGCCTAATAACAAAGAATAGATTTCTCAGAACCTCAGTGAACTGATAGGAACTGGTATAGAACTCCTTAGAGTGGTACTGTCCAGTTAGAAATAGATTGTAGGCCACATATGCAATTAAAATTTTTTTGGTGGCCATATTAAAGTGAAATGAATTTTAATAACATTTAACACAATATACCAAAATGCTATTTCAACATTAATTTAAAAATTTTGAGATATTTTATATTATTTTTTTCATGTTGTATCTTCAAAATCTCTGATGTATATTTTATAACACATCTTAGTTCAGACTAGTCACATTTCAAGTGCTCAATAGCCACATGTGGCTAGTAGCTACCATGTTGAACATCACAGCTTTAAAGCATAGGACTTAAATATACTAAAAGATTTAGTGTTTTGACAGTACTTTTGGACAATGATATGAGTCAGGAGGAGCCTTTGGAACATACCTAAGGTTATTTCATTACATGACTCAAAATGGTGGGTAACAGCAATCAGAAGATGCCCTCCATATTTTTAAAGAGCAGCAGTGTCATTACATGCTCTAGAGATGAGAAAAATATGAATTTGAGAGACGTAGATCATCATGAAGTAGAAATTAACATAATACCTAAAGATTTTAAGGGTGTTTGTTTACTGGGTCCATTGAATCACCACTGGAAATTCTTGGGTATATTAAAGGTACTTGAAACTATATGTGTAGTTTAGGTACTGGTACCTTGCATAGATAAAAGAGGGAAAGACAAAGTTTGAGGTAGATAGATTAAGCTTTTATCCTTTGTCAGAAATGCCCAGGATTTCAAGCAAATTTTGCCTCTTCAGTATTGTCTACAACTAAATACCTAATGTTTGCTAGGCAGTGGTCAGATTCTTCCTCATGTTTTCTCTTTCTCATTACAGCTTATAGAGGTATTTTCAGTTTACAAATGAGGAAATTAGTGAAGTTATTTGCCGAAGATAACTGATACATGCTGGAACAAGGATCCAGTATCAGATTTCTTTGGCCCTAAAGCCCAGACTCTTTCAAAAATTTCACCCATGCTGTCTTTTGGGTGAAAATTGGTTAATATAGAAATAGCAATACCAATATGGTAGGAAAAGGGATAATCTGGTTATAGGACTGGCTGTCCTTGGTATCAACAGAGACTCTCCTCTACCCCCTTGTCTAGTTGCTTATGTTACAGTGTTGGCATGCCTCTTGATTTTGGTGCCTTAATTTCTTCTGGGATAGTAAACTGTATGGTCTGTGGATTTGAGGGAAAGATTACTGTATGGGGATTGATTGATTGATTGATTGATTGATACTTAAAGAATTACTGTGAAGGAGAGGCTTTTCTAGCTTTAGATCAAGTGATTTCAAAATAAATTTTATCTCATTCTTAAGCTCCTTTTGCAGAAAGTTATTTCAGTCTTGAGTAAATACATCATCATTCTGCTTATTTCAGTCAAGTTATGGCATGTATTCAAACCGTTTCTATCTAAAATTACCTTATTTAAAAAACAATATCTGAAATGAATAGTGCATTCATTAAAAATTTTACCCCCAAGTCAATAAAGGTATTGTAGAAACTGCTTTTACGATATATGTACAGATTTATCTTAATACCACTAGTCTTCTTCATATAACCAAAAGGACCTGCCACTGGTTAGTAGGGAAGAGGATTCCTGGTTTAGTTTTTTCTGTGTAGGCCCATTTCTTGCTTTGATTTTGTAAGCTTTTGATGGAGTTGGGGGTTTGGTTTTCTAAAACGCATGTCAAAAATACAGAGATCAGCTTCGTGAATACTATTTGTTTTCCTCATAATAGGACTCCCTTGATCCAAGTTTAATTAGACCCCATTATTTAATTTGAGTGTTTTTGCTTAATATAACAATGTATTTTGACTACCTACTGACAGTAGACTTGAATCCAGACTGTTGAATTAATGTACTCCAAATCCCACTTTTGAGTCTTATGGTTTGTCTATATTTTAATGATTTAAGCCCTTTATTGCCTTTTTTCGGAGTAACTATTTCCAATCCTGCAATAATTTGTTGACATATCCTCAAAATATAAATAACATTTAAGACAGTGTAAACTGGGAGTATATGATTTTTTAGAGTGTCCTCTCACAATTTGCATAGATGATTATACACATGAAATCACATTTTGCCACTTTTATAAAACAATTTACATTTCAATTTTTAACAGCTTTATTGAGATATAATTTAACAGTCCATAAAAACCATTCATTGAAAGTGTACAATTCAGTGATTTTAGTAAATTTATAGAAATGCACAACCATCTACAGTTTTAGAACATTTTCATAACCTCGCCCAAATTCCCTTGAGCCTATACGTAGTTAATACCAAGACCCAGCGCTAGCACCAGGGAACTACTGATCTGCTTGCTGACTCTAAATTTGTCTTTCCTAGACATTTCATATAAATGAATCTGACAATATATAGTTTTTTGCCTCTGGTTTCTCTTAGCATAATGTTTTTGAGGTTCTTCCATGTTTAGCATGTGTTAATTAGTATTGTGTTCCTTTTTGTTGCTGAATAATAGTCTGTTGTATGGATATACCACATTTTGTTAATCCCATTCATGAATTCATAGACATTTGAATTGTCTTCTGTCTTTTGGCTATTAAAATGTTGCTACAAGTAATTGTGTGCAAGCTTTTTGTTGATATATTTTTTTATTTCTCTTGGAGAGATTCCTAGGATCAGATTTACCTACTTTAAGTGTAAAGATTTTCTTTTTGCCTATTTGTCTTCTTTAAGGCGTTGGAATTTCCCCCTCATTCTTTTCCTTTTTTCCTCCATTCTTCTTGCCCAGGGAGCACAATACTTGGGAACCTGAGAAAAATTTGGATTGCCCTGAGCTGATTTCTGAGTTCATGAAAAAGTATAAGAAGATGAAGGAGGGCGAAAATAACAAACCCAGGGAGAAGTCAGAAAGTAATAAGAGGAAATCCAGTTTCTCAAATAGTGCTGATGATATCAAATCAAAAAAAAAGAGAGAGGTAAGCTTCCTTTTCCCTTTTCCTATAAACTATTCATTTACCTCCCACTCCTAAAAAAAAAAAACCTTATTTTGTTTATTTCTGTTCTAAGGATGGCGTGCAAGGTAAAATTGTTGAGCAAAAGAGCTTTTGGGGAGGTATGTTGGTTAACTACAGCGCCCCCTCCTGGCCATATGAGAAATGTAATATGTCTACACTGAATTGTATTAAGGTGGCAAAATTAAATCCCTGTAAAACCCTCAGCCACTCTGTCTTCTCCTTAGAAGAGGGCTAAGCTATCTTAGAGATGAAGGGTCTTTAGTGAATTTTTTAAGGATAGAAGAGGGCTTTAAAATGTTTACCATTTCTCTTTTTTTTTATTCCAAAGATAGCCCTTATTTTCAAACCTTTATGTTTCCTTTTTTTCATTGAGGTGAATGAAATTCACATAACATAGAATTAACCATTTTAAAGTACTATTTTAAAGTGTACAGTTCAGTAATGTATATATTTTCTTTTCATCTTACTTATTTTCATCTTATTTCTGTGAACACATAAGAAATTTCATTTTCCTTTTGAATCTTTTATTGTTCGGTTTAGAAAGTTTGTTTATGAAATTTTGGTTTGATTTGGTTGCTTTAGTCCTTCTGATCTTTAGGTCTGAAGTAACTAGCATAAGCACTGTTAGAGTCTCTTTTTCCATCTGTCTTTTCCATCTATGCACACACATTACACACCCTCCCCCCCAGCTTCCACTTCTTTCATTTACTTCAAGGTTATGAAGGCTTTTGTGGTGAAGGATGTTTCATACTCTTAAAGTTTAATAAAATAAAAGCATAAGTCTGCTTCTGAATCATCTAGCATCACTGTCACAGACATCTCTATTTATCTCATTCTACTTGGATATCAGTCTTTCTAGAGCATTATTTCTCAGCTCTGGCAGCACATTAGAATCTTGGGTGGGGTGGGGTGGAAGTGGGCTTTAAAAACCTCCAGTACCCAGAATGCACCCCAGACCAGTGAAATTCAAATTTCTGTGGGTTGGACCTAGGCATCAGTATTTTATAAAGACTAATACAAGTGATTCCTGGTCTCCATAGGAGAGAAAATGGGAGACTAGCTTTACAAAAAGGATTGAAATAAGAGTGAAAGATTGGAGGCAAGTGAAAATGGACTCTGGTTTGTGTCTGTCTTTTATTTCCCTCATTAATTTTTTTTTTTACAATCTTATTTTTAAAACTGCCCTGTTCTGGTGAGGTGTGTGTATCATTATGATAAACTACTGATAAAGAATTTGAGAATACCTTCCCTTCTCTAAGGAGCTAAGACTTGCTTTGTTCTTTTTCTTTTTAAAACTTATTGGGGTAACATTGGTTAATAACATATAAGTTTCAGGTATACAGTTTTATAATACATAATTTTTCTTTATTAGTCCTTTGTATTCTGGCTTTTGTCATTTGATTAATTCTCTCACTGAGTAAAGAGACTGCAAAACAACATAGCATAAGACTTCTGACTAGCCATATATGTAGTATTCCCTTAACTTAAGGTTTCTGTCCTTTTAAGAAGAAGCAGTCTGCCTTAGGCCCACTGGCCATTGCAGAGAGTTTTGTTCCTAGGCCAGGTTCTGATGCTGCTGACCTTGAAAACAACTCCCACATGTCTCTTACATTGTAATGTTCATTTGAGGCCCATGACAGCATTCTTAGCCGTCCTGGTGACTGTTAGGTAGGCAACTGGGAAGATAGGTGATTGTATGTTTTAAAGGTTCGGGGATGGGGGGAATTGCATTTCTTTCTTTAGACCACTGCAAAAGAAATTTGTTAGTTGGCATTATGCCTGATTTAAGATTACTGCCTGTGCGATGATTTTAGCATTTTCCTCGCCTTGGTTCCTTTTCAGCAGCTTGAACATTTTTCTTCCCTTCCCTTCTTATGTGGCAAACTGTTTTCAGCCGTCAGCTATGATTTACGACTCAGTTCATGTGCCAGCATTCCAGCTGTGAGCAGCTGTGTGCACATCTGGGATCCTCCTCCCCTTAAGCGCCCCCAAAAGAGGCTATGTTTTTGAGTATCTCTCCTAATTCATGCATGGAATTTCCTTCCCAGTGTGGGTTCTGGTATCTTTGGGGACCACTTGGACCCTGAATGTTTGTATCTTTCAGAAGAAAGCAAGGTGAATATTAAAGAGATTTTATTAAGAAAATTGGACATCAGAGACGAGTTCATTTGGGCAGTCTTTTAAAGTTTTTTTTTTTTCTTGCCAATAGATAAGCTTGCATTATCTTTCATAATAAGGTTTTTTAAATTATCTGGTTTCTCTAAATTTTTGCCGTTTTATTCTCACCAGTGCCATTGGACCTTTGTGGCACCTGAATCGGACCTTGTGCCCCTTATCTAGATTGCGTGATTCCATTCTTACCAAATTTGAATAATCACCTAGAGAATCACCAGTTTGTTTTAAATCACTGTCTAGTTCTCTCTAATGCTAATGACTCATCCACATCAAAAAGGGATAGAGTGTACCTGGGCCTCTTCTCCAAAGAAATCGGTTATTTTATAGTACTTCTTAAATCATTTTACTTCTGTTCTTTCATATCTGTTCTTTCATAAATGTAGATGACTATGAAAAGAAGTGTTAAAAATACTGGTCAGTGTTATTAAATTAAAAGTTTAAAAATTAAGATTGAAAGGTGTATTTTATTTAAAAAGTTTATGAAATGAAAAAGGGTTTAGTTTGGGAAAACGTGGACTTTTTTGTCATCTTAGAAGCAGTTTAGGAGTAGTCAATTTATATATTTAGGAGATTGGATTAGACGAGTTTCCAGATGATGACTCTAGAATATTTTAAGGGATATTAAAGAATTTTAAGGGCCACTCCTTATCCTGTGAAGAAATACCGGACAGATAGGTGCATCTCCTTGCAAAAATATCTTTTGGCATTACTGTCACTGAGTGACCCAGTATTGTATTTAAGTTTTAAGAATCTTATGAATTGGTGACAAAAATAGTTATCAGGTGATATTAACTTAGGTTATGCTTTGTTGAGCTGAGTAACAGGGAGGTTTTTTAGTCTTTCTCCAACTGGTAACCTTTCTTCATCTTCTATTTATAGCAGAGCAATGACATCGCTCGGGGCTTTGAGAGAGGACTGGAACCAGAAAAGATCATTGGGGCGACAGATTCCTGTGGCGATTTAATGTTCTTAATGAAATGGTGAGAGAGAATGAGTCTCACTCTACAATTGTGTTTTTTTTGTCAGTAACTTGAATTTGTATGGAGGATAGGGAGGGAAGACTAATTATTCCCCAACCAAAAATTTCAATTGTCAGGGATCTTTAACTGACACCAACTGTCAGTAGTAAATGGGAATTATGATTTGGAATGAATTCAAGACATTCTCAAGCTTTGGTATTAAGCCAAATTATATTATATTAGCCTATATATTAGAAAAAAGGTAGATTTGAGGTAGGAAACATATAAACATGACCTAACCATTTTTTTTACATGGTTCTGAATCATTTACCATCAAGACTATGAGCCTGTGGCCACAGGACAGGAGTTGAGTAAGCCTTTCTGCCATCACTGAGGAGCAAGACCACTGAATAATGTCTAAAAGGGAAAAATAATCTTAACAGAAAGCATTAAGAATAATGCTGGCCAAAGCACAAGTTATTTCATCCGGCAGAGGGAATGGCTCTTAGAGGAAAGTATAGTTACTTCCCCTCAATTTGGTTTCTGAAAGACAGAGTGATTTATGGTGTGGCCCTCACTACCTCTCTGTTTCCAAGTGTTCTGGGCTTGTGATTTAGGTTTGGTCTCTAAATAGAGAGTTCATGCTACAGTACCACTAAGGAAGTTAATTACCTTAAAAGTTGTATAAACAAAAGGTTTTAACATTTTATTTGATCGAAATTTGGCTGGTAAATTACCCAGAAGCCTATTTTTAAAGAATCACTATACTCTTTCACAAGTAAAGAGCTGTATTGACTGCTTTTCCCACTCAGCCATTGTGTTACTTACGATTTACAGTCACATATTAACTAGCTTTTTCTACCATAGTCCAAATTTGAGTATCTGCTCTGTCTGTTGTCCCCCTTCTTCTCTCACCCATAATTCTTACTGCTATGAATGAAGGATCTCAGTTTTCTAGAAAAGGAGGTAGTTGTCTTTGCTCACATCTCAGTAGAATTTTGATTTAAAATATTTTTTTTTATTGATTTGGAATCCTGGTTAAGAAACCTAACTAGATTTTTTGTTATACGTGGTAGTATAGCCTGTGTAACTTGTATAATAGAAATTTGCAGCTCATTCCTACGTTTCATTGTAGTGCTAGATTTAAAATTTTTCCTTACTCTCTTTTTTATAAGTACTGTTTCTGACTTAAATTTCTGTTTTCTTATTGTTCCAATCCACAGTTCTGACCAAAAGGATAATAAATGTTTAAAAGGCCATAAGATGAGGAGGGTTAGGACGCTTTCACTTAGATGATCCAGAACCTGGATTGTTCAATTCATGTCTAATCAATAGGGCTGAATGTACATTTAATTATATGTTCATTCACATGTTCACACATACAAATAAAAATTATGGGAGCAGAATTTATATAATTTAATTTTCAGCCTTTTGATTAAGCCTGCAATGTTTTCCAACTAAATTCTAACTGAAGATTTCTGTTTCTGTCTGGTGTAGTAGGTAAATGATATTCACTAATGCAGTAGTCCTCCTTTTATCTGTGGTGGATACATTCTAAGATACTCCCGCTGCCTTCTTGCCGCAGTGGATGCCTGAAACCGAGGATAGTACTGAACCCTATATGTACTGTGTATTTTTCTATACATACACGCCTATGATAAAGTTTAATTTATAAATTAGGCACCATAAGAGATTAACAGTAGCAATAATAAAATAGAACAGTAGACTATAATAGTTATATGAATGTGGTTTCTTCTCTCTCAAGATAGCTTATTGCATGTACAGTGTGGAGATGCTGGACAGCACGAAATTTCATTAAACACTGTTCAGAACGGCACACAGCTTAAAACTTAGGAATTGTTTATTTATGGAACTTTCCATGTAATATTTTTGGACTGCATTTGACCATGGGTAATAAACTGTAGAAAGCAAAACCGCAGATAAGGGAGGATTACTATAATTCATTTATTTAAATTTTTTCTTGAAAATATTGAACTGGTAGGGTTCTTCTCATTTTGAAATCAGGATGGAAGAGGAAATCAAGTCCAGATAATGACAGAGAGCTATATTTGGACAGACTCTTACTCTTATTTTCTCTTCTTTTAAGTCTCCTATTTTTTTTCTCTTCAGGAAAGACACAGATGAAGCAGATCTGGTTCTTGCAAAAGAAGCTAATGTAAAATGTCCACAGATTGTGATAGCATTTTATGAAGAGAGACTGACGTGGCATGCATATCCTGAGGATGCGGAAAACAAAGAGAAAGAAACAGCAAAGAGCTAAAGGAAGGGGTGGTCTCTATCATTTCTCTTTGTACATAATACATTCACCTCCCTGCCTCCTCTCCCTTCTACCTACCCCCTTCTATCCTGAACACATCCATAAAAACTGTGCTTATCACTGTGCTCCACAGGAGAAATGTTGGTATTGGTTCTCTTGTAACATAACTGATGGTCTGATTCATGATAAGTGTCTCTCTGTGAAGACCAGGCATTTACAAACTGTGTGTAATTCTCATGATTTTTTCTTTACGCCATCTCTTCCTTTTGCTCCCCTGTGACCTCAAGATGAATTTTAACTTTTTAATCACCTTAGAGTCTTGATCTTTTCAGGGTTGGTCACTTTTTAGATTGGGGGATTTTGTTACAATGATGATGAATTTTGGTTTCTTGCTTTGATTCTTGGAACATGTTGATGACCAGCTAGCCTTTGTTTTGAGATGTTGGGATGGAAAAGATGTTGCCCATCTTTATAAAAAGCCAATAGCAACTGTCTACCTGTTGGGGCTTTCCCAACCTCATTCAACTCTACCCAGGAGAATACAGGGTTCCTGGTGTGGTCTTCTGGGCCACCCTTTGTTGTTCATCCTCACCCATCCTCCCAGAATAGCTCCATCCTTTGTAGGACTTGAAATTTTACATTGAGATTTGTTAAGGCACTCCTTTTAGCCCCAGGACTTTTGGCCTTGTTTCTTAGCAATCCTTGATTCGGCTTCTGCAAGGTGGTGTAGTCAGTCTGTCATAAAATGACAAGATTATTAAGTGGTGATTTTTAGCTATTAGTACTTGAGGATGATGGGGTAGGGTATAATTGTCTTTATAATCACATATGATATATGTGTATTCCTTCCATCCCTCACATTTGGACTATATATTTATGTAGGTGTGAGTGACTGCCTGGTGCTTGCTTGTGCCAAGGTGCTAGGCACCCTCCAACCCTGCCAACTTTTGTGGCCTCCCAAAGCATTCCTGTTAACCAAAGAGGCTTCGGACCTGACCCTCACTTCTCAGTGGACCCAAGTTTCCCCTCCTTGCTATTATTTTCAGTGGGGAATTCTTAGAGGGGAGCCATTGGCCACAATATCAATTTTAAATATTCATAGTGTTTAGAGTCATAAATATCCTGCTTTGTTGACTCCTGGATTTGCCAAGAGTCCCCAAAGTATTAATGCTTTTCCTTTTTCCACCCTCAAACTGTTAATTGTATCTTCTTTTAAAAAACACATTTGCATGGAAGATTATCACCTCAGAAAGTGATAGGCCCTAGCATTAGCGTTTTGACAGAACTTCTTTCTCTACTCAGCAAAATATTTCCCTTTTGGCTTCCTCCTGTTTTGCCGTTATAGTGAGAGTTTATTTTTCTGATCATAACCTTTTGCCTTTGTCTCCGAAGAAATGCCCTACTTCTTGTTATCCTTTTTTTTTCCTTAGTTGAGTTGGGGGGTGAGGGGTTAGAGAATCAAGACTAAAAGTAAGGAAATAGCAGGGTTTTGAGCATCCTTGTCCCAGCCCGAAGCTGAGGAAATAAGAATAAATGCTTGAAATAGCCTTAACTGTAGAGTTCACAGCCATCAAGGTTGTTTTGTTGTTCCTTTGATTTTTAAAACATACAGCTGTCTGGCCAGGAGCATTTAGCCATTTCTAGATTATTCATAGTAATGAGGGGAATGGATAGATTGCTCTGGTCCACAGATGAGCCAAATAATATGCAAATCATACACCCATTCATAGCATTTGTTAACATTGCTTCCCTGCTCAGCTGCTGATTGAATTCTGTGTGCTTGTATAAATTATGTCAAAAATTATACTGCACAGTTGAGAAGACAGCTGTTGATGCAGTGACATGACAGACTGGAACAATGAAGATTTTGGTTTTAAGTCATCCAGGAAAATCCTGAATGGTAATGTGATTAGGTGAGAACTCATAACCCATACCTCAAGTGGGTAGGAGTTTTATCTCCATCTTCCTTTACTCTCTGAAGGAAGTAAGGGCCTAGATCAAGTGTTAGATAATTGACAATTGTTAGTACTAATCTTATGGGCATCTAAAAGATAGGATGGTCAGGAAATAGAGATGTCATATAGGTAACCAAGAATATCAATTAGGGCAGACAAAGATAAGACAGAAGTAGGCTAGAGCACCTGAGGAGGTGATCTGGGTTTTAATTTGCAGGTGAAGAAAATGATAGCTTATCTATGTAGTTAGTGTGTCTCCCAGGAATAGTGGGCATGTAAACGACAAAATCTAGCATATGGACAAACAATTATTTTGTACTGAAATTGATCCTGAGAAACCGGGGACATGGTTGCTAGGGTTTTAGGTAATATTTAAGACATTCATCAAAATCTTATTTCTTAACAAAATAACCCCAGTATTATCTATTTATCATGCCTTTAATATCTTACTCTTCACTCCATCTTTTTCTGTCCACAGTTTATTGAATCATGGTCTTGTACTGAGTGCCGCCAAAACAACTTTTGTTCTTTCTTTATCCACAGCTGCTTCTCTAAGAATGTAGGGAGCCAAAAACCATACAGATTTCAGCCTTTAGCAGAAAGGAAGCCAGATGCCTGCCTGTGCCTCCAGCATTTTTTAATGCTGAATAGCTGTCCTGGCCCTTGGAGAATTCGAGCCTCAAACAAACTTGTTTTCATGTGGTTTTCTCTTCTCAGAAGTTAGTAGCCATGGGCTAAGCACCCTTAAACATCTAGGTCTCAGGTGCTCAGTATGTTTTCCCTGTAGTCCTTTCAAAACATTTTTCTACTGATGAATTTTTTAGTAATCAGCATTCACGAATCTTCCTTTCACAGAATTTAGTAAAGCCTTGCCCAGCAGAGTCTACTCTGCCAAGGTCAGTATAGCTGCTTTTCCGAGCCCTGGGCTGGGCTGATGCCCTCATGTTAGGATTAGCTGTTAGGAATATCAGCCCTGATGGAAGCACCCATTTTTAACCTGGAGGGGCTCTATCATTTTTCTTCCTGCAATACAGTTTTTTCTGCTCAAGGGGCATTTGGACCTGTCGTGCTCCTTAACAGTTAAAAATCTAGATGGTTCTTGGCTGTCCCCTAGCTATATTTTTGTGCTGCTTTTTGTTAATGAAAGGTTGTTCCTGTTCCCATAGCTTGGGCAGTTATTATTAACTCTTAATTCCTCTTCTGGAGACACTCTGCTGTTCATTTACCTTATATTCAGGTCAAATCAAAGGGCCTTGGGGAAGGCGCTTGGGATTTTCACCTTGTGATTTTGTTGCATCTATGTTTAGGCCAGCTCACCTAAAGTACAGAGGGATCTGTATTTGGGTTGTGGAGTGATTGTCTTTGCCCTTTGGGTTTGAATTCAAAGGCCTAAAATACTATTTTGCAGTGACATGGGAACCCTAGGAAGGGTTGTGTCATTAAATTTGAAATGTGGAAATAGTTTCTCACAAAATTAGCTCAAAGAAAAAGCTTATTTTGTACCCATGACTCAATCCTTTTGGTTTAGATTTTTAGAGCAGAAATTATAATGCTGAGGTTTGTACCTTTGAATGTACCACCTACCACTAAGCAAGAGTACATGTAGCCAGGTGGAGAGAGGAAAGGTCTGGACCAACTATATTCCAGTTTCGTGTTGGCTTTACCACTAATGATAAAAGTTATGTTTCAAAAATTGAGATGTTACCAGCCTTGCACCCAAGAGCATACATAGCCTAAGAATTGGGTGCCCCCACTCAATTAATGGTGGTGGATTTCTGTTGAGCTGTCCATATTCTAGCTGCATTAGTGTTGCATCAACATTTATTCAACAAACATTTTTTGGCCTGGGGGATACAAAGTTCAAAAAGATGTAGCCCCTAACATCAAAGAACTTTTATACTGGTGTGAGATAAACTGACTATTAATAGTTTAGTGTAAAAAATGCTTTAAATGGATACACATTTCTGATTTGGGGGCAGAAACAGACAACTGGCTGATACAATTTGTGGCCCTAAAGTACAAGGGTAAAAATTGGTTCATATGTGGAAAAGACCTATGACCTTGGATAAGCTGAGCTAACTGGCCATAGATCACAAGGGCTTGTTTTATGCCAGAAAAAAAAGATAACTGAAGGTTAGTTAGAAATGCTGCTATTACTGAGAGAGAACAGGTGAGTGGGGGTTGAGAACTCCAGATTTTGATCCCTGTTTTAGGCTCTCTGCCAAAGTATTTAACAGTATAGTTCATTTTTGCTTGTGGAAAGTATTAACTATATTGCGGATCCAGTTATGTGTTGTTACATTATTGTGGGTTCTATAACATTCCTCATGGACATTTTATCAGAGTTACTCAGACCTTTTTTGGTTCCTTATCCCTTTTGGAGGAATTAACGTGAGGCTGGCTTTAAGCCTAAAACAAGGACATATTTTGCAATGACAGATTTACTAAAAAGACAGCTTGGGGCACATCTCTTAACAGCCAGACATTTATTCTGGGCAGTGTAGTTTTATTCAACCCTGCAGGATAGTGATTTCTAAGCAGAGACTAGTGTCAATTATGTGGAAACTCCCAAAAGTATATATAACTCTGGGATTTTGAATTTAATCAATCTAGGGTGCAGCCTAGCCCTGTTATGAAACAGTCTAACCTTAGGAAATTCTTAGTTCTGGCCACAAAAAAAAAGATACTTTTCTCTGCCTAGGTAATTGAGAGTTGACTAGTATTGGAAATCAGAATTCCCAGAAATTAGAATAACTTTTGGAAAGTTAAAGTGTGAAGGTTCTTTGCATAGCTCATAAAAACAATTCTAGTTTCTTTCTGCTTACGCTGGATTTCTTGAATTTTAAACTACCTCATCTTGTCTTTCTAGAGTTACTTCAGCTTGTCCTTGCCACTTAACATCATGCTTGACTTTGTTTTCTAAGATGGATTTTTTTCCTATTCATCGACAGCATGTTCTCTTGCCTTTTCATGCTGGTCCTTATTTCACCTACCATCATTCCTGTCAGAGAACAGTTTTGAAATAGTTAAAAATCTTGGTTTATGGGAAGAAAGTGATCCTTCAATTGCTATTTGTCGCTGAGATCAGTAAGAGAAGGAGTTAAAACAAGGTGGGGGAGGGTACATAACCTGTACTGGAGGCAGCCTACGAGGGAAGAGCCATTAATTAAGACAATTTCAAAGTCACCTGATTGTGATCATTAATGTCACAATAGATCAAAACCTAATTATCACAGTCTAGGTAAGAGCCATCAGTATTAATCAGAAAATCTAACAGGAAACTATTATCAAGAAATTAGGCCAAATTGAATGCAATGAACTTTTTGTCTTGCCATTCTGTATTTTGTGTGTGTGTGATGTCCCTTGGCATTGGCAGGTGTGTCCCTCACAGTTGATCCAGGCCCCAGTGCCCTGTTTGTCACACTTTGAAGAATTCCAAACACTGACTGAACCTGAACTGTCATTGCCACTTTAATCAGTCTTGAACTTTATCATCATTTGGACTTGTTTGGTGTGATCAGCAATCAATGAAAAAAGGTTTATATTTAGGTCTTGGAGTAGTTGGTCCTTCCTGGAACAAGAGTATCCCTGGTGGACTACGTGTGTGTGTGCTGATAAATCCTTCTTTAGAGCTTCTGCTGTATGGAGAGTCCTGCTACTCTGGCTACTGTGAGGGGATGTGGAAGAAAGGAGGGGCTTCCTGCCTGGAGATTCTCTGAGAGACCTGAGAAGATGGAGTTTAATCATGTCACAACACTTTTAAGGCTCAAGTCAATGTTTTGCAGTTTCTGGTAGCTGTAGTATTTGATTCTAAATCAGGGCTGGCTACGGATTTAGCTTTTCCCCCCTAGTTTTAGATTAAGGGTCATGATTTCTATGAGAATCCATTGTAAATCCAAAGGAGGGTGGGAGAGAGTTTTTTTTTTTCCTTTTGTTGCAGGAGGAAAGAATATTACAAGAGTCTATGACTAGTTAGTTATAAGGTATGCTTTATTCCCTCTCCCTAAATTTAAAAGTAGAGGGGTCACCATTTATATTCTTGATCTTGAGCTATTCATGAAGATGCCGCAACTCCTAAAGATGAGCTGAGGCAGAAAGGTTAGAGAGATGCTGTCCTCTAGGAATTATGGGGACTGTCGAGTAGTGGTTGGTGGCGCTAGGGTTTCTATGCTCCTTGCTTAGCCTGTAGAGGATGTTGCTGCTGCTGCTGACATCACCTCTGTTGCTGGTCTTTCTTCATCAGCCTTGCAGCTCAGAGCACTACCAAGATTACTACTGGGAAACCAGTTCTTATCTTTCTGCTTGAATGTGGTCTTGCTTCATTTGGATTTTAGGAATTTGGGTTACTCAGTGCAGAACTTCGAGAAATCAGTGTGAGTATGACTTAGTCCTTCACCTTAATATTTAAAATGTAATTTTATTTTCAAAATACCCATTAATACAGTCTGTTTCTCTAAGGTTCCTTGCATTTCGCTAGATAAATAACGCTCAGTGAAAACTTGTGGGTTGATTTAGTTCATCTAGTTTGCAGAGTGAGGTGTACTTACTGGCTTCCTTTTGCTCTGAAGTGCACTCTTAAGAAGTAAAATGCTCTAGGGAGTGGAACAAGAATTGAGTGGATGCTGACTGTGTGCCAACCTCTTCAACTGATTCATAATGGCTGACCTTGGGCAAGTCACTCCTTTCAATGCCTCAGTTCCCCATCTGTCAAATGGGGTTAATAATACTGACCTACCTCACAGGGGTGTTGTGAGGCATTGTAAATCAAAGTTGATAAAATACTTAGGGTCCTCTTTGGAGGATGCCTTCAGCCGAAGTCTAGACCTGACTTAGGCTTCAGTCCTCACTGAGCTGTCCCAAGGTTGGAACTACTTAGTGACCTTGGCGCATTCTTTGCCCCCCACCCCGCATCAAAGCTGCTAGTTCAGATGTTGACAGTGTTTTTGTGAATGTTGGAGTCTTAATAGTTCAGACTTAGGATGTTTTGGGGGAAGGCACTTAGTATTTTCTGTGTTTTGCATCCACTATGGGAGGCTGTTTCAGACCCAAGAGCATTGGATTAAGGGAATTATGAGGCAGAGATACTACTGCCTGTTTCTCTCTGCAGGTTAGGGATTAAGGTCCCATTCCCCCATGGGCTTGGGACAGACTGACTGCCTCAGGAGCAAAGCAGACACAGTGGGTTTGATTTATATCATTGCTTATCGCTCTCTGAACTAACCCCAGGACATCTGAATCACTGCAACTCTTCGTGATATCTGTACCCAAGCCTCCACCTCCCCATAGGAACCAGCTGGTTCAATAAATGTAACCACTTTCTCCAGCCCCCTCCAAAAGAGAGCTACATTGAAAAATGTTTCTTCTAGAGATACGATTAATACTCAGAATTGGGCATTGTCACTCTTTAAAGCTTCACCAATTCACCGCATTCAGCGTCCTTCATCTCCTTTTGTGTCCATAGTCTGAACCCGACTTTGACCTTTTTCTTCTGGTTTGGGAAAACTTTGGACACTATTTCTATTTGCCCAGGTGTGGGCTTGAGAGCCTTACTCTCCATCTCAGTTCAGGGGCTCAGCCAGCTCCTTTTCCCGATAGGGCTGTTTCTCCTTTCCCTCTCCTTGGCCCTAGATGTGTAACCCATGAAAAAGCACAAGGTCCTGGCTCATGTTCTCGTTCTCTGTGGTTTGTGGACTCTGCTTCTTTGTTCACCCAGCACTGGTGGCACCAGGTGGTTCTGTGGAGTTCTGGAGGATGGAGAGCACAGTCTGACATCCTGCCAAGTAGCCAGGAGTTGACTCGCCCATGGCCCACCAACCTTCCCACCCCTTTCCACAAGATGGGATCTAAGAGACTCAAGAAGCTGGTTTTCTCTCAGCACTGTGTACCATCCCGAGTTGCAAAACAAATCACGCTTTGTAGCCAGATTTCTGAATGGAAAAATGGGAAATTGAATTTTGTATGGACTTTTTGGTTTATGGGGGAGTTTTGGTTGTGTTTCTTGGTTTTATTTCAGCCAAACATGTCTGCTTTTGATTTAAAATTTTTTTTAGGATAAGTGATATATATATATATCACTTATATATATATATATATATATATATGTTTGCCTTTTAAATGTAAATGTTTAAAAGTAGGCAATTTATGTGTTTCCACAACTGACATCCAATGCAGATCTCATTCTCTCCCCCTCTTCCACCCTCCTCTTTTCCCTCTTTTCATACTCTTGTATTGGTTCTAATAAATGGTTGCTTTTCAAATACGGATCCTGAGTGGTGGTTTGGAGATCTGAGTCTTACACCTCTTCCTTAACTTGGGTCCTGGATGTCAGTCAGTAGTGACACATGCCTTTCTCAAGGAGCAGTGAGACATCCAGAACAAGGGGTTTTTTCTAACGATTACTCGTCTCTGACTTTCTGCAAATAGCCACAGGGTGGCGCAAGCCTGAGGGAATAGGAAAGTGTATCCTGTTCCTTAAACTATTCCCTTAACCAGTTCAGATTGTGTGCCTTCCTGGTCTCAGTGCTTGTTTCTACTCCCAATGTCTCGAAGAATAAACATTACCCTTCAGGAACCCAGGGAAACCCTAGAAGAGTTGGCTCCTAGTTATTAGAATCTGTGGGAAATCACATTGACTGACGATCTAAATCAGGTTTGAAAATCTCAATGTATGTAAGTTTGTAAATAGAACTCTTCTATTATCTGCTTCACAATTCTAAAGAGACTCTGAGGACCAGGATGATGTGGGTCAGGAAAACGGTCGAGGGAGTGGGCAAATGGAGTTGGATTAGGAGAGAAAAGGTATATAAATAAGCAAGTGTTTATTGGGTAATATAAGCATGGTCCAGTTCTGAATCTAATGGAAGTGGGCAGAAACTCTCACAGAAGAGTGAAAAGTGAGAAAGAAGGGTCCCAGAACCCAGACATCCTCCCACTGAGATACGACTGAAGTCTGAGTTCTCTGTTTCCACCGTCTCCTATCTGCAATTCTCCCCTCTCATTTTCCCTTCTTGCTGCTGAGTTATAGGGTTTCCCCAGTCTAATCTCGTAAAGTCTTATGAAGACATCTGTAGGTTGGCTAGTTTAATGGTCCATGACCCCATAAACCTGGGACAGGAGAGCCATTTGGTCCACTTCAGAGCCAGACCCTCTGGACATTATTTCCTAACTCTGAAGCTTGGAACTGCTTGCCCTCTTCCCTTTCGATCTCTTTCTAGTTCTCTCACCATCATACCACTTTGTCTCTGCCTAGGACCCATCAGATGACTCCAGGGTTTTGACACCTGCACTCCTACTCCTAAACAACTTTGTCTTGGTTTTTCTTTCCAATTTGTCGGGGGTCTGCCTACATGGCACTCATTCACATGAGCTCATTGTCGCTCATAACTGTTCTCCCTGGAATCTTGCCCCTCAGTGTACTGGAGAAGCACAGCCAGGCAGTTCTGCCTCTTTTGTCTCCACTAAAGGGCTGCAGAGCCAGTGAAATCAATGCAGCACTGACAGCTGGGGGAAATGGGGGGATGGATCACAGTGTGAGAATCTGTGCTTAGCTGGATCACTGAGCACAGCTGGGAATCACCCTGTTAGAGCAAGCAACCCTGGACAGCCACTGCCTTTGGAGATGTGAGCTGGGGGTGAGAGAGAAGGCTGCTGCCCATGAGCATATGCAGAGGGGAGTCCATGACAGTCTGTGGACACACCAAGCTGCCTCCCAAGCCTTGAGCATGACCTGGAATGGGGGAGGGGGAGGTAGGCAAAAGCAGGGGCCAACTGGTGTGTGTGAGCATGCTGCACCGATACTGGGGCTCTGTTATTCCAGCAGAAATGAAGGAAGAAATCAGAGATGAGCGTAAAACCTCATTAACTCAGCTACTTAAAGTCATGGACAAGCTGCAGGCATAGGAGGGCAAGGGTCTGGTCCTCTTACTTGGATGCTCTGCCTTTGTTTTCTCATCCTCTTCTTTCCTGCTTCCCCCACTCTGCAGCTGTAACATCTTGCTTTCCAGGTGTCGGTTCCTTCTCAGCTTCTGTCTTTATTTGTGTGTCTGTATTTTTTATGGTTTCTCCCCTTTGTCTACTATATTGTATGTTTTTCTCTGTCTTTTTTCTTCTCATTTCTGGTCTCTCCACCCCATGTTCTCTCTACCCCCTTGAAATCTCATAAGCAGCCTCAATTTGGATATTAAATTTCAACCCCATCAAATTATTATCTTTCTTGCAACAATCTGGGACTCTTTATGAGCTCTTTCTACCCCATGCCACCTCTGGAAACAGGTGCATCTCTGTGTATAATGTGATGCCCCCTCCCAAATGAGAGTGGGAGAGGCAGTGCCAGCTTAACAGCCTCATGCCTCTTCTCAGCAAAGCCTTGTGTGATCATTTGGTAATGAGCCAGGGAGAGAGGAAGAGATGCTGAGAATTTAGTTTGCTGATAAAGTGGGGAGCTGCTGAGATGAGAAGGTTGGGGGTTATTACTGCACCCTTTCCTTTTTCTCCCTCTTCCTGCTGCTGCTATCTTCTGGGGAAGGAAGCTGAGGTATTGGCCATAGCCACTGCAGCTTATGAAATTCTGCTTCTACATCTCCAGCAAGGGTACGGGTGGGGTCAGGTAAGATTTCCAGCCAGGGGAAGGAGGGCAAGTGAACCAAAACCCTTGTCTGCCTTGTAGGAATGGGAGGGCCATTCCTTCATGCTATTTCCAATACCAAGCAGCACCTCCCTATGCAACCTAGTTCCCCTGTACGTACTTCCCTTCCCGCCACACACAATCACACCATAACCCTCTGCTGCTTTATGTTTCAGAGATTCCTGGCAGGAGCTAGGAGAGCCCAGCTCCCAGAGACCTGGGCCTGGCTGTGTTCTTTTGTCCTCTGTTACATACCCACTTTTTCTAGTTCCTGCCTCACCATTCCAGTCATGTCTGCACATGGAGCTGAGAAGTAGAGGGGATGGAGCTACCAGGATGCTTCCTGGAGAGAGCAGGGCTGGGGCTACTTCTCTTCTGGGACATGGGCACATCTTTAGCTTCTAGACCAGGACACAGGATGAGGATGAGTCCTCTTTCAATGTTTTCTCTGCCTTTCTTTTTGCTCGCCTCTCCCTTTTTCTCTTGTTCATTATCTTTTCTATTACTGCTTTTCTCTTTTTCTTATCTTAGTTCCTCTTTGCTTTTCTTCCTCTCCTTGTTTTTTTGTTTTTGTTTTTGTTTTTAATTTCCATGTTTTAAGAATAGACAGCTAATACGAGGACTTGAGGGAAGGTGTTACAAGAGAAAGAAAAGTTAAGATAGTTTTTCTTCCCCTCTGGAGATGTGGGGAATGGCAATATTGCCGTCTTTCTTTTTTCTGGGGTTCGGAGCATCTCTTGATCCTCAGATCTACTGATTCTCTCAGTAGCGTTGTCTAAAACAAGGACTTTTATCCTTGAAAAACAGTTTCTGTTTTTGTTGGAATCTTCATGATCTTGTATGTGAGAGAGACCATTCCCATCCCCACAAAAAGTCAGTTCTCTGTGTAGTATTTTTCTTTTAAAAATGTTAAGATAATCACTTGAGAATTTTATAACCCTCCTTGAGATGACTGGAGTCATGTGGAGTGTTGTAACAAGACTGAAAATCACTATTCCGTAGTGTCCAGCTAAATCAATTAGATCCTTATTTCTGTCTGAATTTTTTGTTGCCTTTCTGCATGGGAATAAAAATTTCCCTCTGTGGCTCCATTCATCAACCTAAGGGATCATGGGCAGGTAGAAACCATTTCTCTAATTTCCTCTGCTGTCCCTAAAAGACAGGCCCAACCTGCCTGTAGAGGAATGTAGGAATGGTGATTGGCTATCTCATCCCGTCCGTTTACTCACCCCATGCTTCTTTCACTCAAAGCAGAGGAGAGTTTCTATTTTGAATTAAGGAGCTGGGTCAGGAGTGGTTGGGGATGAAGTTGCACACTTGGATAGAGGAGGTAAAAGAGAAAGGGAAGGAGGCACAAAGTCCTTGTGAAAAACTGGGAGACTGGAATGAAATGAGGATGGGAGATGAGAGTCTTGGAAAGAGAGGTGATGTGTGGCACGTGTGTGTGTGGGCGGGGGGAATGGATGTGCACGTTACAGTCACACGTGCCAAAACACAGATGGGAGGAATGTGGAAGCTCACAAAGGGGCCTGGGAGGCCCTCAGAGACTGCATCCTCTGCCTCCAGGCAGAATGTCTTCTTCACCCAGACACAGATGGCTGGAACTTCACTTCTGAAGAGCTCTGGGCAATGAATCAATTGAGCATTTACCCTCGTGTGTTCTGAAAACAGCCTTTGCTCTGGACTGGATCACTGCCTTAAAAATCTAAAAAATATTTTTGATTACTTCAGGAGGCCCTTGTACATCCTGAATGACTTCAATTTCAACTCTGGTGTGGGGGGTGAAGGGCCTGGAATACTGATATTTTCTTCTATTGGTCTCCAATCCTGCTTCAAGTGGTCTCAGGAAGAATATGAGAGGGAAGCATGAATAGGGGGAGAGATTGGAGGGTTGGCAGTACAGGTGTCTCATTGGCTGCAGATAACGGTACCCCAATGCACATTAGAGATTTCTCAGAACTGAATAGCTATTGCTGTCTCCAAAGGAGAGGTAGGGCAAACAACTCCCCATTTTCCCCCATTGAAATGGCTGGTCTGTGTATGAGAGTTGGAGGGATGTACGTTTTGTGCTCATTTCAATATATTCCATTGAGTCCAAGTTGAGTCACTCTAATGGAGGGGAAGCAATGGCCTAAGTAATTCAAGGCAGCCGATAATCCCCAGATCATTTATGAATATGACCAAAAGGTGCTTTGGATTGCACTCAGGGTGGACTTTGGAAGGTGCCTTGTGGCATTCTGTGGGTCAAGAGGAAGAAGTCATTAATGCAGGCAAGGAAAACTGCTCTTAGCTGTGTACCAGGACAGTCATACAGACCAGAAGCAGAAAATTACAGGAGATGTGTCTCTTCAGGTGGAAAGGCAGTGATGCCAGAGAGGGCCTCAGGAGTGGCATACTATTGGAAGGTCAAGGGCACAAAGAGTGACAAGATAAAGTGTGGATTGAGAGATGTTAGGAAGCAATATAAGTTCACAACTAACCTCACTTCAGAATTAGCCAAAGCACCAGCCCAAAACAAACTGGCACTGGGGAAAAATTAGCAGATGAGAACTGAAGTCATTCATGTTGGCCATTCACAGGCTGTATGATATTGGATAAATTAATTTCTCCCCTTTGCTTATCAGTTTCCTGAGGGGCCTTAGCTCTAATGTTGAATAATGATTTTATTTTTCACAAAATATTTTATCTTTTATTACAATCAAAATATTAATAAAAGAAAAACTGGAAAAATTATAATTGTATTATGTTAATATATATACTTTGTGTGCTTGACCAGATTTTGTACATGTGCAACGAATTCCTGTTTTTACATTGTGTAGCATTTGCATTATTTCACTTAACATAAAATACTTTCATAGTACTATGTGTTTTATTGTTTGAAATTATTAAGCATGTACTATGTATGGATTCAGGATCTGGGGTCTGGAAAGCCCCCTTCTACCTCTGGCCACTTCATCTCAGCCTCAATCCTTTGAAATAGTGGTGGTTCCAGTGTTCTGCTCTCAGCTCTTGTTCTCATTTCACTGTTTCCTTCTCCTGAGATAGCTAATCCACTCTCATAATTTCAACCACTGCTTATTATAAGGCTTATGAACCCCAAACCTATATCTCTGGCCTCAACCGTTTTCTGTTCCCTCTGTTCCCACTTGCCTTCTGCTGCCTCCTCCTGAGCAGGCTGAAGACTTCTCAAGGCAAAGAACTTTACTGATGGAGTTACATGCCATCCCCTGCCTTCTGGAGCTCACAGTCTAAAACATAGTTAGTGTTGGGGGATGGTCATTACAGACAGATGGATAGTGAACAAGGATGTGAACATAATTTAAAGAATGATGTGATATGACATCAAGGGAGATTGGATCTGTCTCCACCAACACCAGCAAGTGTGAAACTCACCAAGAACCCAGCAACAGTTGGCAAGACCTTCACTGCCCCAGACTTTCTGGCCTACTCTGGCTCCAGCCCCATGTTCCTTCCTCCTGCCCTCCTGCTTTCTGCAGAGGACCATCTTGGTCTCAACACCCTTATCAGTGAGGCTGTCCCAGCAGTGAGTTTAGTCATTATGTACCTTGAAGCACCAGAAGGTATTGATTTCTGTGTTTAGGATTTCTAAAAAGTGACTCATAAATCTTTGAGGCCCTGGTAATATCTCAGGCCTGGGAGGGGAAGCACAGAAGACAGAGGAGAATTAGAGGGAGGCGATGAAGAGCTCCCCTAGGCAAGCAGGGGAATGCATTTGCGATGTAGAGAAGACAAGAATTCTAGAGGGTAAGAAGGATAGGAAAAAAGTAATCCCCGGAAGAAAGAGGAGAGGAAGTGGAAGTAAAAATGGTGGGTGCATAAAAGGAGAGGAAAAGAAAAGAGTAAAAAGGAAGGCAAAAGGATGAGGTATGGTAGGGAGTGAAGGAAAAGGAACCACATGAGGAAGAGGCACCCAAGCTGTATCCATGCACCTCCTGGAAACCATCACCATGAAAGAAAGAAATGAGTCTTGGCAGGGACAACTTCACCGAGCCCTCCTGTTTGTGGGACGAGGGGGAGAGGGCTGGGGAATCCAGTGGTGCCCATCCTCTTGGATGTCATAATCCCTGACACACACACATACCAGCCTCTTGTAAAGTAATTGAGTTGTTAGTTGTCTTGCTCAGAAAAGATGCCTGGTGGGGCTCTATAAATGGGAGTGCGATGGCACTCTATGTTTTTCCTTTGAGGTTGGGCACAACCCTTGTCTCGTGTGAAGCTGGATCCAGACTGCATTTCTTGGTCGGATAGAACTCCATGTGTTATCCAAGGGGATGTCTGGTTTAAGGATGCTGAGGTTTTTGCTCCAGTTCAAAGAAGTTGACCAGACCAGAAATAGGGCTGGTATGAGGAAAGCTCTGGCCTGGGCAATGGTAGGGTGAACCATGGGCTGAGTCAGAGAAATCAGTGTTGAATAAAACAAGCATAGAGTAAATGGAGTTTTCCATACAGTGAATGCATTTATACCCCACAATTCTGAGAGGCGACTGAGCCCTTTGTGATCTGCCCGAGGTATCACAGTTGATCAGTGGTAGAGCCAGGCCTGGAACCCAGGTCTGTCTTCTCCAGAATCCCCTGCTGTGTTCTGTTTCCAAAGCCTATGGCTGTGCCCCTCTCAATCCTGGAATGCCTACTTAGGAAAAGCCTGGCCATGATCAAGGGCAGGCTGGGAAAATTGGGGGCCCAGGAGAATACTGTAAGTTGGCTAAGGAAGCACCAAGCCACCAGAAGACAACACACACAGGAATGGGGGTGGGGTGGGAGAATGGTACCCAAGACCTGTTGTAAGGACTGGGTTGTAAGGACAGAGGAGAGAGGTGGGGATCAGGACGCAGCTCCTAGAGAGAGTATGGCCCAGAAATGTTGCCTGCCTCTAGCCCTTAGGCCCTCTGAGAGCCATTTAGGAGTTTGTGCTGCCCCCTGGTAGCCATTGAGGGAACAGCAGTGAGGACCGTTCTCCCCAGACAAGCAGGTATGACCTCCACCAAAGCGATCAATGTCTTTCTGTCCCACATGTTCTTGCAGAATGCATGATGGTGAAATTCAAGGCCCTGGAAATCTCAATTCCTTAAGCTTTTTGGCTCAAATTGTTAGTAAAAGTGCTCTCCTCTCCAGGGAAAGGGGGCAAGATGATAGATTCTCACAACTGCCTAGAATCTCAAGAAATCCAACACTTTGACATGTAGTAAGCATTTTCTGAACTATTTCATTCAATCATTATGAGGTCCCTATTAAGTAGTCAATATTATCCTCCTGTTACAGCTAAGGGAACAGCCTCAGAGAGAGGAAGTTAATTTTTCCAAGGTCATGCAGCACTAGAGTCTGTACTCAAAAGGAAGGAGGGAAGGGGCTCTCCAATGGTCCCACAGATTTCATGTAAAGGCTGTTTGGGACCAGCAGAGCCTGAGTGTCTCTGTATGTGTGTCATATGCCTAGTGCCTGGGAAAATCGCAGCTTCATTCGTTCTCTCATTCTGTATTTCTGAGCATCTCCCAATGCCAGACAATGTCTGGGAACTGGGACACAGCAAGGAACAGATAGGGAGGGCCCTGTCTTAACTGAGGGAACTCCACAATCTGGTGGGTGCAACTGACCAACCGTTTATGCAGTAAGTGATAATAGATATCATTACAAATTGCCAGATTTAAAAATGTGTTTTTCAATAAGATAGGAGGGAGGGGCAGTCCAGGTGGAAACAAGGTGCAGTTAAGACCAGGCAGAGGGAGAGAGCTTATGGGAAGTTTAATGAATGTCCTCAGTTGGTGTACCTGGGTGTGGCTACCATGCAGGAGGAGATACGGGCAGAATATGAGGGGCTTTCTTTGGCAAGAGTGAACAATAAAAGCTTTATTCTGCAAGTTTAGGGAGTCCACAGAGTTTTAAGCTGTTGACCATAATTAGACCTGTTTTTTTCTAGCAAGGTACTCCCGGAAGCAGAAATACCACCTAGGGGGCTACACTGTAGTCTTGGCAAGAAACTCCGACCAGAAACGTGGCCCGAGGGGTCAGAGAAAGGTGAATACATTCTAGAGACAGCGGGTCGAGCTCAAGAGAGACAGAGGAACGGGGATCCCGGGTTTCAGACTGGGCCTGCGGCTGTGCGAGGCGGACAGATGCCCAGGAGGTGGTGTGAGCCGGGGGAGGCGGGGGAGGCAGGACAGCGCCTGCGACTGCTCAGGGAGGCGTGAGAACCCGTCGGCACCTGGGGCGTGAATAGGCACTGCGGCGGCGCTGGGGAGAGAGCGCCCGCCCAGCGTGGGGTCCGCTCGCCTGGAGCCGCCTGCCACGAATTTATGGGCCAAAGCCGGATGCAGCTGTGAGCAGCTGGGTATGCAAATGTATGCAAATTTGCGTTGCCCCTGCCCGGGCTGTGTCGCTAGTAACGTCAAAGGGTGGGGGAAGGGGCGTAGCACTGTTAGTGCTCTTCCGCTCTCCAAAGGAGTTCAGATAGGGTGAGTGGGGAGGTGGGGTGGTGTGCATCTTACCTGCTCTGACTGTCCCGTCTTGGGACCGTGACAGTATCATGACAAACGTGAGGTCCCCTCCCTATCCGCAATGACCTTGTGCAGTCACCACCCCGCCTAAGGTGTGGGCAGAGAGACGGCCCGTGGAGTAGATATTACCCGAATCCGCCTGCTGGTGAGAACTTACTTCCCACGCTGTGAGCGGGAAGAAGCCCCGGGGCAGGGTCGGATAATCCCACACGCGCCCGGGCCCCAGAGGATTCCCTCTTCCCGCCCCTAGGGAACAGGACGGTCGGGAAGGCCTGTCTTCTTTCACCCCTTTACAGCCATCTGTCCTCCTGCTTCCCATCCGTTTCTAAAGAAGTTCTTCCAAAAGTCTAACCACAGTCACACTTGCTGTTTATATTTTATTTTTCCTTGTGGTTTTGCGAGAAGACTATTTTCGTAGTCTCTGTTGTTGAGTTTTGAAGGTATGGGAATTGGGTGAAGAATTTCTGGGCACAGCTTGCCACCAAGGCCCCCCAGGGAACAAGTCCCTACCCCAGGCAAGACCTAAAAGGGAGTCTGGGCTGGGGACTGTCATCTCCCTGCTCTCCTTTTCCTGAAGGCTCTTCCCACGACAGCCACAAGGGGTCTTCCTTGTGCTAAGAATGGGAAATCCTGAGCCAGGCTGGAGCGCTGGGAGGCAGAGGCTCCTGGCGCAGGGTCCTTTCAGCGGGCACGGAGCACCCAAACCGGGAGGCGTCTGACCACCCCCGCCCTACCTTGGTGGCTTCACCCAGTCGCGAACGACCTTCACCTATCAGACCCAGCGCTCCGAGCTGGAGATCAGCACTCCCGGATCAAGTCTAGGGAGCAGCCTGAGGGCTGGGAGTTGAGGCGAGGAACTCGGACCGGACACATAGTAGGAGCTCAATAAATATTTTTGAAATTAATGAAAGAATGTGGCACCGTCCCGTTCAGAAGCTGGGGGGAAGGACGAGATGACCTAGACTAGGTGGAGCACGATCCCCACAAACAGAAGGGCGCCACAGGGGCAGTGCAACAGGCCATCTATGGGCCCAGGCGCGTGGGACTTGGGTATTCATTCATACAGCTGGGGAGGTCCAGTAATGAGAGAGGAAATTGGAAGGGAGGGGTCAGCCAATCAGAAAGCAACCTTGGATTACCTTGACGACGAAAGGCGGAAGAAACGAAAGATGGGGACCGCTACAGGGAAGCCTTATCAGGATGAGGAAATGGGATATCACTATGGAAAAGGGGCTGGAGGTTTAGATTGTTTAGCTAAACGAAGAAAAGTTAAAGCAACCACTTTCTCCCGTGAGAACAGAACTCGTTAGGTTTAGTTGAAGCTGCAGCAGGAGAAACGATGGTCAGACACCAGAAAGGACTTACCGGTTGGCTTCAGATGTGGGTGGGGGGTGGCGGTGGCATAAATCAATGGTTCCCGGGGGCTGGAAGCGAATTACCTGAAACCCCCATACCATGCAAACCCGTCAGGGGGGTTGGGAGCTGGGGAGATAATATAGTTAAGGATTACACACAGCTGATGGAAGCCTAGGTGGTAGTGGCCGCCCTTCCCCCACGGAAGTGCCTGTGGTGTCCAAGGAGTAGGTGGCTTGGGACCAGGTGCTCTCATTCTGACAGCCCACCGGGACAGACACCTGGGTGGCTCTGAGACAAACCCCCATCCCCAACCCTCCGGGGTTTTGCTGGAAGTGGGGGTGGGGCTCTTCTCACCCAGATGGGGAGAGCTATGTCTGGAGGCGTCAAAGTCTCCGACCTCATACTGGCGGCACAGAATTCCTGGAAGATCCTGCATAGGCTCCCAAAGCACGTCGCCCGCTTGCCCCTCCTCTTTGGGGGAGCTCAGGGCACTTTCTGAAATGTCCTCTCTGTACCCTTTCGGAAGCTTGCCCTGCTCGCGCCAGCCAAGCAGGGAGTCCTCGCACTCCTCTATTTGTTTCCCTGGCGACCCTTCATTTGTGAACAGGGATCACAGCTTGATTAGCGGTACATCAATATGGTCTTGAGGTTTAAGTCTGGGTTGAAGTCTTATGTTCACTAACCGTGTGACCTCGGTATGAAGCTTCCATTTCCTCATCCGTGAAATGGGGATGTTCTCCTGTCTTGTTCGGTTGAAAGAAGGACTGCGTGAAGTAATGGAAGTGAAAGCATTTTGTTTTAAGCAAATGTGAGCTATGGGAGTTCGAGTCACCCAGACACCCGCGTGTGCAAGCACAGATACACCCACATTCACACACACATATTGAGGTTCTTGGAGGCGCTAGGTCCCAGTTCCTAGAGGCGATCAAGCAAAAACTGTCAAGAGATGCTAGAGAGGGAACCAAAGAATGCGCCGGATGAGTCCAGAATTGGCTGTCCCAGACCTAGGGTCCGATTCTCCAGGGCAGAACCCCCGTTCCCCGCGGGATTCTGGGTGTAGCCCAGCGGGAGTGGGCCCAGAAACCAGGAATGGGAGACCCCACTGTAGGAGCCGCGAGTCGGGCCTCTCCGATCTTCACCCAGCAGAGGGCGCCCAGGTCGGTGCAGCCACCTCTCGCTTCAGCCCTCGCCTTAACCCTCTCCTGGCCCGGCCCGCTTTCTGCGCGCCCTCTGCTGGCCACCGGGGGCACGGCCGCGCGTCCTCCTCCCCTGCAGCCACCACATCCACGGGTTTCTGAGCGTCTGAGTTCTACGGGCCACGTCCCCCGCTGTTGCCCCACGAAACCCAGACGTCCCACCTGGATCTAACTCTCCCTGTCCCTCATCTATGTGGACGAGGATCCAGATCCTTCGTCTCACAAGTGTGATGGATCAAAATCCCAGGTTTCCTACCGATCCCTATATCCACGCTTGAACTTGGGGCAGTGGGTGATGAGGAAAATCTCAGCAGCCTCAAGCTTTAGAGTCTCTGCCCACAATTATGGAGGCTTTAAATCCAACCTGTCTGCTCCCAGCTCTCTGGCCACGGCTGGATCCCAACCTGTCCTTCAGGATCCTCAGTCCCGATATGCTTCAGCTTTCTACCTGGACCACCTGCCTACCATTTCTCCTTTGCACCTTTCATGTTCTCTTTCTAAGACGCAGATCAGTGCAGGTCACTTTTCTACTTAAACCTCTTGTAGCTCCCCATTTCATACAAGATAAGGTTTAGACTCTGACTCAGGCCACCTCCATCCTGTCTCATCAGGTTGCTTCCTTGCCTCCCTACTCAAAGTTTTCCAAACACACCCTTGCTCTTTCTTGCCTTTGCCATCTTCATACTTTTCCATCTTCACTTGGTAAACTCCTACTCATTCCTCTGATGTTTCCTCTCTGGGATTTTTTTTCTCTGACACCCCCAGGGAAGTCTGCTTCTGCACTCCCATGGACTTTTTACACATTTTTTTTTTAATGGCATTCATGCTGGGACATTATCTATTTACAAGTCCGTTTTCCCAAAAATACTTGAGCTCCTCTAGGGCAAGGCCCGAGCTTTGTTTGTCCTTGTACATACTGACAGTCCAGTTGAGGTCTGCTCAGTGAATGACCAATTGGTGCCTCAGCCCCACACATGGAGAATCAATGTCTAGTGTATGCCCCTGGGCCTGGAATGGGGCAGAGATACCCCTGTCTGTTTAAAGACTGACTGGATATCTCAGTTATCAACCTCCCTCACCACTGGGGCAGGCCTCTGCTGCCATTCCCACCCCCCAGGAGATCAGCTGTCCCCTCTTTCTCCTTGTTATTCCCTCCACTCCCTGCTGGGAATAGTTGCTACAGACTAGGTTCTGGAGATCCAAACCTAACTCTCTCCCATGCAGAGCTTTATTTATTGAGAGCCCAGAAACAAATGGCATGGGGAGGCTACTCCTTCTTGCAGAGTCTTGGAGACACCCCACTAATTCTTGGACCATGCCCCAAGTCAGCCCACCCCCACCCCCGAACTCACTCAGTCCTTGCTGTCTAGCCTGGGGCTTGGGGACAAAATCATAAATTTGAGAGACAAGAGGAGAGATAAAGATCATTTGTTGAAAATAGTGTCATCAATCATTTGTTAGAGAGAACACATCCAAGAATTGCCCAAACGTGGGTGCTCAGCTACCCTTCAAGCTCCCCATTATGCTCTCCCTACACAAACGTGTCCCCCCACCTCGAGCCTACCTGGTTAGCTCCTTTCAGAGCTTGAGATTGCCTGGTCATCTAGTTTCAGCCTTCCTGTTTTGTTTTCTGAAAGATCTTCAGGCCTTGTCCTTTCCTACCTTGGGAGTATCTCAGGATGGAGAAGTCCCATCCCCCACCCTTCCCTGCCCACATTAACGGGCATATTTCTGAAAGAGCCTGGAGGGGAGATTCCCAAACTCCTAGTTGCAGAGTTTCAGGCTGAGGATGAACAGATAAATAATGGCTTGCCAAATTAATTAATTATTTTATTAGCCTGAGTAATTATTAATCAGGTCATTAATCACCCAGCTGTACACTATGAATAGTAATTGAGTGGTTTGGGGAGTAGCAGCAGAGCAGGTTATGACTCTAAGGTTTGGCAGCATCTGGACCTTCTCCTGGTCCTGGGAAGTTTTGGGAAAGTGTACAGGCCCCATCTTTTCCCCCACCCTCACATCTGTACTTAGAGATTAGGAATGGAGTAGGGTCCACCTGGTTCCTTTGCAAAGGCAGGCACCAATTTCATCCTTCTCCTCCTGACTTCTAGAGTTAAAACGGTGTAGGATGTGAGGATGTGGAGGCCAGAATGTGTACACAGAAGTGAAAGGAAAATGAAAGGAACTTGCTCTTGTGAGTGTGTGTGTGTGTGTACAGGGTAAGGACAGAGAGGGACCCAATGGGGAGTGGCAGAGACAGAGACAAGTCCCAAATGTGCCAAACTCCCCATAATCTCAGTCCTACTGGTCAGTCAATGTATAAGAGTGATTCTGGAATTGACTCAGAGTTTTGCCTTTGAGATGGTATAGATGCCATGGGAGAGGAGGAGAAATAGAGTAGTAGAAACCAGAGGAGAGTGGAAGGGCAAGGTGAGATAGAGTAGGAGGAGAGAGGAGGAAGGAATGAAGAATGGACATGACCCTTCGCTTTTGGATTTGGGGCCCTGCCAGCTTCAGGATTCTGTATTTTTTTTTTTTTCTTTTCTTGCTGGAGTGTCTAATGATTCCCTTTTGTGCTCTCTTTTCCACACAACCCACTCTACTCAGGACCTCCTCTCTCCTGAGGTTTGCAGTGGGCCTCAGCTTCTGAACCTTTCCCTTTATCTATTTCCTGGGACTCTGTCCACTGCCCTGTGGGGTTGGAGGGTGGGGGAATGTGAAGATAGAAGGAGATAGTGAAGTGGTAGCAGATTACACTTTCCTTTGACACTAGGAAGTCATTCTATGAGTCTCACCTCCATCCCTTTTGCCATTTAGACATCCCATCATCTCATATCCTTGTGTGGTGCCCCTGCAGACAGCAGTATAAGCTCTTATCCCTCCTCATGCTGCCCCTGAATCCAGGCCACCTTTTCTCTGGGCCAGGTGCTCCCAGGCCTCCTTCCCTTCACTGCTTACTTGGGGAGGGGTCAGTGATCATGTTTTAACCACCCCAGGTCCCTCTGTTATAGCCATTTCACTTTCTGTTTACAGTGAATTTCACTCTTTATTTACAGTAGGTCTTGCTTTGTTTATGACCTGCTTGGGGTCAGTTTCATTTTGTATCTCCAGCACCTCTACCATGCACTGTGTGTTTATTCCTCCTCTTGACGCCCTCTTTGCAGGCCCTTCCTCAAGACTCCATTCTCAGGGGGCACATGGGAGGGGAGGGCCTGGGTCTGAGAACCTGAGCCCCGCAGTTTGAGGAGATGTTGGGCTATGAGGAGGCTTGGGTGGTAGTGGTCGTTCTGACTCAGCCTGGGGAGGCTGAATGCCGGGATACCTACTAGGAAGAGGGGAGGAGCTGGAGGTTGCCCCTGTGTCCCAAACAGGACCTTCAGGAGGAGAGGCCCTCACATGCCCAGCCCCACCTCTCTGGGGCTCAGGCTTCCTGAGAATATGGACCCCATAATCCTTGGGCTGCAGTCCCTGCAGGGCCTGTCCACTGGGCATCCCTGTTCAGTGTATCCTCTCAGCAGAGTTCTGGGGGCAGGGCAGGGGGTCAGGCGCAGGGGCAGCTTCTGACAAGACAGAGCCTGTCATGAGATAAACAAAAACACGGGGCCTGGAACCCAGTCTCTTGTTTGGAATTCTTGACTCTGGCTGGGTGGGTGGGGGTGGTGGTGCAAGATGGGGGTAGTTGGTGAAAAAAGGGTGAGAGGGGGAGAGCAGACCTATTAGAGGGTCTGGGGTGCAGAAGAGGAGACTGCAGCCCCACAGCCCTTGACATTGCTTAAGGACTTGAGGAAATGTCCAGCCTCCGCAATCCCCTGAGACTGACCTACCTGCTTATGGAATCACTCAGTGTTGGGCATGGGTGGATAGCAGAGGAGGAGGAAATCTGGGGATTTTCAGTGTCTGGGGGGTCAGGAAGGAGAATGCATCCCAGTCTCAGCCATGGTTACAAGTTCTTCTTCTTGTCTGACTTCCACCCCTCTTTTCTTATGGTATTCGGGGAGTGGGGAGGGAGGGAATGAGAGCGGAGGAGGCCAGATTCCTTGCTCTCCCCTCTCAGTTCTCCTTGGGAGTTGTTCATCTTCAGCCAGGTTCTGAGCGTTTTCTGGAAGACACTCCAGGGAACCAGCTCCAGTTCTGCCAGAGTCTTTATCTTGCCTTCAGACAGACTCAATTAACCTCTTTCCATCCTCAGGGTGTGTGGGGGCATCCTCCTCCACCCCTAGTGGCCTCCCTTCCTGTGTGTCTCTGGAGCATCAGATATTCCTCCTTCTCCATGTCCTCCCTGTCCCCAGTCTTTGTCAGGCTGGTACATTACTGGAAAGGAGGTGCCATATTTTCTCTTGCTCCCTTCTCCTGAGCTCTCCCTGCATCACTGGAAAGCCCTCCTTCAAAGCCTTCCTGCCTCCTCTTCCATTCAGTTTGACCTGCCCAAACTTTTCCTTAGAACACAGGTGGTCTACTCCCTAATTTCTACTCCAAAACCTATCTGGGCCCTATTGCCTTTGGTCTTTTTATGGATTCCACAGAGCTTTTTCCAGACTCTTGGAACACTGGAGAGAACCTCCTGGCCTGTCTGGGTCCCCTCTGCTTCCAAAACCTCAGGTTTCCAGGCCACAGAGGGGAGAGAAGTGTACAGTTTTTCCCGTTGCCAGCAGAGGGCAACACAGACAAGCCCAGGCAAAAGGGTGTGGAGGTTGAGGGGTCTGGGGTGGGGTGAAAATCTGGTGAGAGGTGGGACAGAGGAAGCTCTTGGCATAGGTAGTGGTTTGGGGGCAGAATTAGTGAAAAATTCTAGGACCTCTAAATGGGGTGGGAATCTCTAGTTCTTTGACTTATTTACAAATTCCATAATAGCTAAAAATATCAGCTACATTTGGGGGCTAACACTTAATATATAATACATCAAATTCTAAAATAACCATGAATACTATTATTTTCATTTTATAGAGGATACAGTGAGACTGGAGAAGGTTAAATCATCATGTGCCCAAGGTCACACAGCAAGGAATTGGCAGAGGTGGAATTCAGTGGTCCTTGTGAGGTGGCCTATGCCTGGGGGTCTTTCTCCTCCTCCTAGACACTCAGTAAGGAGCCTGGAAGGGGCCCTTTCAGTGCCCACCCAGCCCCCTCCTTCCGGCATCCAGCAGGGTTCAAAGAAGAGATTGGGAGGCTGGGCGGGGGACCTCTGCCCCCACAAGCCTCCTTTAGCCTGGCCAGATGCCTTTGGGGCCTGGAGACAAGGGCTGGAGAATGGGGCTGCCATAAACAGTGTCCGGCAGCACCACGAGGCTGTAAAACCAGCCCAGCAGAGGCTGGAATGTGGAGGGATCCAGGAAGGATTTTTCCGGCAGGGTCTGGCCTGATAGCATCTTTGGGGCCCTGGGGTCAAAGGGGAGCCCGCCTCCCTCCCCTCCCTCTCCAGGCCATCCTACTGCTCTCCCCTTTCCCTGTCCCTGCCCCCTCCTCTCCCATGTTTCTGTAGTTGTGTCCATGTGTCTCTACCTCCACTTTCTCTTTGAGGGGTGGTACAGCCCCCACGTGAACTTGTTGGCCGTGTTACTTTGGGAGTTCTTTGCCTCACACCTCTCCTTTGTAAAATGGAGAATCGTGCTGGTACCTATCTCAGACGTTAGATGAGGTAATATTTGTAAAGCATGTGGGACAGTGCCTGGCTCACATGAAGTGCTATCTAATTGTCTTAATATAATAAATATCACTGTGTTCGTTTATTCCTTTTTCTCTTCCCTGCTGAGAAATCCTGATTAGCCAGTGGGCTTTATTCCCCTCATCTATCCTAACAGTCTTCACTTGGATCCTAAAAGGGGAGCGGCTGCAGGGTAGAGTGGCTCTAAGTTCAGGGTGCATGCTTCCTATTTCTACTTCTCAGAAGTCCAGGCCCCTAGGCCCGGCTCTGCCAACCAAGCAGCCATCCCTCCTCCAGCCAGCAGGGGGCAGCAGACGCCTGGACTGTGATGCCGGGAAGGGGCGCGCCCTAGCTCACCTGGCTCTGCTCAAGGAAGGGGCTGAGGGCTGTGAGAACTCAGCGGTTGTGTCTGTGGCAAGGTTAGGTTGATTCCCAAGTGCCTCCCTGCTGCCCCTGTGCCTCTGTGTGTGTAAGAGTGAGTTGGGGAGGGGGATGTCTAGCCCTGTGGTTACCCATGTCGTGAAATGTATGGGGCAGGAGAATGTTCTAGAATGTACCAGAACCACCAAAACAGCATGTTGCAGCCCAAAGGGACTCAGAGATTGTCTTACTGTCCAATCCTCTTCAGATGAGAAGGCTGGAGCCAAGAGAGGGCGAGCTGCTTGTTTGGGCTCACACAGCATGTTTGTGGCAGAGCTTTTAGGCTCTACTAATCTATTGCTCTTGCTAGTGCATGTCTGTGTGTCAGCATGGTCTAAGTGTGTGTGCTGTTTTATTCAGAAGCTTGGGCTTCAGAACAGGTAAAGTGCTGACTTGGTCCCCAGCCACTGTGGCTGCCTCCTAGAAGGGGTCCTATCTTCCTCCTTCTTGGCTCCCCTTGCTTTGCCCTGGCCTCTTTCTCCTGGCCAAGCTGGATGAAGATTTGCCTTCTTCCCCGGAATCTATGTCTCTGGAGAGCAGAGCTCTTGTAATAACAACAGTAAACACATTTGTAGACTGGTTATTGCCACATTCATCAGATCACTTAATTACTTAATCCTTCAACAACCTTACAAGGGAGGCATTCTGACTATTCTCAGTCTACACATGAGGAAATGGAGGCACAGAAAGGTCAAGGGCCTTCCCCAAGATCGCACAGCCAGCAGCTAACAAGGCTGTCCCAAGGAAGCTCTAAGTACTAAGCATAATGTATCATGCAGCGGTGTGAACCCTACCCCAGTAATCACTCTGCTTACTGAGTGCTTTCCATGTGCCAAACACTGTGCTAAACCCTTCTCATCCATATAGGCTCTAATCCTCAGGATAACCTTGCAAAGTAGGTTTCACACAGGGAAATGGAAACTTGGTTAGTAAGCAGAGGAGCCAGGCTCTGTGTAAAACCCACACACTTAGCCAGGTCTGGGATGCTACATTTCCATAAGCTCCTACCGGTGCTGCTGACGCTGCCGGGGCACGGATCATGCTTTGAGCACTAAAGGTCTATAGCTCCTTGCAGTCCTGGCTTTTTCTGGCTTCAGTGTCCCTATTTGTAAAATAAGAGGATCTCATAAGTATGGATTCTCAGTTCAGGTTCTTTTCACCCCCGACCACTGTCTTATACCATCTCTAAGCACTTGGCTTTATGGTTTCTCAGAGTAAAGGAGGGAGACAGGATCTTAAAGATTCCCAGTATACCCCCTGTTTTTTAACAGCTGGGAAAAGTAAGACTCTGGTGGCGGGGGGCCTTTCTCGAAATCATATTTGTGGCAGATATGGAACTGAAATCCATCTTCCTTTTCCTGAAAGGGCCTTGGGTCCTCTAGGAATCCACATCGTGCCACTACACAATGGGAGGGCTGGGAGCTCTCATGAGAGGCTGTGTGATGAGTCTTTGCTACAGGCAATAGCTTCAAAGGGGAAAATGAGGCACCTGGAAGCCAGTTGCCCTCCTTGCATTGGTGCCATTCTGTCTGTCTTTATTCCCTTCTCTTCCCCTCCCTTCTCTGCTTCTTGCTATCCCTACCCTCTCTGCCCTGGCAGCTCACCCCATCTCTGTTCTAATCTGGTTGACTCTATCCCATCTGTTCCCAGCCTGCCAGCATTCAGAGTCACAGGTGTGACTTTGAATGGCATTGATCCATTTGCATGGAAAACTCCACTCTCCCTTTCTCCCACACAATCTGATCTTCCCATGACCTGTGCCCTTCTGGCCTTCTGCAGTAGGAGAACTTTGGGGTGGACAACCCCCTAAAGCTGATGGGTGGGGGTCTGAGAGGGACTAGAGCAGGAAGGTGGGTCCCATCTGGGGGTGGAGCTCCTGCAGGAATCAGGCCGGATTGGGGTCCCCAGAACCTCGCCCTGCATTCGGCAGCAGTATTCTGGTTGATCTCTCTCCTGGCCTTTAGCTGGGGGTTTAGTGGAGCACCTATGACCCTTGATCTTTTCATGCCAATGACACTGCCTGGAATAAGGGTCAGCTGACTTCATGTGTTTACCTGGAGGATGAATAAACCAACTGCTTACCAAGGAAGTATGTAACAGGGCCCCTCCCCTGGCCTTATGTGAGGCTGGCTGAGGAAGGACTGGAAGCCAAGGCATTTGGGTCCCAGCTTTCTACATTATGGTTCCCCAATCCCCAGGCTGTAGACTTATAACATTCTGTGGCCTGTTAGGAATCTGGCCACACAGCAGAATGTGAGCAGTGGGCCAGTGAGCAAAGCTTCATCTGTATTTGCAGCTGTTCCCCAGCACCAGCATCACTGCCTCAGCTTCACCTCAGATCATCATCATCAGGCATTAGATTCTCATAGGAGCACGGGTCTCTGGTGCCAAAATGTTGGGGATCGCTGTTACAGGACTCAGACTGGAGAGAACAAGAGAAACCAGCTCTCCTCCTGGTCTTCTCCTAGGGACTCTAGAGAAATTCCTGCCCCCTGGGTGGAAACCAGGAAGGATTGAATGATGGAATCATTCACTCTACAAATGCCATTTGAGCCCTTCCCATGTGCTAGGGGCTGGGATGGACATCAGATCCTCAGGCCCAACTCAGGTCCTAGTGAAGAAAGAGGACGGGATCTGTACATAGGCCAGAGAGTGAGAGGGAGGACTTGGCTGCATCAGGACTGAGGCAAGGCCAAGAAAACCTTTCCTGGAGTTGGGGGCTGACGAGATGCGGAAGAGAAGTGAGAAGTCCTGCCAGCCTGCACGTGTGGGGTCCAGTGTGCAAATGGTTATTTGGGCAAGTTGCTCTGCCTCTCCAGGCCTCATTTCCCTCCCCTGAACAATGGCAGCATGTGGCTAAGTCAACAGTTATCAGGTGCTGACTGAGAATCACTAGAGGCTAGTTACAATTCAGATTCCTGGGCCCCTCTGATCCAGGGGCTCTGGAGTCAGGGCCTAGCCTTGTTTTCTAAGGCTGCCATGATTCTGATGGACACCCAGGTGATGGATGGTGGTGCTGGAAGGTTGGAGAGCCTCCTGCTCTGATTCACTTGCCTCGCTCCACTTGGGAGAAAGCCACTGTGCTTGACTTTTGACAGTGCCAGGCCCTGAGCTGCATTCATTTAGACCCTAGACAACTACTGTTAACTCCATCTTGTGAGGAAACTGAAACCCAGAGCTGTTAAGTGACATAATCCTGGGCCTTTTCTATGTTAGGTCCCCACCACTTCAGGTCTATGGATTTTTTCTCCACTCTTTCTGTGTTGGTTTCGCTTCTCTTTATGGATAAGACACTCTCCCCCACCATCCTTTTAAATCTCCTGCCATCTTTTCTTCCTCTTCTTTTCCTCTCTCTTCCTGTCATCTTTGGTTTCTAATAATTGAAAGTATTTTCAGGGGACGTCCTCATCAACACTTTTAGGAGAGTTCTTGTCATCTGCCCCAAGTCCCTCCTCCAGGGGGAGTCCATATTTCCTGTTCCTTCCTCATAGATGGGGAGGAGAGAGGGTCATAAACATCACCTTTCTGACTGTCACCTGTCTCAACTGACTCTCCCTTGCCTCCTGCTCCTTTCCTCTTATCTATTATTAGTTTTTGCCCCTCCTTCTTCTTCAGGTTTCAGAATTATTTGTTTGGTGTATAATAAGGGCAAAAAGCCAGTCATCTCCAGGGAGAAACCCCCTCTGATCCTAGCAGAGAGGATTCAAGTTAGATGCCTGGGAGAACTTCCAAATAGCCAAAGAGAGCAGTCCTGAAAGGAGGCTGTGGATCCAGGGGAAGCCTCATCTCTATCCAGGCTTATGACCTTCTTCCTCTCCCTTGTCCCTCATCTTCACACATCCAAGCTACTGTTAGGGTGACTCTGTACCTGTATTTTGACTATTTCATGGATGCTAGGGGAGGGGTCAGTGATCACAGGCTCCTCAGGGCTCCAATGATGCTAAAGGATGGGCTTGGGTACCCTGCCACCTTGGCCTTGCCATTGTTCCTGCTCTGGAACCCATTCCCTCACCACCCACACCAACTGTCCCTAACGTTCTCAGGGCTGGGGTGACTATGAGTCTGAGGGGAACCAACTCTGTCTGTGGGGAGATCTCCATGTGTATTGTTACATCTGTTGAGCCAGGGGTGTGTGTGTCTGTGCCTGGGTGGGGGGATGTGCACACCTGGGTGTCCCAGTGTGGTTTTGCCTCAGCCTGTGTTCCAGAGCTCCAGATGTCTTCTAGTCTCTGTCCCCACCTTGTCCCTAGGGTCAGCTGGTGGATGTGATGAGCTCCGGCTTTGAATTGGGCCTCTCTCCAAAGGTGAGGCACCAGGAACTGTCTCCCTTACATCAGGATTCCTTAGTCAGCTCTAATGGCTGGGGCAGGGGGAGGCAGAGTTGCTGGTCCTGTCTTTGCGTGGCCACAAGGGGGCTCTGGGACCAGATTTTTCTCCTTCCTGCTGGAGCTGCAAGGATTCCCAGCAGCCCTAGCACGCTGAGCTTTTCTGGAAGTGCTGGCCATCCTCCTGCAGCTGCCACTAAAGGCTCTCTGCCAGGCTGGGAGGCCGCTGGAGGGGGATGCAGCCTTTGCCCTTCATAATCCTATTCCAGAAGTACCTAATTTCTCTGTCAGGAAGTCCTTCCAGCTGTCTACCCTCCATCTCTACTGCTATTAGGGGGAAGAGTGAGCCACCCTTCTTCCTCCTCCTCCTCCTCCTCCTCCTCCTCCTCCTCCTCCTCCTCCTCTTCCTCCTCCTCTTCTTCTTCTTCTTCTTCTTCTTCTTCTTCTTCTTCTTCTTCTTCTTCTTCCTCTTCCTCCTCCTCTTCCTCCTCCTCCTCCTCCTCCTCCTCCTCCTCTTCCGTTCACTACGACTCTTCCGTTCCCCTCAGTCTTGAAGTGAAGTACTTATTCTCTTCTCCATCCCCTGGCCATTAGCGCTCAGATGATGTTCTCCCATCATGGCCAAGGACTGGAATGGCAGCAGCTGGGAAGACGTAAGCTAGACATTAAGAAGGACTTCCTGGCAGAGTGAGGCATGAGCCGCTGGGCTTGGTATCAGAAGGAGGCTGAACACAGGGAATTTGCCTGTTTTATCTAGGGTGAGGCTCTGGTTCTGTGGGTTGGGGAGAGTCCTCTGTGATCCACAGACACCACCTATAATTCCCTAGTGAGGTTAGAGAGGAGGGCTGGGTATAGTTACTTGCCACTGTGCATCTCTGATTGCGGAGAACCATGGATGTTGCTGGATTCTTGGGTTTCGGGATTGGGGAAGAGAACTATGTGGGGTCTTTCAAAGGAAAACACCTGAGCCACTCCCTCGCCTGGCTGGTGATCACTGGCAGAGGGAAAGATGAAATGACAGAGCAGTTTTTGCATCCATGTGTCTTCTGTGTCCCTGTTAGGTCTCCAGATTCTTAGTTGGAACATCATCAACCTACTAGGCAAAGACTGAGTTGAGGCAGGGGGCCCCTCCTGGAGTGGGAGATGACACCACAACTCCATGTTCTACCACAGGGTGTGGAGGTGACTGGTCCCTCTCTGTCCTCTGTACTCCTACTTTCCAAGTGGGATATGAAATGTCATTTGCCTCTCTTTCTGGTCTGTCTTCAATGCTGAGAGGGCCCTGGAGTTGTAGGGGTAGAAGGGTTTGGAATCAAACCCCACCTCGTGGAGGCAAATGGTAGACCTCTCTGCCTCAGTCTCTACATCTGTAGCATGAGAATTACAGCTCTTGTGTCTCAGTTGAGCTTTATGAGATGGTGTATATGAAAGAGCTTCAGGTCACACAGCTCAGCAGGTGCTTCCATCCTCTTCCCCACCCTAAGCTTCATTTGTTCTTGGAGAAGGGGAGATGTGCCTATCTCCCAGACATGAAAATGAAGGGCAGGAATGATACTAAGGCCCAAGGCTGAGGTCTCTGCTGGACATGCCTGAGGATCAAAAGTTTGGGTTCCCTCCTTCTCTTCATCCCTCTGTTTCTTCCTTCTTTCCTCATTGCCCTTCTCTGACTCTTCTCCCTTCTGCCCCTCCCCCACCTCTTTTCTTTCTTCTTCCTATTCTCCCCTTAAGTCTATTCCTCTGTTCCTCCACCTCCCTCCTTCCTTCCTTCCTTCCTTCCTTCCTTCCTTCCTTCCTTCCTTCCTTCCTTCCTTCCTTCCTTCTGCATTAAGTTAAGTGACAGGGATTCTTCAGAAAACTGAGAAATGTACATCCTGTACCCCTGGACTAACTCCTGGACTTCTGCATATTGCCTCAACTTGACCTCCCCAATAGGTCGATGCTGCTGTTCTGTGGGCCTGGGTTGGGGAAATAAGGTGGTGATGAATCTGGTCCAATTAAAACAATGTGCGCTCTGGGGAGAGAGCTGAACAGGACAAGATAGTCCTTGTCCTTGAAGGACTTGTGGTTAAAGAGGAAGACTGAGCTGTCAGTGGCAGTCTGACAAGTGCTGCCGCAGAGGCAGGTTTAAGTCTGGTGCTGGGGAGCCCAGGAGGTAACACTGGGGAAGGCTTCACCAAAAGAAATGACAGTTGAGCTGGGTTTTGAGGGATGAGCTGGAACCTTCCCCATTCGTAAGGGGGTGGGAAGAAAGGCAGTCCTGTCCAAGGGACCACCATAGGCAAAGATATGTTGTTAAGAAAGGGCAAGAATTCAGGAACTGTCAATAGTTCAGTGTTGTTGGAGCCTAGGGAGCTTGAGGGAGACTAAAATCCTAATCCAGAAAGAGTTAAGCAACAATGTCTAATAGTTAGCTCGCTGGCGAGACAAGAGGGTCCAGAACAGGGGATCGTTGCTCCTGACCAAATGATGAGGAGAGGGTAGGATGAGGGACATTGAGAAGAGTGTTTCGGGCTTCTGTTTCCTTCCCACTTGCTGCCTAATCTTGGGCCTCAGTTGTCTTATCTATAAAATGGGGATAGTGATGCATCATCTACCTGAAGACAGGTAAGATGAAACAGTGTGGTTTCTTGAGGTGCCTTCCAGTATTGAGAGCTATAGTTTTAAGATAACTCTGGGCTGTATGACAAGGGGAATCTTCATGGAAGACAAGTATTTTGTGCCTGGCCTTAAAGGATGATAATGTTGAGCTAAACAGAGAGAGGTGGGAAAGGCTGGGGGAAACATGAGGACAAAGGGCAGAGGCAGGACAAGTGAAAATCATGTCTGGAGAGCAGTGTGTGACTGGCGAGGCTGGCTCTAAGGTAGGAGAGGCGGTGCCCCCAGCAAGGTAGGAATGTGACTTGTGTTGGTTGTGCTGGCCAGAGGTACAGAAGAAATACTCTTGGACACCAGTGTGTGAACTCCACCCTCACTTCTACCCACCCTCTCTCTGTCCCCAACCCTCCTGGGGTCAGACCTGGCTGGAGAGAGCCTGGGGTTGGAGAGGGCTGACTGGGAATCAGAGACATGCAAATGAGATGCAAACAATGTGTAAATCAGCCACTCCCCCTAGACCCACTGCCTGAGGTCTGTTTTGTCTGATGCTGAGCCACAGGAGGGTGGAGCAGAGGGTTCTTTCACCTTCCTTTCCAGGGCTCCTCTTGCCTCATTGGCTAAGCCTGGCCAGATGTGGGGACAGAGTACTGTACTGCTTTTTCCCTTCTGCAGGCCAGGAGCTGTCCCCTGAACTGGAGCCCTTGCCCCTCCTGTCCATCTCTGGAGGATTGGCCTGGTTCCTGTAGGAGCCTTCCAAAGCTCACAGAAAATGTCTGAATCTCCCTGAGAGGGAGAGTGAAGGGCAGGTCAGAAAGATGGCCTGGGACAGAAGGAGCAACTGGGATGGGGCACAGACAGGGAGACTGACTGGTAAGGGACAGGGTGTAGAGAGGCCTGAGGAGAGCACAAATTCCCAAGAAAATGGATAGATTTGGACACAGTGCACAAACAGCCCCAGAGGCCCTGGGAGACACATTCCAGCAGAGACCCTGACTGACAGAGACAGACGGAGGGCCCTTCACATGCATCCAGTCTGGGACATGCAGTACCAGTGCCTCTGTCAGCTTCCTCTCGCCTGTCCGCCTGTCCCTGGCTGATGGTCCCTTTGTCTGTCTAGCTCTTTGTTTGTTTGTCTCTTTGTTTGCCCGTTTCTCTCCAAGCTCCCTCTTTCCCGACCACCCTCCACTCTCCCCGCCCCCGCCCCTGCCTGCCTGTCTGTTGGTCCAGACCTCTCTATCTGTTGCCCTCTGCCTTGGCCATTTCTCTATGGAGAGAAAACCTTCTGCCGGGATTGTGAGACCCCTGGGTCCTTACCTCTTGGTCTTGGACAAGTTCTTGCCTTTCTGTCTCCTGAATTCGGGCCTTAATTTCCTTCTTTTGAGGATAGTTTGACCCTCTGCCTCCTATCATGTTTATGAGATTCAGGAGTGTGGCCAGGCGACTGCATCTATGATTGCTCAGACACTGGAACAAAGGGTTTAATTCATTTAAGAAGTAATACTACTTTTCAACCTTCTAGGGATAAAGCAAGGAGAAAATAATGACTGCAGCATGAAGCACAGAGGTTAGACATTCATAGGGACTTCCCAAAAGGGCAGTGTGGGAAATATTAAAAGGTCAGATAAAAGATTCGACAACTACTTTCATAATCTCCTATGGAGAAGCCCCATGGAAGGTGTGGAGGAGATGAGCAACATGACCCTCCCTAGTCTGCACAGTATAAGAAAAGGACTTTTGATGTTGTGAGGTAGCAGGGACTTACATGAGGAGGCTGGGGTACCAATCCCTGCCATCACTCACCCTAGGGTCCCACCTGCACAACCTCCCAGGTTGCTGGGGAGAGGGCCCAAGGGGAGAGAGGTGTGGAGGAAGTGCTATCTTTATCCTCACCTCCACCCTGTTTCCCCACCATCTTCCCAGGCTCAGGACCACCCCGCCCCTGTCCCCCCCCCCCCAATCCATGAGAGATGGCTGCTGGGGACGGAGTGATGTATGTAATGCAGATAAAATGTCAGCAATTCTAAATGGGTCCGGAGATGCAGCCGTGGGGGCGGGGGTGGAGGGGGAAGGAGAGAGGGCGGAGCAGGGGGGAGAGAGGAAGGGAAAATGAGATGTGGGTCTTCACCAGGACGGCAGCAGGGGCAAACACTACCCCCCTATCCCCCCAGCAAAGGCCAGAGGAGGGGTGGGACTAGGCAGCAGGAGCCCAAATGAGATTTTGAAGAGGGAGCTGGAGGGTGGGGGGTGGAGGAGAGGAGGAGGCGGGCGGGGGCAGCGGGCCGGAGCTGCTGATGTATAGCGGTTTCATAACTTCCTCAGTATTAAAGGCAGGTTCATGGGGAGGGCAGCGCCATTAATCACCAAGCTGAATGGGGCTGGGATTTGCTGAGAGGCGCGCTTGCTGTCTGCTGCGCCTGCTCGGCTCAGGGTGGGAGGGGGCAGGCAGTGATGCCCCTCCTGAACTAGGGGTAAGGCCCTAGGAATCTATTCTGGGTGTTGGGCAAGTGGGTCCTTGCCAGTAAGGAAGGGAGGGAGGGTGTTATGGACCCTGGCGGGATGATGAGGAGGGTTAGGACTGGGGCTAGAGGAAGAGGGGTAGGGGCTGGGAGGAATGATGGGGGGCATCAGCTCAGGGGATCCTGGGGGAGAAAAACTGGGGAGGGAGAATTGTGCATTTGAACATGAAATTGATCACATGTAAATATAATGCAAATGACATGCAAACGAGCACAGCATTTCTCTGGGTCCATAGCTCAGGCATTCTCTTTCTTGGACTGAGAATTGGGGCCAATTTGCATCCAGTTCCATGCCCACTGCCTTGTTTCTTTATTATTAATATTTTCAGAGGGAGAACTCAAGGTCTCACTTGTTAAGGGGGTGAGGGAGCCAAGGTGGGGCTGGTCCTCTGGGCTCCCTGGGAAAGGGTGAGGCCACTGGGGAATGGTAGCATCAGGAAAACTGACATGCCTGAGTGACAGTGAGGGAACAGTGTGGTAGGACCTCTGGGCTCTGTGCTTGAATTGATGGGGGTTAGAGAGGCTCAGCAGTGAGGCAGAAGATGGAGAGAGACAGACAGATCCCCACAGCTTCAGATACAGACCCCGAGGAGATAAGACGAAGATATAGCCCATGTCCTATGCAGTAGGCATTGTTCTTCTCTCCTCCAGGTAGAGAACGAAACGGTCAGCCAAAGGTTTAGAGAGGTAATGATCTTCCTGAGGTCATGCCACTGGTAAGTGCTAGCCCCCTAGCTCCATCCTCCCAGGCTCAGGGCCACCCCAACTCTAAGTTCCTTTGAAAGTTCAGTGCTCCTTTCAACTCACCATCAAAGAATCTCTGAAAGAGATAAACAAAAAGAGAGAGCAGATATTCATGTTGTTAATAGGCATTTATTGAGCACCTAATAGGTATAGGGCAGTGGGTCTGTGGTCAGGAGAGAGAAGACTGAGTGCTGACCTCTCAAAACACACAGTCTAGCAGGAGCTATAAGGCATTTTAGCAATTAGTGAAACACTTAACAGTTGAGGACAAGGGTTACCAAGGAGACACAAGCAAAAGGAGGATCAGGGAATGTTTCTGGGGGGAGGTGGCATTTGATGTGGGCTTTGGGGAGTGGGTAGAATGTATTCAGTGGCAGAGATGGGGAAGGAAGATGTTCCAGGCAAGGTAGACAAAATGGGCTACAGTGCAAAGGCAGGAGAGGATGAAGAAGAGGCGCTTTCCAACGTGTTGTAGCAGAGAGTTTGTGGAGAGGTATGAGGGAGGACAAGCTGAGACAGTAAGGGGGCTGAGGATGTGAGAGGGTTTGGAGGCCAAGCCAGGGATGTGGATGTTACCTGAAGGTCAGCTGGAAGTAGAGAATAGGGTAAATTATTCATTTGATCCTTGATTCAGTAATCATACACTTACTGTGGACTAACTGTATGCCAAGGCTGCACTGGTAACTTGGAATGCAAAGATCAGATGTATTCCTCTTTCAGGAAGTTCAGTCAACAGCAGTGTCATCACCAGTAAATGGAGTTAAAGAGTGGGCCCCTCACAGTGTTAGCGTGAGAATTAGACGAGAGTATCCACTTCACATACTTAGGGTGTTGTCTGGTATAGAAAGAAAAGTCAGGAAAGGTTAGCTATTGTTGTTATCATCCTTCTTTTGAAAGGTGTAGAATGGAAGATAGAGGCAGGGAGAGGGGTCAGCAGTCCACTGCAAAACTTGGAAAGAGGAGGAGTGGGGCAGTGTGGGTGGGAAGGAGGGAACAGGTTCAAGAGGGCTGCAGGCACAAGTGAAGGCAAGTGACAGTGCCAGAGACAGGCGCAGGGCAAGTGTGGTCTGGGAGTACTGTAGGGAAGGGGCGGGGCTGGGAAGATTCATCCTTGGTCAAGTCCCTGCTATATTACTGGCTTGCTAAGGAATGCAGGGCAGGGCAGGGCAGGGCCTGGATGGTGGGTCAGCTGGAAGCTGAAGTTCTTGGGTCTTCTTCCCACTTGGCTACTTGGCCCGCCTCTCAGACTCATCTCGACTTCTCAATTGCTTAATTTGGCTCAACTTGTGGGAGATACTCCTCCCACTCTGCTAAATGTGTAACTTCCATCTTCCTGCTGTAGGACTTGGGGACCAATCCAGTCCCCTTGGCTGTCTGTCTGTCTGATGTTTGTGTGGTCTCCTCAGGATAATCGCTCTGGACAACTCTAACACCGCTCAGACAGATTGGCTGGCCTCCTGGCCCGACATCTCCTACCACTGCATCAAGCCAAATTACTCAGCACCCCAAGCCCCAGGCTCTGGTGAAATCCGATTATCAAGGAGAGAGCTGTGCTGAGCTGACAGCTCCTCCGATAATTGCTTCTCAAGTAAGCGATGCAAATCAGCCCATCCAACCTGTCCCTGCTCCTCTCCTTGGGATCCAGGTGTCCAAGCCCCAGGAGAGGGAGAAGACCTGAGTTGGGAAGACTTGGAAGCTGTCACCTGCCTTCAGTTAAGTGGCTATCAATTCGTAAAGCTGGCCTGTGTTGTCTTGGGGCTGGAGTGGGGGTGGTGGGATGGTGAGGCTTGATGAGGGACTCTGACTGAGAGAGTGTCATTCTACCCCTCACTCTCACCCTTTGGAGAAGAATCCTGAGCCCAGTAAGGTAGATGACGGCAGAGATACAGAAGACACAGACGAGGAGGTGGCTGAACCTGTTAATAAACAAATGAATGAATTCACATCCTGGGTCCCCTGGTTCTCTGGATCTAGGGGGAAGGTGGGAGTGGGACCTGTGGGATCTGCAGACAGCTTTCTCCATTTGTGAGTCCCCTCCCCACCAGGCTAAGGGAAAGATATTAAGGGTTAAGTCCCCACAGAGTTGCGATGGGGCTGTGATACAATATATCTTGGGAAGCTTGGGGAGTATGATCAAAGCTTGAGACTTTGTGCCTGTACCAAGGAGGACATGTCCTTGGATGCAATGGCCCTTGCTCACCCCACACATGGGGGCCTCTCTCCACTTCCCTACATTTGAGTCCTTCTACAGGCCTACTAATGCCTCATTTTTAACATCTTTCCTTCCAACATCTTTACCTCAAGTTCTTTATTTCTCTGACCCCCCTCATCCCATTTCCTGTTGATCCTGGAGACCTGAAAAGTACTTTCCTTGCAGTTCTGAACTTCCAGCCCCCAACCTTAGCCCTTATGGGTAACTGTCTTTGTGAAAATCATCAGGAATGAGTTGCCCAGTTCTGTTCTCTGTGCCCATGTGTCCGACATGGCTCTATGGCCTGCATCCTGAGTCTTCAGACTAGTATCTGCCTGAGACCCTGGCACATGGTCATAACAACAAAAACTAACCTTTATGGAGCACCAATTCTGTGCTAGACACAATACTAAGCACCTTATGTAATTAATTCATTGAATTATCACAAAAGAAGACATGGATTAGAATGATTATCCTATTTTACAACTGTGTTAACTGAAGCACAGAGAAGTTAAGTAACTTGCCCAAGGCCACCAGTAGTAAGTGGCAGAGCTGGGATTCAAACCCAGGCAGTCTGAGTCCAGAGCTCACACTCTAAAAGCCTCTGCTAGGTTCCCTCTCCTCTCCAATGCTCTTTTAATGTTTATTGGACTGACTGAGAGAAGGAAACTGCCCAGTGTAGTGGAGCTGGGGAAGATGGCTACATTGAAAGTCAAACATAAAAACCTTTGGGATTCCCCAGGCCAGAGGTGGCGGGAGCTGACAAGAGGACACCTGATATTTGGGGAGAGGGAAGCATGACCTTCACCTTATCTATTTCTGCACTGGAGCAGCTAGAAAACTCCACTTTCCTACTTTGGGAGCATGCAGGCAGGGCAAGGGCTAAAATATAGCCTAGAAGCCTAAGTGAGCCCAAAGTCAGAGAGCTATGACCTCTAGAGGCCGATAGATGGCGCTCATGGCACAACACAGCCCAGGTAGCCCACAGAAACCAAAGGAAAACAAGCCAGCAGGTTAACCCCTTACAGGCTGGGCTCAGGCCCCAGGATCAGGCTAGTAGGTGGCAGAAGGCCCTATCCCAAGACTGGCTGGCCCTTAGGGAGTGACCTAACTCTCTAGGTTCTGTCCAGGCCACAGCCTGGGTCTGCTTCTGCTCCTGCCCCACAAGGCTCTATCCATAAATCAGTCAGCCGGTCCCTTGGAGATTTCCTAGAAAGCCAGGAGACTAAGACATGGACAAAGCATGTTGGGAAAGAGACACCACAGCTCAAGTTTCCTCTCTCAGGCTCTATCTCTTCAAAGTTGTTGGGTGTCTGTTTCTAAGGACTCCATGGAGGTGTAGAGCTCCTCATCTCCACCTTCCCCCAGAGGGATTCATCAGGTGGGGAGGAATAGCATGGACTAGAGACAGAGAGGGTCCCCAGGTCCTTCTGGGATCAGCTAAAGGGACTCACTTTGGTTTTCCCAAGACTCAATTTCTTCCTATGTCTGGACTCCCTGTCTCTGTGATCCCTGGGGTGAATGGGCTTACAGGGACAGAAACAGCTATCCAATTTTTATGGGAAGTTGAAATAGGGGCATAGGAGGTATCCTGGAGGATCTCCACTTATCTGTCACTCATTTCACTCATTCCTGTCTGGTTGGAAGCAGACTTGGAGGGGATGCCATGATGATAAATTGGGAGTGCTTGGCAAACAGGTGGCAGAGGGGTGGGGTGGGGATAGGAGGGTTGTCTAAAGGGGTAGTGAGGCTCCTAGAATTCTTAAGCAATGAGATGATACCATAGTGTGTTTCCCCCTCCCCACTAATTTTTGTTCAGAGACACACAAGAGCATAGCTCTACAGAGATAGAGGAGCTTTGGATGAGGGTAGGGGGTGTATCAGTTGAAGAAGCTCAGAATACTCTTTTTTCAGTCATTCCAGAAAAAGAGGCAGAGACAGGAAGATAGATGTACACAGAGAGAGACAGAGACACACAGATTACAAGACTAGGTATAGAGATACATTTACATGAACAGAGAGAAGCAAAGACGCACACATAGAGAGAATCTGGCACAAATAAAAGCTCAGGAAATAATGGACTTTGTGAGGTGAATGATTAAGTCAGTTTTCAAAGTCTTACAAGAGTGGGAGTGGTTTCTCACCTTTGGTGTCAGAGGGTCACTGCTCATGTGGTTCCCTGAAGCTCCTGCTGCACCCCTTAAGTTTTTGTCTGTTGATAGGGGAGCAGGAGAGGCTTAGGAAGGGGGTAGCATCTTTGTTTTTTCATCTCTTCCTGTTCTGGGGTTATTGGTCTCCTTCCTTACTACCTGTAGGGAGATCTTGTTTCTCCTTGACCTCAGTCATGGCTGTGCTGAGATGTGCAGGGGATGCGGGTGGAAGTAATCCAGAAGATAATTGGCCTTAGGGGTTTTCCAGTCTAATGAAAATCTCATAGTCAGGACACAGAAACAGACACAGACAGAGGACAAGGACAAAAGTAGGAGTGGGACAGCTTTGGACGTTGGTATTGGGTTGGGGAGATGGGAGGGAATGGACTGTTAGGTGCAGCCATGAGATTGAGATTGGTCAGGGAAGGTGTCCTGGACCTAGTACCTGAGGGGGAGGATTGGGAAGGATGAGAGATTATAGAGCTTGGCAAATAGCAGGGCAGAAGAGGTAGAAAAGTCAAATGGTAAAGCCATGGAGACAGGGGCGTGGATAGTAATGGCAGATGGAAAAATCTCAAAGCCATTATTAAGTGTTAGGAGATGCCAGAAATATCTCTGTGGATGTTCTCTATATGCAATCCCTGAAAGGCTGCAAAGGGGAGGTCTCTTATACCTGCGGCTGCAGGGGGAGCTAGAAATGGTCTTTAGCTATTGTTAATACTCTCAGGTGAGTTGAGAGATTGGAGATGGTCGAAGCTCCTTGATTTGCAATCTCTTTGTAAAAAGTGTTGTGGATGAATTTTTGGAAGGGTGATGCCTTTTAGGGCTAGAATCCAGGATCTCCTAGGTTCTTACAGAGTCTGACCCTCACTTCTCAAGTCTTCTTGATTTAGCCCTGAACTAAAGAATAAACTACAACTCCCACAATCGCTTAGAGCTAATATAGCACGCCTTCCCGAGATTTGAGTATTTCCTGCGGAAGTGACCGCTGGTACACCAATCTCCTTCTCTAAACAAAGTAGACTACAACTCCCACTGTCCTCCGCGTCCGTGGGCGGGGGGAAAGGAACCGGAAAGCGGATGGGGAGCTGGACCAGGTGAGAAAGTGAGAGGCTGGAAACCTGGGCCATTGGAATAGGCTCGGAGCTCCCAGTGCTTAGGGGCGGTGGCAGGCGTGGCGTTGGCGTGTCTCTCTTTGGAGGCCCTTCTCTCTGTCTGGGGCTCGACTGGGCGTAGGGAGCGCCAAGCCCACGGAACCTCCTGGGAGGCCTGCAGGAAAGGAAGGGGTTTTCCGGCTGACGGATCCCGTGGGCGGACGCGGAGGTTTCTTATGGAGCCTTAGTGTCGGCCGTTTTTGAACCTGGAGGGATGAAATGGTGTTTTTGAGACCATGCTCTATTATTTTTATTATTGTTATTGGTTTAAAGATTTGCTGATTGTTCCCGTGGATTCCTGGAGTGCACCGAAGGAATGGGGTGGATAGTGTCTTCCATTCCTTCTTCACTTCCTGGATTTAGTGTCAGAAAGCCTAGGTGGCTAGACTTATCGCTGGATCTCACCCTTGGTTTACTCTGCACTTAATGTAATATGACACTAATCCATAAAGTATGTGTCTTAAGTCTCTGGCTCTTGGTGACTGTAGATAGGACTTCCAGTCTTCTTTTGGGCTTTCATAGTACTTTGGGACATTAAAGTCGAATCACAGTATATTAGCATCGTTTATCTGTCCTCTCACAGTAGTTTGTGAGCCTGGCCTACATTTTATTCGTTTTGGATTTCTTCCCCACCGAGAGACTGCCAAAGTACCTATCATGTGAGAGACTCATAAATATTGGGGGAAAAAAAGGAGTTCACTGCTGGTGGTAGATTGGGTGGAATTTCTTATTTTCATTTCATAGATAGAGTTAAATGACTTGCTTAAGAGGACATTTTTAGAGTTGAAACCAGCACTAGAAGTCGAATCAGATGATACCCACCCTGTGGCTCTTGCTAGCAAATCAGGCTTTGAAACCCTGGAACATGGAAAATAAGGCCTTGTCACGTTGTGTGCCCCCAGCCTTGCTGTCTCTAGCATAGGTTTCTAAAGATAGGCTGAACTTAAGATGAGAGATCCCAGAGCTGGAGCAGCCAATCTACTAGTGTTGGTGCTACCTGCGGAGATGCAAAGCAAGGACCCCTGAGACATTCGAGTTCTCCATAGCTCCCTTCTCTGATGTGTCAGAGCGCTGTTGGCAGTGGGTAGCCACCTGTAGAGATCTGTTAAAGACTTATGAGAGATCAATTTGGGGGAAGAGTACCTAAGTTTGGCCTCTGATTTTTTTGTCTTTTCCTCTAGGCTAGGGTCAGAGAACAGGTTGATGAGTCAAGTCATTATGTCAGCCCTAAGTTCCCATTTGGGGGAAGAGGTAACTCTTGACCTGAGCATGGGGTTGAGCGGGAGAAAGAATCATGGTCCCTGCTCTCTGGGAAGTCCATATGTGATAGATATATGTCCAGAGCCTCAAGCTCTGGGAAGCAAACAGAGTACAAGTGGGCAGCTGATCCTTCAGTGAACTCTGGGTATAAAAGTGGAGAGGAGTCCATCAAGAAAGGCTCCTTGGTAGAAGGTAGTTTTAAATAGGTATGGACAGAGCTGAGCATGTGTTGACTACCTAATAAGAGCTCAGACCTTGGAGATGTAGAGGGAAATTGAGCAGTGACTGACTTCTGATTTCAAGTGTGTGGGATAGGGGACAAAGTATGATTTCATGAAGAAGCCACGATGGTAACACTATGATTCTCAGCCTTCACCAACCATTAGGAACACCTGAGAAGCTTGTTTAAAATACAGATTCTCAGGCTTTGCACTAGACCTACTCAGTATTGGGTGGGGCTGGGAAGCTATGGCAAATGCTGGCTTGTCTTGACAAGGGATAGTTTGACCTGCATCTTGAAGGGTGGGTATGATTTGAAAGTGTGGAGAGTTGGGGAGTCACAGTCCTGGTTGACTCAATCTGTGTATTTGGTTGGGTTTGTAGAAATGACGTGCAAAGTTCTGGGTGTTGGGGTAGGAAAGATATTTTGAAAGTGTGAGTGGAATGGTTAGGCTGGAACTGGCTTGGCATGGGAGTGGTGAGAAGGATGATTGGAAGGAATGGCCTTTGTAGGTTATAAAGCTTACTAGAGTGCTCCCTCTGCCTTCTTACCTCTTCCCTCTTTCTCTTTTTCCCTTCCTTCTCCCCCTTACACATAACATCTCATTCTGTCCCTTATATCAGCATTATTAAGTGGGTATTCTTATTCATAGTATTTGGATGAGGAAGCTGAAGGCTCTTGCCATGGTTATGTAGCTTGTAAGAGTCTATTCTGAGACTGATATCATCCCACTCACCACTGAGAATTCTTGAATGTGGTCAAGAAGCTGGACTGGGGTAGGGAGTGTAGAATTAGCAGGGTGGCTGATCAAACGTGTGGGTGGTTAAGAGCACAGCCTTGTATCACATAGTTTTGGTTCAAATCCCAGCTTCATGACTTGCTAACTGTGTGACCCTGGGTAAGTTGCTTGATATTGCTAAGCCTTAGTCTTCTCACCTGTAACGTGGAGGCAGTAATTCCCACCTCTTGGGGTTGTTATGAGGATCAGTGAGGTGTATCTGGCGCATAACACTTGCTCACCACCTGGAAGCTATTGTAATTGGCCCTGTAGTCTGTGGGCTATGGCTTTATAACTGCATCTCATTCTTCAGCACATTAATTTCCAGGACACAGTCCATCCTAGCTGAGCTTGTTTATTAAAGGTGACAGTAAAAGTGCTGAAAGTTCACCTCCAGTAAATACTATTGGAAACCTATCATATACTTGGCACGGCCTAGGAACTAGTGACTCAAGACCTGTGCCTGATGGAAAGGAGGTTCGGAGTGCGGGATGGTTGGTGGTTATGGGTTATTCTCACCAGGTAATGAATGAAGAGGAAGATACTTGAAGGGAGGGAGACGAGATCTTTTCATTACCAAGAACTACAATGAGCTCAGTTATGCCTGGAGGTTAGGGGATGACTGACCAGTCTCTTCTGAGCCCAGGAAATGGTATTAAGGGCCCTGGCCAGCCTGGATCCCTCCCACTCTATGGCTGAGGGGGCCTCTGTTCATCTCTTTTCCAGGGGACGGTGACATGGCTGTGCCCCAGGCTTTCCCATTGGGGCCTCTCTAGGAGCCTGCAGGTGTCCTGATGGAGCCCCAGCCCTGCCCTCAAAGCTTGGCTGAGGGCTTTCTGGAGGAGGAGCTTCGGCTCAATGCTGAGCTGAACCAACTGCAGTTTTCGGACCCTGTGGGCATTATCTACAATCCTGTGGAGTATGCGTGGGAGCCACATCGCAGCTACGTGACCCGCTACTGCCAGGGCCCCAAGGAAGTGCTCTTCCTGGGCATGAACCCGGGACCCTTTGGCATGGCCCAGACTGGGGTAAAGGGCTTGGCTTCCCATGGTGGGTGGAGTGGGAAGCTCCAAGGTAGATGCTTGGCTGCATGTGCTGTGAAGGAGGAGCATGTGCACAGCTATGGACATGTGTGGGTACGGGGGCCCCCATCCCCTCCCAATACACACACTGGCTCCTGTGGTCTGAGACACTCTCCCGGCCTCATTGCCCATAGTTAACCAAGCACATTAATGGTAGTTCCGTTTCCCCTGTGAGCTGTCCACTAATTGCCTCCGAGAGTCCTTCCTTCCGCCAGCCCCATCCTTACCTTACCGGATCTCCCCTCTCCCTAGAGTGTGGTTGGGGTTAGGAGAAGGACGAGGACTGCTGGGACCTCAGGAGAGAATGGTTGACAGGGGTGGGTATGGAAGAAATGCAGCGCATTCAGGCAACCTGAGTCCTGTTTCTTAGCTGAGGAGAAGTTCAGAACAGAGCCAGGGTCCAGGACCTGCTTGATTTCCTTTCAGACTTCAGGATGAGTGACTGCTCCTTGGTGGGGGTGCTTGGCAGGTGGGGGAGGGGAAGGGGCTTCAGGGCAGGAGGCTCAATCGCTTTTATTGACCCCAACTGTGGGATGAAAGGTGGTCAATGATGATCAATGGAAATGACAGCCTGAGGCTTGGGGCTGAGAGGGCACCCAGAGAGCACTGGTCAGCCCTGTCCTTGTACCTTCTCTAACCCTGGCAGTCTCTCTCAGACCATCAGTCTGTCCTCAATACTACCCATCATGCCCGATATAGGGCCAGATATCCCCATGCACTCCCTGTATGTGGTCCCAGAGGCTAGTGGGTGTAGAGGCAAAGAAATAGATTCTTCTAGACCGCAGTCCACAATGAAAAATTTGAGGAAGACAAGATCAAACCACAGGTCCAGGAATCCTTGTCTCAGGCCTTTGGGTGAAGGTGGCAGAGTTGAGGGGGGCGGTGTCCACACTAGATCATCATGGAGGGTGGAAAGGGGTCAGTTGGTCCAGAGCCTGGGTGTCAGGTCTCCAGTTTGAAGCCCTCTTGTCTCTCTCCTTCCCCACAGGTGCCCTTTGGGGAAGTGAGTGTAGTCCGAGACTGGTTGGGCATTTGTGGCCCAGTGCAGACCCCTCCCCAAGAGCACCCTAAGCGACCAGTGCTGGGACTGGAGTGCCCACAGTCAGAGGTGAGCGGTGCCCGGTTCTGGGGCTTTTTCCGGAACCTCTGTGGACAGCCCGATGTCTTCTTCCATCACTGTTTTGTACACAATCTGTGTCCTCTGCTCTTCTTGGCTCCCAGCGGGCGCAACCTCACCCCTGCTGAGCTGCCCGCCAAGCAGCGAGAACAGCTTCTTGGGCTCTGTGATGCGGCCCTCTGCCGGCAGGTGCAGATGCTGGGGGTGCGGCTGGTGGTGGGAGTGGGGCGGCTGGCGGAGCAGCGGGCGCGGCGGGCTCTGGCAGGCCTGATGCCCGAGGTCCAGGTGGAAGGGCTCCTGCACCCCTCACCTCGGAGCCCACAGGCCAACAGGGGTTGGGAGACACTGGCCAAGGACAGACTGAATGAGCTGGGACTGCTGCCGCTGCTAACAAAATGAGCCCCCTCGGGGTCTGGTGTAGGACACTTTCAAGGCCGGCAAATCATTCTTGGGCAGTGAGATGACTATACGCCTCCTGGACTGGAGCAACAAGGTCCTCCTTGGTGGCTGGAACCTGCCATGGCAGTTTTGACACTACTCCTACTTGCCCTCCTGATTCTTGCTTTCTTCCCCATCCTTTGAGCATTGCCTCCTTGGTCCCAGGGTATCTCGTTCCACAGAGTCAGCACCTGCAAACTGCTTACTTCACTGTTTCCTTGGGAGCCTGTATTCAGCTGAGAGTAGCTTCTGATACAGAGATAAGATCCTGCCAGGATACCCACACATTCTGATAGAACAGTGCCCTTCAGTGGACCCTTTTCCTCACACAGACCAGGACAAAGCATGGGACATGGATGTTAAGAATGAACTTATGGAAGACAGGCTGGATTGGAGAAAGAATTCAGTGTGGCAGAGTGGGAAAGGTTAGAAGACCTGGAGTTTTCATTCCAGCTTTGAGACTTGTGAACTTTATGACTTTGGACAAATTCATTAACCTCTCCAAGCTTCAGAATCCTCATCTGTAAAATGGGGATCCCTACCTCATGGGTTTGGTGTGGGGATTAATTGACATAACACTTGAAAGTGCCTTGTGTGACGTCTGGCACATGGGTGCTCATTACACCTTTCTTGCCTCGGGTGGGGAGCCACTGCACTACAAGGGAAGCCCCTCCATTTGAAGAACTTGCTGAATAGTGGGGTGGTAGTGGGGGTGGGGGTGTCTCCACCTGTGGCCTGGGTGAAGGGCAGACTCTTGCCCTACCAGAGATGGATCAGTGACATTATGAAAAGCCCAACCTGTCATTTTTCAGCCTAAGCATTAAAAGCTCCTACATCTTTTTGTGTTGGTCCATTTTTCCCTCCTGCACATCAGAGCTAGGAGGTAGTTGTGTAGTTTTTCTCCTCTTACTTCTTCATTGCAAAGTGTTCTCAGTAGCTAGGGAATGGTGTAAACAGATCTCCAGTTGCCTTACCAAATCTGCAGTGTCTTTGTTAGGAGCTGTCAAGTGTTGTCTGCTACTGGGAGCACTGTGGGCAGCAGGTGATGGGTAGGTGGGAGCCTTATCTCTCCAACCAGCTCATTTCTTATGTCTGCTGCATGGTGGGTTGGTGTGCCCCTTTGGAAGGGTCAGGAGAGTGAATCAGTTTGGGAGCAGAGCAGGTCTTGAGACCGCCTCAATGAAGAATACATGGTTGGACTCTATGTCCTGGAACAGGTCATCTCCACCATTCAAAATTAATAAGATTTTTAGTATAAGTCCATTGTATAATAAAGAATTTGACTTGTGTTTGCCCTTGATTCTTTGGAGGGAGCATCTAAATCCTTGGAATTTTTATTCATGATGGATCCCTTAGACCACACCTGAGTTTATGCTGAAGTTTAACTGAGGGTGAGGGCTGACTATGCTACAAAGACCAACCATGTGATTAGAGGGTTGAGGATTTGAACCAGGTGATAACCAGCTTGACCTCCAGGGAGGGGATGAGGGCTAGAGATTGAGTTCAACCATGTGGTCAGTGATTTCAATCAATTATACCTATGTATGAAATTCTAATAACTGTGGACACAGGCTTTGGCGAGCTTCCTGGTTGGTGAACACACGATGTGTCAGCAGGGTGATGTGTACTTCTGTGAGGAAAGGATGCGGAAGCTGTGTTTAGGACCCTCCCAGGTCTTGCCTTATGTCTGTTCTTTTGGTTGGTCTTGATTGGTACCCTTTATGATAAAACTGTAATTGTGAGTGGAGAGCTTTACTGATTTCAGTGAGTTATTCTAGCAAATTACTGAACCTGAGAGGGTCATGGGGACTCCTGAATTTGTAAACAGTTAGAAGTATAGGTGTCCTGGGGTCCCCTAAACTTGCAGCTGGCAACTGAAATGAGGGCATTCTTTTTGGGGACTTTGCCCTTAAACCTGTGGGGTATGAACTAACTCCAGATAATTAGCATTAGAATTGCATTACAGACTTGCACCCCCACATGCCTTAATCTTCTTTTCCCCTCTCTGCTGTCAGTGCTACAGTGCTAAGTAGTCAGTACTCCATGTCGCAGAACACTGGATTAGGCAGTGTGGATTAACTGCACATTGTTCCTTTTTGTATTTAGCTGAGGCAGTCAGGGAAAGTCTCTGGAGAAGGTAGCATTTCAGGTGGGCTTAGAGAGTGAGAAAGTTTTAGAGAGTTTAGAGAAAAGCATTGTTACGTTCCAGGGGTGGCAAGTAGATTAACATTGACTTGGTCTAGTTGGGAAGAAAAGCTGGAGAGGGAAGTTAGGGCCAGCTTGTGAAGGGTCTTGAACATGCTAGACTACTCTTTGAGTTTTTAAAGATGGGGGAAGTGAGGTGCATAGAACACACACTTAAAACGCCCAATAATAGGTGGAAACCCATACATGGAGATGAAGGGGCAAGCCACATAGTAGGCGTAGTGTAGGTGCAATGGGTCAGGAATGGGGTTAATGTTTAGGCGAGACATCCTAGGGGGATAGCAGAATCTGGGTGAAAGCCTAAAATTGGGGTGAGGATCATGAGATGGTGGGGGTAGTTTCGCGCAGTGCATAGAGGCACTTGAACAGCAGTGACCAGGATGGTGACTTGAGACAGGTGTGACAGAGTCACTGCTGGATATGGCATTTAATGGGGCTATTGCCCTCAATTTTGGGGGTGCATCTTGTTAGGGAGAGGCTGATTAGTGTCCAAGGCCTGCCTTTTCCCAAGGGCACTGAATTAATCTGCTAGGGCTGCCGTAACAAAAATACCACAGGTGATGGCTTAAACAACAGACATTTATTTTCTCAGTTCTGGAGGCTGGAAATCCGAGATGCAGATGTCAGCAGGTTTGTCTTCTTCTGAGACTTCTCTCCTTGATTTACAGATGTCTGCCTTCTTTCTCTGTCCTCCCATGGCCTGTTAGCTCTATGTGTGCACTTACCTGGTATCTCATAAGGACACTGGTCATATGGGATTAGGGCCCCACCCTTATGATCTTATTTAACCTTAGTTACCCCTTTAAATGCATTATCTCCAAATATAGTCATGTTGGGGGTTAGGGCTTCAACATACTTTTTTGGGGGGGACACAATTCAGTTAATGATAGGCTCCTATGGTCATGTCACTGCTTTTTCTGTCCCTCACCAGTATAACCTCTAACCAATGAGGGTAATCAGGAGTGCCTTTTCTCCAGTCTGGGGTGTAGAGGCTTGTATGGTGGCTTAGCTAGTTGACGTAATCCACCAGACTGACCTCTACCCCCCAGTTCATTCTAGAACAGTTTCTTCAGTACAAATAAGAGTGTCCTTAGGGAAGGAAAGTTCATTGTTTTCTCCTGAGCCAAAGGGAATGAAGTCTTCAGTTGCTACACAACAATATTGTAAGAAGTATTTTAAAGCCAAATTGAAGTGATTTGTATCATCTAGAGTTTTGCAGTCTGATATAGTAGGCACTAGTCACGTGTGGCTGTTTAAATTACTTAAAATAAGTAAAATAAAAAGCTTGATTCCTTAGTCACTAGCCATATTTCAAGTGCTCAATAGCCACACGTGACTAGTGGCTACTGATTGGATGGCACAGATAGGGAACATTCCATCATTGTAGAAAGTTCTTTTGGACAGCACTGATCTAGAGATCAGTGGCTTACAACCCTGCCTGTGAATCATTTCACCTGTGGCGGTTTAAAAAAGACATGTTCCAGCTCCACTTAAGAGATTTTGATTTGGGAGTTATGAAGTATAGCCTTGTATCTATCTATATTTCTCTTTGTGCTATGGATATGCAGCCAAGATTAAGGCAGGATTATACTGGTGCCTTGAAAGCAAGGAGTGGGTTTCTTATTTTCCTTTCTCCAGTATGTAACCCTACACCTGGCACAAATTAGGTGTTCAGGACAAATGTTCAAGTAATGCATGAATCTGGTTTTGGAGATCTACCCCATGGTGCCATACAATAACATGAGTGTCTTCAGAGTTTGTTGCTTTTGCCTGGTGATGGGGATTCAAATTCCAGTTCAGAGGACTGGTAGAGGCTTAAAAGTCCCACCCCAACACACACATGCACACACACACTTGATAGAGGCCAAGCTGTGCTTGGGATGAGAGTGCTTTTGAGATTCTGAGGGGTGGAATGTGTAGGGCAGAAAGAGATTCCCTACTCTTTTATACATTACTGAAACAGGGTGACAAAGGAAGATTGAGTCTTTGAGTTTGACCACTGTGTGTGATCCTTCACTTTTCTTTCTCGATTCAACAAACATTTATTGATGTCTGCTGTGTGTGCCATTTCCCATGCCAGGCACTATAGGGAGTGACAGAGGTGAATTAGGTGGTTCTTTGCCCTCATGTTTCTCACTGTCTGATGCTGGGAGATACAGGCATATAATTATGGTTTAAATCAAATGGAAAATGAGTTGTGAACAAGTTCTAAACAGTGCTCTGGATACACTCACTAAGGAAGTGATTAGCCATCAGAGTGTAGGTAGGAGGTGTGAGTGCCTATGAGAGTTCTCTCATCACTTGCTCAATCTTGCTGCCTCTGAGGAGTAGCCGTTGGAAAGGGGGCCACTGTGTCAGATCTCCCCAACTGCAGTGGGATAGAAAACAGGATGAAGGGACGGGCTGGGGGGCAGAAATTTGCAGGAAGTAAGGGTTGGACGTGGCTCTATGGGAGATGGAAAGTAGGGCTTTTTCTCTTTGATCTATTGTTCTGTGAACCTCTGGGATGGAAAGCTGCAGCAGGTTGTATGGGGTGGGGGTGTCCAAGTGCTGGAGCAAAAAAAGACCAGAAACCCAGCCTGAGCATGGGCTGGGCAGGGAAGATAAGTGGAATGGAGGGAGGGAATAGAGATTGTGGCCAGACTAAGTCTTGACTCTTCAAATATTCTTGTTTAGGAGAATGAAGACCAGCTATTTTCTATTTTTTCCTAATGCCCCAAAGAAGGAAATAATTTCAATTGGAGCATAAGACATTGAGATTAGACACATGGATAAACTTCCCAGCTATGACCATCAGGTGATGCAGAAGTAAATTACTTTGGGAGAAGCTGAATTGCTTTCTTCTATGGGGGCCTTAATGCCAACCTGGCCCTAGCCCAAGCTTACCAATCAAAATTGAATTATAATATATTTGGGGAAACTTTCTCTCCCTTTTTCTCTCCTTCCCTGTTTTGACCCTCATTCTGTCTAAAAACAAAACAAATGAAACAACTGCAGTAAGATTTTCTTGCATATCTTCTTGCCGATTTGTCTGCCCCTATGTCTGGCTCAAGGATCTCAGTCTGATGTCAATCTCGGCCCAGCTTGCAGAGGGGGTGGCTGAGAGCCCAGAACAGTCCTGCATGGTGGCCTGTGCCAAGCTGGGTTGCCATTTCCATTTTCGTTAATTGAAGCAGCTTGACCCTTATCATTTCAGGCCAGCAATTTCCTGTCTGCTGGTTGGGAGTGTATGGAGGACATGCCTCAGCAGGTCATTCCGTCCTTCCATCTACCTTGATGATGCTAACTCCTAGTCTAGGCTGCAAAAATCACTCTCCTATTGCAGTTGATAGGGGAGAAGCCCATCCTCACACAAATGCCCAGCTTCTCTTGGAATCTCGAACTTTTCTTTGGAAGCCCTTCCTGGTGTCTACCTTCAAGCCTACCTGTTATAATTTTGGCTCGGTTTTGTTTTTTTGTTCAGTTTTAAGAAATGTAATGACTGATGCAGTTGCCTCTCAGAATGGGATCAGATGGTGCTGTCTGCAGTGGCCTGGGAGAAGATCCTGGAAAGGCACACAGTGGAGTGATTGGAGTGTGATGGCTTTACTCCAAGTGTGAGAGTGCATTTGTTTCACTCCTTACCTAGCTTTGAGGAAGGTCTATGTATCACCCTGTGAGGTGACTGAGTTAGCATGATCTTGTTCCTGTGTGTGATAGTGTCACTCTGTAAGAACCATTCCAAGGGACAGGGTGATGTGATCCCTCTTAGGTGTGGATCTCCAGTGTCTTACATGCATTTGTGTGCTTTTGTGATCCATGGGGATCTTTTTTGTCTCTGCATTTTTTTAAATCTACCAGATGGACACTTGTGTAATATAGTGCGACCCATCTTTGCTGCTGTTGTGTCTGTGTGTCTGTAGTATTTTTGTGTAGCCTCTGCATTTTCATGCATCTTAAGGGGACTTGTGTCTTTCTGAATGTCCTCTGGCTAGGCTGGAGAGGGGAGAACAGAAGGAGAAGCCCAGACACGAAGGGGAGCCATCCGGGTGGGGGGAGCGTGTTCAGAGGGGGTATGCTGCAATCTGTGACTTGGAAAACAGATTTGCGGAGGAGGCGAGCAGCCCGGGCGTGCGGAGTGTGCGGGGCGGGGGCGAGGGCCGCTCTGGCCCCCAGCTCCTCCGCAATCCAATTAAATAACATTTAAATGCATAACCAGCCCGCGCTGCGATGAGGCTGTAGATTGGAGCGGGCTCGGTGGCGGGCCGCGCGGGCGGCGTTTTGTGGAGCTCAGCGATTCTGGCGGCAATTTCCCCGCTCCGCACGGCTTTTACGAGCCGAGCCGGCTCCCAGCGCCCGCCCGCTCTGCTGCGCCCGCCCCTCGCCTGCCGCTCCCCGCCACTCCCGCCTCCACTCTTTTTTTCTCCTTCGCCTTTTTTGCAGCGTTCTGGTCTGTCCGTGCGCGTGTCTCTCCCTCTGCGTCTCTGTCTGTCTCTGTCCCTTCGTCTCTTTGGGTAGCCTTTGCTTCCCTTCCCATCTGGCTATTCATCTCTTTCCTCTAGTTTGTTTCTGACTCCCTCTGTCTGTCCGTCTGTCTGTCTGTCTGTCTGTCTGTCTGTCTCTGGGCGTCCTACTCTCTCTTGCGCATCCTGTTTCCAGCTCCTGCCATCTGTCAGCATTTGCTTCTCTCCCTGTTTCTGTCCCTGGCTGTGACCGCTGATGGTCTCTCCACTTTTTTCTGAATCACCATCTCATCACCACTTGTTTCTCTTTGCTTCCTTGTCTCTCTGCCTCTGCATCCTCCCACCCCCAAACCCTTCCCTTCAAGTTTACTTGCCTTTTCCCACAACTCAGAGGCCTGCGGCTGGGCTGGGCTGTTGTGGCCTCACCACATCAGCCTTCATGTGCAGCCTGCCCCAGAATGTGTGCTGATAGGAAAGGCAGAGGAAGGAAAGGAGGCATAGGTCATGAAGAGGGAGGAGCATGGTGGATTTGAGGGAATCAGGACCAAATGGACAATAGTGGAAATAAAGGTGTCACGAATGCATGATTGGAAGAGACTCGTTCTTCCCTACACTTTAAGAGCTGAGCACATCCAGCTCCAGGGGGCTGAGATGCTTCCTTTTCAGGTCTGGGAGAGTACTAGAGGAATGTGTTGCCATTGGAGCTGGAAGCTCTTCTGTGTGCTGGGTGGAGATTGGGGTCCTTCCTGAGGAATCAGAGTGGAGGCAAATCTCTCTAAGGAGGAAGTCAGGGAAAGCAAGACAAGCCATTTTGTTTCTTGTGTGGGACCAAACTCCATTGTCTCCTCTTCCTCTTACTCCCTTTTTTATCCCTGTTCAGGCCCCTCAACATATGGAGTCTGCCATTTACCAGATGCTACATGCCCATACAAATTCTGGGAAAAATCATTCCTGACAAAGAGAACAGCAAGGGCAAGGCCCCTGAAGTGAGTGTGTCTGGTGTGTTGGAGGAACAGCAATGAAGCTGATATGGCTGGAACAGAGAGAATAAGGGAAGAGAAGTGAGGGGTCTAAGATCATGGAAACCAGATCTCATAGGAACTAATAAGTCACAGTGAGGCTTTAGCTTTTATTCTGAGTAAGATGGGGAGTCATTGGAAAGTTTTGAGTGGGGGAGTGACATGATCTGCCCTATATTTTTACAGAAAATTCTAACTGCTATATTAAGACTAGGTTGAGAAAACAAGGGCAGAAGCAAGGAGACCAGTTAGGAATCTATTTTAGTACCAAGAGATGATGGTAGCCTGGACCTGGGAGTTGACAGTGGAGGTGGTGATGAGTAGTCAAATACTGGATATATTTTGAAGAGATAGCCAAGGAATTTGCTGATGGGCCAGATGGAGGGTATATGAGAAAGAGTGAAAGTCGGGATGAGACCAAAGGATTTGGCCTGAGTGACCAAAACTGTGGAGTTGCCATAAATTAATATAGAGAATACTGCAGGAGGATCTGGGTTTGGGGGGAGTCAATTTTGGACATGTGAAGTCTGAGATGCCTGTAAGCGGCAGATGGATTCATAGATCTTGAGTTTAGTGGTGGAGTCCAGGCTGGAGATATAAATTTGGGAGTCATTAGTGACACTGAATGAGTTCCCTTAAGGAGTGAACGCAGATAGGAAATAAAGCACGTCCAGTGACTGAGTCCAGGCATTTCAATTTTTAGAAGGTTGGAGCTGCAAACAAAACAAAACAAAAAATCCCAAAACATCACAGCAAGAAAGATCTGGGAATGGGGTGTGGGGGTCTCTTGGCTTGATCGTTCTTCATTCCCAGCCACCCTGTTGGGAGATCCTCATTGGACCAAATCTAGATGATCCCAGCCCAGTCACTGGACCTTGGCTTCATTCTCTCCCAGACTCCACACACCAGCCAGACTGACCACCTCATGCAAGCCCCACCCAAGGACCTACATGACCTCTCAAAGCTCAGTGTTCTGGCTTTAGCAGCAGGGAAAGAGAATTGGGGTGAGAGAGGACCCAAAGATCTTGGTTTGCCTTCACTACTTTGCCAATAGGGAATCTGAGACCCTGAGACACAATGACTTGTCCAAGGTTCCTCTGCCAGCAGATGGCCAGGAATCCCAAGACAGAGTTGAGTGCTCTTTATGCCACCTCATTTGCCTTTTGGGTCACTCCTCAGCAAGCAACAAATGCTTACTGTGTACTTGATTGTACCTGTTCTGTGCAATGGAAGACTCTAAGGGGTACAGTGGAAATAATTTGTGTCCTCAAAAAGCTTGAACTGAGGAGCCCTGAATAATTTTCCCATTCTTTTCTGATCTCTTCGCTTTCATTTCTTATGATTTCCCAACATAGACTCTCTTCTTCCCTACTTTATGCCCTAGGTCTTTCCCTCCAAACCTTGCTCCAACCCTTCCTTCCAGAACCCTCTCCAGATCACCTGGGATTACTCTAACCCATTAGGTAGCTCAGGCCCCAAATCTTGAACTCTCTTTCCGCATCTCTAATATCCAATCCACATGCAGGTTCCATTAGCCTTGTCATCCAAATATATCCCAAATCTGATCACATCTCACAATCTCTACTTATACAATCCTAACCAAGACACTTTGTCTGCCTACACTGCTGACCACAATAGCCCCCTGACAGATCTCTCCTGCTTTTCCTCTTACAGTCCATTTTCCACACAGCAGTCACTTTGACCTGAAGCCCCCATACCATCTCCTAAGTCTGTGTGCCTCTTACTATTCCTGTGCCCTTCAAACCAGTCTCCCTGCCTTGCTCACTCCCCCCCTCCCCCCAGTGTAACCTATCTTCTTCCCTCCAGGCCCCTCAGATGGAGTGTGCTGGAGGAGCTGGGGCTGTCCTCTGTTCATGGGGGTGCTGAGGAACCCTGTTGTGGAAGGCCATCTGCCTGGATTTGGGATGGGGGATGCTGTGATATGCTGAAGGGGACACTCAATGGGGAGGCCAAGAAGTAAGATTGAGTGTGTCTCTGAAGTGGCCAGGAGCACTCAGTCTATTTTAGACTCTCTTTTCCTCATTTCCATCTTCTCTGTTTCTTCCTATTCTATCTCTTTTGTTCTCATAGCTCTTTCCCTTCTGTCTCATGGACTAAGTCTTCATTTTTGGATTGGGCCATGGGAGGGATGCCTCACCAGCCTCAGGGTCTTGAGAGATTCTCCAGTCAAATGAACTCCTATTCCTGACCCAAGCCTCCTTCCCACTTGGGGGAGCTGGGCTGGGACAACCAGATGGGGAACATTGATCTCATCCTCTCCGGCCTGGGCATCCAAGCCTGAATCATTCACCACTTTATCCCCAATACCTAGCACAGCACTTTGCACCCAGTAGGTGCTTATTAAACATTTATTGAAAGGATGAATGAACGAATGTCTTGGCATTCAGCTTCCCTGTTGGACCCCTGGCCTGGCCTCTGGTTCTTTAAAATATTAGTTTTAAACTTTGATGTGTACACGAGCCACCTGGGCATCTTGTTAAACTGAAGAATTGGATCAACCAGGTTGGACTGGGGCCTGAGAGTTTGCATTTCTAGTGCATTTCCAGGAATACTGATGCCGCTGATTCTCAGATCACAGTTTGCATAGCAAGGCTCTAAGGGGAGGTGTCTCTCAAGCAGAAAGAACCACCCCACGCCTTGACCTAAAATTGAAAAAGAGAATGATGAAGACTGAGAGAGCCTGAGAGATAGTGAAAATGAGAGGAGCCAAAGGAAGAAAGGAAGTCTGCCACCACTGGTTTAATGGTCCCCAAAGCCCCTTCAGAAGTACCCATCCTCATGGTTTCAGGATACCTGGTAGCACCTGCTATATCTCCTGAAGTGACCTCGTTTCCCCAAAGCTTCACCCCTGACTTGGAGGATGAGGCTCTGGAGATACCTGCTATCGCTTTGTTACTGATTGTCCCCTTACTTCTGAGAACCCTGAGCGTCACAGAAAAGAAAGTTTGGCAGAGGACATGTTTGGAGTTTTCCTTCAATTTCATGAACATTACCCAGACTACTTCTCAGCACCAGGCACACAGGCAAACAAGAGGCAGGAGGCCCATCCAAAGGGGAGGGAGAAACTTGTTTGAGAGAAGTTGGGATTTGAATTTCGCCTTGGAGGATAGGGAGAGCTTTGATGAACATATGGGAGCCTTAGGAACTGGTGAGAGGGCATTCCAGACAAAATGGGCTGGAAACAGGATGGTTTCAGGACATGTTCTTTGAACCATAAGGGGACTGGCAGGTGGGTGGGGAGAGGCAGAGTGATGGAGGAAGGAGAAATTATAGGAGTTAAGTATGAGTCTTCATGTTGGAGGACTCTAAATGCCAGTCTGAGGAATCAGTACTTTGGTGCGAATGCTGTTTTATTTAGTATTCATCAGGGAGCCATGGAATGGAGTTCCATGAGAAAGTGTGTATTTGGAAGAGATGTTTCTGGGCAAGGCCTTGGTTATGGGTTTACCTGACCTACCATGAAGGGCCCCTTCTCCAGGAGTTGTCATATCAGTCTGTACTCACTGGAGATTCTGTCAGGCTTTGAAGGTGAGAGGGTGGTGCCTGGGTTGGGAAGGAGCCAGGGGTGAGTGTTTTTTTTTCCCCACTTAATTTTGTTAATTTTGTTATGTAGGAAGTTTTATGAACTTCTGCCTTAGCTTAGGTTCTCTTACCCAGGGGCCTCTGATGAGGACAGTCTGTGGTTCAGGAAAGGAAGAGGGAGGGAAAAATAAGGAGGTCAGTATTTCACGGTGGCTAAGATGGTAACAACATGGCTGGCCCATGCTGGTGGACACTTGCACTCACCTACCTGTTCAAGACTGTGCTTCAGTCTTCAGTCTCACCAACTACTCAAACCCCGCTCAGTGTTTCAAGACCTTGGAGAGAGTGCCTCAGGCATGCTACCAGTGCCATGTGCTTGGAGTCTTTCCTGCTTAGAAACATCCAGTGCTACCAGGCCAGGTGTCAGCCTTCCTGAAATCAACTTTTAGTTTAATATGTATGTATTTCACACACAGGCATAGATGAGTGTAGGCCCTTTTTTGCTGGCTTCTGGGGAAGGGACAACATTTTTGTGATTGTGGGAGGGAACCTCCCCCACAAATTTGAGGTTTTCTCAGACAGGGACCCATGTCTTTTCCCCCCATATCTCTTTGTCTTCTGTCACTCTTACTGGTGCTTAGTCCTCCTGGAGGCTGGAAGTTGTGCCAACAGGGAGGACAGACTTTATTTCTGTGGGAAAGCATGAGATATTATTTTCATATGACTTATTTTGGGTCCTAATGATCCTGATGCTGATGTGCAATGAGCAGGAGCAGCCAGGAGCAGCCATCATCATCACATGGAAGGTGGACAGATTGATGGGCAGGCAGGGACTTCATTCCAAATAGGCCATTCAGGAGTGGGAGTGGGCTGAAGGACTTGGGGGCAGGAAGCTGGTCCAAGGGCTATCACACCTCAGCCTCAGTTTCTCAGCTCTGAGACAACTTTATGAGGTCCCTTCCTCTCCCTTGGTCCCTTCGCCTCCCACTTTTATATTCCTCACAGTTCTCAAGGTCTTCAGCCCAGAGTCCTGGCAATTCTATAGCAAATGCACCTAGCACATCTCAGGCAAAAAATCCTTGAACTGTGGAGTGAGGAGAAAAGTCTGTGTCCTTGGCATTGATCACATCTTTGCTGTGTGGCACATAGTAGGTGCTCAGTACACGATCAGTGACCAAGTGAAGGAACATCTGGTGTCAGTGAGTAGGTTTTTTGGCTCCTACTTGGTTTCATTATTTTCAGTGGTAGAAAGCAGAGGATTAAGTTTTGGATTCCTCTGTAGTAACTATCATCCTTAGGTTTCCTTTCTAGGAACATTTTCTCACCTTCACTTGTTTATCTGTTCCTACTCTCTCATGAGTATTTTTTATGTCTGTATCTTATGTGTTAGACCATCTCAGATCTTTTTGAGAGGGAAGATATTGCCATCTTTCACTGCAGCCACTGTATGATTTCTTTTTGGTTGCTGCCTTCCAACTGGCTCCCAGATGAAGGGCTGCCAATCATATGCCATCACACCAGGTCCTGCTGGTCACTTTGGGTAGTGCCTGGAGAGTGAACAAAAGGCCAATTCGAAGTTTGGTTAGGCAACGTGATTGGAAGAGGGGAATCAAGAGAGAACAAGAGAAGGTGGGAGAATAGAAAGAGGGTCAAACAAAGACAGGGGAGAGCAGAGATGAGGCGAAGTGGGGATAGGGGTGTAGGATCTGTAAAATGGGGATAATAGCATTGTTGTCAGGAATAAGAGTTAACTCGGAAGTGCTTGGCAGGAAGTAAGCATTATATAACTGCTCAATAATAAAGATAATACATAGGGGTAATACTACCTATATCACAAAGGGTGTTGTCAGACTCGGCTTGTAAAATACTTTGTAAACTGTAAAATGCTAATGCTTTAGCTGCTATGATTATCATTCCAATCGTGCAGTGCTTTCCCTCTGTCCTGTCTACATGCTAATGAAGAGGGAGTTGCCAGAAGGAGGCTTGGACCCCTGGGTTTTGTTCTGCTTTGGGGACTGTCTCCTTCCTCCCCTCCCTTCTCAACCCCTGTTGAGCAGAGTCCAAGCCCCTCACCCTCCCTGCTGCCTCAAATGCCCTGAGGTGTGGTGAAGAGAAGGTAGAGGCTGGCAGGAGGGGTGTGGGAGGGAGGCCAGGGGGAAGCCAAGCTGAAAATGAAAGCTGGGGAGGGGGCAGTGGAGCAGTGCTGCCCAGAATCATGTTTGCATAACGAGCTGCCCTAGCTCTGGCTTGCTGTTTTTCCAGATAGGGCTCTTCCTCCTTTGTTTCTCAGCCTATATTCCTGCCTCTTTTCTTCTTTCTTCTCTCCTAGCCATTCTCCTTATTTCCCTTGCCTCTCAATACTTTTCATAGTGCCACTTCCAGTTCCCTGACTCCTGCCCTGAGACTCCATTCATTTTTCCTTCTGAGCTACGGTGTCCCTGTCTGCAGTCCAGTCCTCCCTCTGTAGGGTTCTCTGTCTCTCCATCTCCTCCCAGCTCTCCTTTGACCTCATCTCTGTGCCTTTTCTCTCTTTCTGCCTCCAAGTCTCCCATCTTTCCTCCTGCTTCCATTTTCTTCTTTCATTTCTGGCCCTTGTTCCCCTTAATGGCCCCTCTGGCCCCCTGCCCCCCTCCCCCAGCCTTCACATCTGCTCATCTCCTGTTTTCTCCCTGTCAGCATCACTGCTTGAATTTAGGGTCCACTGCATAGTCCTCATTCATGTGATGAAATAATAGTAATAACAAGACTAAAATTTAATGAGCATTTACTATGGACAAGGCACCTCTAAACAATTTACGTATGATCTCATGTAACCTTCTCAATAACTCTGTGAGGTAAGTATTATTATCCGTGTTTTGCAGATGAGGACCGTCAGGCATAGAGAAATTAAATAACTTACTGAAGAAGGTCTCGTGGTTAATAAGCCTGTATGGCTAAGGAGCCTGAGCTCTTAACCACAGGAATCATTACTGGCCCTGGGAGAAGCTGTTCTCACTTTTTCTCCCAGTGAGGTTAAAAGAGCCCTCTTTCTTTAAACATCATCTTTGCACCCCTAAATTCCTTCAGAGGTCATTTGGTCTCTTCTTTCTCTGCACAAGACTAGATCTAACCTAGCTTTGAGAGCTCATTCTATACAATAGTGCTTCTAACAATACATAGCCAGACACTGTAAGTATCCTAACTACTTTATGCCTATCATCACATTAACTGTGAGGTAGCTATTCTTCTCATCCTCATTTTGCCAGGTGAAGAAACAGAGGCACAGGGAAGAGAGTAACTTGTCCATAGTCACGGTTAATGAGGCAGAGCCAGGATTAGAGCCCAGGGATTTTGGCTTTAGAGAACCTGCCCTCCTAAACAGTGACATTGTTTGTCCAGCCTGTGGGAAACAGGTTTCAGTGTTCCCTACTCATTGCTACTAGCCCTAGCTGTTTTGAGAGGTTCTTGTGGTCCATCTCATCCCTCAGCTGTAGCCTCTTTCTCTGGCACTGCCAGAGGTGGTGTCATCTCTGCTACCAGCACTGACAGCCCTCAAGATCTGGTCAAGCTGCAGCCCTAATTGGTGCCTAAGGGGATTTGTTTGCTGCTGCCCCCAGGGAGCAGGGACAAGTGTTTCCTTCTCCAGCCTTGCTGTGCCGCCTCTGAGCCGGACAGCTCCCTCATTCCAGCCCATCCTGGCAGCTGATTTACCTCTGTGGCTGGGGGATTTAGCTGCTGTCCTGGCTCCTACTATAAATCCCTGGGCAAATAACCAAGCTCTGCATCAAAGCAACCGACAGGGGAGCGAACAGGAGCAGATGGTAGCTTTGGTCATGGGGTAGGGAGGGCAGAGGCAGGTAAAGAAGGCTCCAAGCCTTTCTTGTGCACCCCTGGCCACAAGGCTAAGTGGCACCTTGCTCAGGCCCATGGGGTTCCTCTTAACTTTCAGAGGATTTAACTACCCCACACTGGGATGTCCCAATCCTCAGCACTAGTGGGTTCTGGTTAGTTGAAATTAAGTCTTATCCCTGCCACCCCATCTGAAGTCTGTTTGCCTGATATCACTGGAGAAGGAGAGAACTGACTGCCATCTCTGGGTTTGATTATGCTTCAAAGAGTCAAGCATTGCTTGGTTTCCTAGGGCCCCATATAGCACATATTGGATGTAGTTTCTGCCCTCACGAGAGAAGCTCAAACTGAAGCAGGAAGTGGTTAGAACTTCCCACTGGGAAGGAGTAAAAGATCCCAAATGCAGGTGACCTAGGGTGGGGGCTGAGCAAGACCTCCAAAAAGTAGGCATGGATGAACCCCAAAGAGTGGAGTACTTCCCAAAAGGGAAGGAGGGAGGGCTGCAAGTTACTTACTTCCCTGTGCCCTGAGACCACAAAACCTTCCACCTTATGGCCTAGACTCAGGAGCACAGTATAGCTGCTTTGGGATCCACATTGGAACTGGTGACAGGTCGTACAGGGTAGAGTTGTCCCTTTATCAGTGCCCCTTGTTTTTTTGGTTTTCTTCTAGCCCCTCTTTCTCTGATTCCTCCAGTACCTTCTCCCTGCCACCCCTGTCCAGTCCCCTCTGTTCCTTTTCATTTGTCTTATCTTTCTTATGGTGGCAGCTTTCCATAACCAGAAAGGACTTCTTTCACTCAACTGACCAGCCAGAGGTGATGGGGTTGGGCTGAAGATTGGGGGCTCTGGTTCCACTCCCTGGAACCTCGCTCAGCCTGGAGCCTGTCCCTGGTGTCCGTGCCATTTTGTTCTTATACTCCTCATCCATCTTCCCTGTCCCCCCTCCTTGCCCCCCTGCCATGGCCGCCTCCGCCTGGGAGATTACAGACACTGAATCAGCAGCCAGCACCATGTTCTGCTGACAGGGGACTTTCTGCCTCTAAGGGCTCCTTGGTGGGTTCAGGGCCCCTCCTGAGGCTGGGGGGAGAAGGAAGGGCTGAGAAGAGAACAAGTGAGTAGAAAAGAAGAGGTGAGGGCAGAAGGTAAAGGAGAAAGGAGAGAGAATGGAGAAATAGGAGAGGGGGAAAAAGGAGAGATTTGGAAGAAGGAAATATAAGATGAAAGAACAGTGAGGGATGGGGAGAGAGGATGGGAATATGGTAAAGAGGGTGCAAGAAGGAGGGGGGTATGTAGAGAAATTAGGTGGGGGTGAACCCCTGTTTACCAGCCTGCAAGCCCAGGCCTGCTTTCTCCTCTTCCCTAGTGCCCACTCAGGAAGGCCCTTTGGAGGCCCAGGTTCATTGAGACTAGGCTGAGGGGTGCAAGCTGGGGCCCTCAGGCCCTGGGTTTGGGGCTCTGCCTTACGCCTCCCTCTCTCCCTCTCATGTGGTGGTTTGTACTTCATCTTGTTTGCAGGGCGGCTGGGTCTGCTCTCGGGGTTTAATGATCTGTGCCATTATTTATAGCTTTGCGCGCCGAGAAACACACTGAATTTATCGCTTGCTTCTATAAATAACCCTGGCAAACGGGTGCCCAGGGAGGAGGGCTGGAGGGGGAGGGAGAAGGAAAGAAAGGAGAGGTAGGGGGTAGGGCAGGGGAGGTGTCTGTAGACTCTGTCCCCCAGACGGGGTGATGTACATGCTCAAGGACAGTGGAGGCTGGCAGGACTGTTTAAGTGTGGGTGTGTGTCTAAGGGGAAGTTAATATAAACAGGACAGTGATGAGGGGAGTGATTGCATGTTTCCGAGGGCATATGTGAATTGTGTATGTGTTTATTTGTCTCTGGTGCCATGTTGGTGGTGGTGAGGTTGGAAAAGCACAAGGCAGCCCCAAGGAATGGCAGGTCTGTAAATGGATGTGCAATGGCGCTGAGAGGCAGCAGTGACTAGAATCCGACTCCTTTCTCTATGGTTGGGTGACAGAAAAAAGACTACAATGTGACTTTTTTCTCAGAATGCAATGGCAGGAGGAAGAAGTGAGGCCTAGGAAGCAGGCTGCGTATTTTTCTGTGCGTCAGGCTGGGCCTGAGGAGGCTTCTAGAGTCCTATAGAGCAGCTACCAGAGACACCGGCTCCAAGATCCAGAGGGACCCTGGCTTTGGGCATTGGCAGATGGAGAGATGGTGGTAGGGGTTGTGCACTTGGCTGTAGCTCTCCTCAAAGGACCCTACTGGCAAGTTCTGACCCACCCCGTGGGGGACTGCTTAGGCCTGCCTGCCCATGCAAAGCCTTCGCCCCTGCCACGGGTTCCTCAACCCCACCCTCAGCACTGCCCAGGACAGGTCTTGGGGACTGGAAGCCCTGGCACTGCTCAGCCAGAGGACAATTGTCCTGTCTCTTCCGTCCTGCCAGCCTGTAGTCTCCTTCTTCTCAGCACTTGACACAGAAATGGCTGTGGCAGTGATTAGCTCCGGGAAGCACTCTGCATCTCTAATGAGGATATTTGCATATATAACGAAGAACCTTCACAGGTGTTGGAGAAGCTGCCCCTCCTTTCTTTGCTTTCTTCTCTCCCACCAGCTGCTGCTCTGACCTGTAGCTCTGGGGGTTGAGGGGAGTTCCTGTGCATTCAGATGGGAGATGTGATGAGGGGTCACAGGAGCAGGCAAGTTGCTGGAATTACCCTTTCTGGGTCAGAAACAGGCAAGGTGAAATCTCATTGTATCAGTGTTCCCCAACTGGCCCAGGGATATGTGTACATGTGTGAACATGAGCCTGTGCACGTGCACAGATAGAAGGTCAAGGTCAACATGCCCATCTCTGCCCTAGTGCGCTCAGCACGTGGTAATATACCCAGGTCAGTGCAAGTATGCATAACATGTCCCAGGCTGCACCCATGCGATGCACCATGCACATGGCTGCCAGCACACGCTTCTTCACACTCACGCCCTGGCACCAGAGCAGGCAATTAGAGAAAAATGCACCTGCATCAATGTTTCCTCCATCCAAACAGGGCCCCCTCCCTTCCTCCTTTCTTTTCTCCCTCCAAACTGAAGTGTTTCTCATGGTGTCAACAGCCTTTATTCAGGCCAGAAAACTACCCCAACCATGCTTATTCAGACCTATTAAGCACATGAGGCCATTTTTCTTTAAAAAAAAAAAAAAAAAAAGTGAGTAAGGGGGGCCCTTATACCCTAGAGTGGTATTGAAGAGGAAGAGAAAATGCCAAGGCCAGGGCGGCTAGTAGGGCTGCTGCTTAGGAACTGGGGGAAGGTGGAAGTGTATCTAGGGAAGAGCAGAGACTGGTGGCTAAAGTCACCACAAGGTCATTCTCAGGTTATCCCCTACAGCCTTGACTCTGGCTGCAGCTCAGCCAATCCCTGGCCCCCGAGGCCTCCTCCCGCCCTCCTGTTGGTCTTGTGGAGCCACGTGACAGTCCCCCTCTCTGGCAGCTGCCCTGGATGATGGATGCAGCTGCTCAGCTGTACCTGTTGGGGGACAGGGATTGCTCAGCTCCTAATTACCTCCTTCTAGAGCGGGGGCTGGGGCACTGGCTGTATGACTCCTTCTTGCTCTACTGGGACTGGGACTGACACCCAGAGCTAGAACCAGGCCTAGAGGCAGGCATCCCCTGAGCTGCTCTGGGGTGCTGGGGGATATGGGGGAACTGGTCTGGGGTGTGGAGATGGGGAGCACTTCTGGGAGGCTAATAGAGGGAACAAAAGCACATCACAGCTACAGCATGGGCGACCTGGGAAGCTGGGATAGGACTTTGAATAAATGACTTTTCTCCAAGTCCTCCCCATTGATGGCAAGACTCGGGTTAGTTGTCAAGGAGAACTTCCTGACAGTCAGGGACAAGGTACACTTGAGCAAAAGACAGAAATGTGGAGGCAGAGGTTTGAAAGACTTCTTAGCAGATGAATGAGATCATCCTTTTCCTGCCCAATGGGAGGCTCAGGGTAAACAGCTGCAGAGGAAGTCAGCTGGCGTTAGAGGGGCAGGGCATGAGGATAAGCTTGGAATGGTTTCTTGGAAGGGTGTGGTTGGGTGATTCTGAACTAGATGTTTGAGGAAGTTGTCACAGGTCAGTGCAGGAGGCTCTCTGTCTGGGCTGGCTTGGGGAGGGACAGGGGAAATCTCAGGATTATAAAGATGGCAGAACTTCACACTTCTCCATATAGGCACTAAGGTCTTGGAGGCAGACTTGTGCATGCAGCAATTCACCAGTGCAGCAGATGCCTGGGGGTTGTGAGTGCCCAGGATGGAGGTGGGCAAAGAGAGGGTGATGAGGGAACGAGACCTCTACAAGATTTGTTCTGACTCCAGGATCTTACGAATACCCAAATTAGAATTGTCCATGGGTTTTAAGATGAGAAACCAGGTCAGAGTGAGAGAAGCCAGGTAGAGAGCTGGTGAATAGCCCCAGGAATCCTGGCTACCATCCCCTTTCCCTGGGGGCAGTGGTTATGATTGTGTGGCTGTGATATTCATTAACACCACAGGTCACAGTAACACAACGCCACCAGGATTCGTCACAGTGCCCCCTTGTTTGTAGATCTCTCAGCTAAGGAAAAAGGGGAAGGGTGTGGCATGAGCCCCTTGGTACTCTGAGTCCCAAAGGAGGACAAAAATAAAACAGCTGTTCCAGTAAGGCAGGTCTTTGCATTACTTCAATCACTGCTTATAGTGAGAAGGGTAGTGGTCAGGGAGGCAAGGGACAGGTATCTCCTAATGCCCCCCCAGTGGCCCCTCATCTAAATGTTTCCCCATCTCAACTTTGTCTCTCCAGGGCATTTCCCCCTCCTTTCCACATTTACATGAGTCTCAGTTGGTTGACCAGTCTTCACAACAGTGCCCCCACCTCCCACCACCCAATTTCACTGCCTGTCTGAGTTCCTGGTCAGCTCTCTCCCACCCCCACCCTCGCCCTTTCACAGTGCCCTTCAGCACTGTCATGAGATTTGGGGAAAGTGTCAGGTAAGGAAATGCTCACCCTGTTCCTGGTGTGTGTGAGTCTCTGCTTCTAGAAGGGTTTTTTCATGTACACGCTGGGGTGCAGGCCCACAGAATGTTTGTGAGGGTGGCAACACTCTTGCCCATTCAGGGTGGTAATGAGGGAGACAGAAGGGGCGGGAAGCTGGCTATCCATCATCTCCCCGCCAGAGCAGACCAGGGTGATTTTGTGAAACCAGGCTTTTCTTATCTTAGCATCATACTTATGTGCGCATGCACGCGTGCACGCGCGCGCGCACACACACACACACACTCCATGCGTCACACACATACTCACCCCTAGAGACAGCACATTGATACCCAAACTGACAAACTGGGGGCCTCAGGTTTTCTCCCAGATAGTCTCCTCTGTGAACTACTTCCAGGGCAAATTTCCTAATAAACCTCCTTGCATGGGTCCCTCTCTTACCCCAGATGAAAACCTTCCATGGCTCCCTGGTGCCCATGGGTGAGGCTTAGACTCCCTAGCCTAGCATTCAAGCGGATCTGATCTGGTCCCAACCTGACTTCCTAGCCTGGTCTCCCATAATCCTCCAACAGGAATATCTTACTCAAGAAGATGGGTCAAATGCACTTACATTTTCTCCTCCTGCATGAGTCACCAGGGGATGTGCCCTCTTCCCACTCGCATCTCTGTTGGGTTAGGTCCACCTCCTTCAGGGGGCCTATTTGACTGCCTCAGCTTACAGCAAGCAACTTCTTCCTTAGCTGGGTCCTCAACATTTGGAGAATAAGACTTTCTACAGGTTGGAGTAGAAGGACACTTTCTCCCCATTTTTAAGCCTCTCAAGGCACGTTCGTATTTATTCATCTTTATTTCCCTGATGCCTGGCATCTGCATGTGTAATAGCTGAGAGCCTGGCTCCTGTGAGGAGCATACATCTGAATTGGATCAAGTCCCTGCTCTGGCTCTTCCTGGCTGTATGACCCTGTCTGAGCAAGCAGCTTACCCTCTCAGGGCATCAGTTTCCCAGTGGCACCATGAGGATGTTAGAAGTTCCTGCTCTAAGATTCTGTAATTTTGTGGTGGTGAGGATGGAGATAGATGCACAGACAGCACCTTTCACCATAGACAATAGGGAGGCTAGGGTAACTAGGTCCAAGGCAATTAAACTCAAGGACCCAGAGGATTCCCCCCAGGGAGATTGGTGTCAGGTCTAGACAGATCATGTGATCTTGGACCACTTCCTTTACCTCTTACACCCTCAGTTTATTTATATGAAAACTAGGATTAATTTTGCAAGTTTCTTTGGAGCATTAGAGACAATTCAGTAGGTGGAAGATTAATTCATGCACACAGTCTATACAGGGACTCAGCTATTTGGGAAGTTGTGCTCAGGTCCCCCTCCCTTCTCCTTTGTGTGGGATCTGCTCTGTTATTTTTTTCCTTTATTATTGCCTGGGAGAACCCATCCTTATCTCTCCTTCAATCAGCCCAGGGGGTGGCATTGACATTAGGCCTTAGTGGGGTCCCTGACCCGTAACCTGCTGGAAGGGTCTGGGCGGCAGAAGGCCCCAGCGAGCTTCCAGTTAGTTCCTTTACTGGAGTCTCCTATGCAAATACTGCTCCTCAGGAATCACAGGATTTCCCACCACCTCAGATTCCCATAGTCCCCACTACCCTGCCTTCAAGACATCCCGCCCCCCATCTGACCCAGACCTCTGGATCCCTCCCAGCCTGAGACATGTCCCCCTTGCCTCATCACACTTCTCTGAGAATACTGAGGCTGGAATTGTCTAGAGGCCAGTAAAATTCCTCAGAAGTGTGAGGAAGGGGGAAGGTCCTCAGTGAGGGGAGACCCTTGTCCTATTTCATGGCCTCTGACTCCCTTTTGCTTCCCATGTCATCCCTGGGAGAGGTTAGATGAAGGCCCCAGTGTGTCCCCCCAAACCCCTGTGCCCCAGCCTCCATAAGACCTTAGAGGCAGGAAACTTTCTTTGCAGGTAGCTGAAGGGGACCTGGAGTATGTTCAGGGGATCACAGGGTCTGCCTTCCCAGCCCCTCCCCACTCTTTTATCTCCAAGGACCTTAGTGCATCCAGATTGGGGAGCAGCTGCTCTGTTTACCATGTAGGTTTATCCCACTGACGCCTCTCAGCCCAGGGCTCTTGAGGGAAAAGGGGATGGACTGTGGGAAAATCGAGGGAGAGGAACCAAGCCCAGCTTTGGAAGGAGGCGAGTTGGTGACTTTTCCCCTCCTTGGAGCAGCTGGGAGGATATAGTAGAGCCTAGAAAAGGTTTCTACTAGGGAAGGAGGACCCTAGAAAACAAGCAGAGGGGTTGAGAGGGGTAAACTGAGGGCAGAGAAGGGTCAGCAGTTTGTGGGGGGACTGAAGTTGCTGGAAGTGAGAGTTAGAGCCAAGAGCAGAAAATGCCAGTTGGGACTCTGAGAAATTGGTTTGGTTGTGAATACAGATATCAGGGTCAGTGTGTGAGGGCGTTGGAGGTTGAGGCTGAGCCTGTTCTGCTTTTATGACTAGGGCTGGCTTCTGCTTGTGGGAAGCCCAGAGAAGGAAGAGGGTTGGGCAGTCACACGGCCCTTGCCTCTGACCAGGGGCTGTTGTTTCCTGGCTTTCTTTTGCTCTTAGTTTTCCAGCCACTCTTGATCTGATTGAAAAATATATACTCTCTACTCTCTACAATCTCCTATGTTCTCTCCAACTCCCATCCCCGCTAAATAGTTATATATGAACTTTGACCCCGGGAATCTGCTTAGGGGGAGCATTTTGGTAAAACATGATAGAGCCTCATAAAGAACTCCAACAGCTTGCAAACAGTCTGTGCTAAATTGCCCCTTCAAGTGAAAATTAAAGCAAATGTCTGTTTTATGGCCATGTTTTCTTGCGCTGCAGCTATGGCAGGAGCGTGGGCGGCTCAGAACTGGGAAGTATACAGAGGGTAGAGGAATTAAGGGTGGTGTATACCCGGGCAGTAGACAAGCTGCTTTAAATGGAGGCCGTCTGGTCCACTACTTCATCTCTCCTTGCTTCACCTTTTTTTCTGTGCAGAAAGGGTGTAGAAATAACCTGAGCCTCAGAAAGTCTCTTCAGGTTTCCTCCTCTCATAACATGGTTTTGGAGAGTTCTTGCTCCTTGTAGGGCACTAGTCTCCTCCAGCACCCGTGGCTCAAGCCCTGGGATCATCTTGGACAGGGACTTGACCTCGGGGTCTGACACCCCCAGTTTCTTTGGTGGGCCTTTGGGGTTGCTGCCTAGGTTCCAGACCACTGCCCACACTCGCACTATTATCTCCAGACTCAGTCCACCTTTGGGTATTAGGATTCTGAGTGAGATTGGTTTGAAAAGAGGTTCAAAGGCGATGATGATGATGGTGGTGGCAGTGGAGGAAACCACTGATCTACTCTAATCCCTTCATTGTACAAGTGAAGAAACTGAGGCCCCGAGGGGACATGTTGGGGAAGATCCTTGGATTGGATGCAAGGAAATTTGGGCTCTGCTTCTGAACCAAGTCATTTTTCCTCCCTGGGCCTCAGTTTCCTCATCTATAGAACTAGATGATCAGATTCTGTGAACTCCAGGGTCTTTTTCAGGCCTGTGAAACCCTAGATAAATAAGTATATAATAATGACAATGACAGCCCATGTTTATAGACCCCTAGGATGTGCCAGATCCTAAGTGCTATGCATTTTCCATGGGTCATCCCATTTAAGACTCAATTTTATGAGATACTGTTATTCCTATGAGAACCCTAAGGCACTGAGAAGTTAAAGAACTTGGCTGAGGTCTTTCAGTGGCAGATGGAATTTGAACTCTGGCAGTCTCATTCCAGGGCCTGGTCACTCAGTCATTACTCAGATAAGGACTTGATCCAGGTCACCCAGCTGGGGAGTGGGTACCCAACCCCTCTTACCCCTGGGCCAGTGCTCCTTCCCCTGGACCAGGCTGCCTGTCTAGCTTCAGGCTGTCTGAGGCTACTGGAGTCTGCCATATTTGGGGCCATGAAGCATAATGCTCAGGGAGCACCTTGGAGAAGGAAGTTTCAGAGCTGAATGAGGCTTTTTGAGGGAGGCTTTGAGAAGCTGAGAAGAGCTTTTAGGTATATTATGAGGGACTCCAGGAAGCTGTGAGGGTTCTTCATCAGGAAACAACTGTACAATATTATATAAAATCCCTTCCCTGCCCCTCACCCTAGGCTGTCCACCTAGGAGATCCTGCAATAGGGTAGCTGGACTGGCCCAGCCTGAAAAGCCACCAGTGACATCACCCTCACTCCCATGCCTGTCCCTTCCACCCTGGTTATTCTAGCCTCTTCTTAGGGGCTTCACTGCTAGAACTGGATGTTAGATCTGGCTTCCTCCTCAGAAGACAATTTATGGCGACATGTCGGAGACTCTGTTTTAATGAAGTTGCAAAAGTAGGTTAATGGGCTGTGGGTGTTTTTCATTCCCCTCCCCCTGCCCCATCTCCACCCCTGGGTAGATGAATGATGCCTCTCCCAGCATGATGCAAAGTCAGCCTGAGGATCTCGGGCCTGGACTCATGGGCTCACATATCTCTTCCTTGGCCTTCCGCTCAATTCCTCAGCACCCCTCCCTGCTGCTGGGAAGGTGCTCAGAGTATCTAGCCCCAATCTTTCCTGCTGTCACTGTGGCTCCAAAGTCTGGACCAGGACCAGGCTGCATGACATGCTTGAGTGGCAGGGACCAGGGCAGGGGCTGGAGCAGGGGGGTGGGGGGACCCTGGGGAAGAAGGAAGCTAGAGTTATGGATAATGGACTTCTTTTGGATTGGAGAGGCTTGGAGGTAGAAGTTTACCAAGCATGGACCTGGAGATCTTTGTAAGTTTTAAGGAAGGAACTGAGTTTCTGGGAGCCTCTCCAGTTGTTGTCCCTGCCTCTCTCATTCATCTCTGTGTCTCCTGGTGCTGTGCCTGATACATGGCTGCCTTTGCAAATGCTTGCTGAGTGAACGATGAGTACGAGAGTGACTGAATCTTCCTTTCCTACCCCCAGTCTCTGGGGATAGAACTCATCCTTACCCATATTCACCTCTGAAATGGCCCTCAGCCTGTTTCTGCTTGGGACCCCTTCCATTCCCACCTCTCTGCTCAATCCTTGCTTGACCCTTCCATCTCTCAGAATGTTTCATGATTAAGCTGCAAAAACAATTCTCCATTTGTTTGCCTGGGTCCAAGATTAGGATATGTCATCCCTGGAAAATGACAGGAGAATGGTCTATACTTTTTTCCTCCAGATTCTCCTCTGCCTCAGCAACACCCAGGCTGGGCTCTAAGATTAAGGTGGGAGCTCAGAGCCTGGCTATTGTTGGGAATGCATACCTAGAAGGACCATTCTGTTGCCTAGGTCCCTGTCCCTGGTCCTTCCTTGCCACAGAAAGCCGGGGGCATGCACAGAAGCTGGCCTTCAATCACTGCCCTGGGAACCAAGGATCCTTCTGCACTTCTAACCGCTTGTTGTCAACAAACACACCTGAGGGCCAGGGATTGGCACCTGGATACCAAGATAGGGTGGAGCAGGGCCTCACTGTCCTGCAACCTCCAATTATCTCCCTCTTCTGGGAACCTGGGTCACCTCTGTCGTTACTCCATCCTCTGGCTTCTCTGGGCCCAGGCAGAAGTACAGGTTTATGGCCTTTTAGATTAACCCTATAGAAGACCCAGAGAAACCCCACCATAATCCCCAGGGCAACTCCATGGTAATCCCTACAATCTTATGTCAGCATCCAGAATCTATAATAACAGCCCCAAACTCTACAGTAACACCCAGAACCACCTGGCCCAGGCAGTGCTGCAGTACCACCCCAACATGGCATAGGAACCTCAACTCGGCTCCCCACAGGAGTCCTTCTGCCTTCCAGGCTGGCCTGTTCTGCTTGCCCCCAGTGTGCTGTTTTCTTTGCTGACCAGACAGGACATTCTCCTTGAAGACTCCAGTGCCTTCCTCGACCCTGCTCCCCACTCAGTTTCACTGTGGCCAAGGGAGGGCCGGGTTCACAGGGCTGGATGTGGGTCAGTCTGGGTCCAGTAGAGGGACCTAGTTATTTGCCACCTTGTCAGGATGTCTGAGGAACTCAAGCAGGAGACCTAGAGGTTAGACTTTGAGAGGCCCTGCCTGAATCAGTGCAGTTTTATTCAGAGATGAGTGAGCAGAATGAGGATGCGACTTCTCTTTTACTCAGTCCCAGCTGAAGGCCCCCTCACCTGAGATGCTGGGGAAGGGGTCTGTGAGGACAGCAGACCAGATGGCTCCTAGCGGGCCAGGAAAACCCAGAAGCCATGATGGTTTACACCTGATATGGGAATCCTGGGGCTTCTGTGGAAATTTCCACTGATGAAGAGAGACGGGATTGCTGGGTTGCCAGGACCATAGGAACCAGACACTATACATATGTACATACATCTACTGTACAGATCTATTTCAGGTCTGGGTCAGGGGCAGGTATGGGAGGTGAAAAAGAGGGTAGGGTTGGGAAATGACAGTTCAGAGGGAGGACACAGAGGTCGGTCACCTTGGTCTGATGGAAGAGGAGACTTGTACCCAGGGCTGACTTAGGAATAACTGGAGCGGGTTGTTCAGTGCAGGAAGGAATAGAAAACTGCAACCAAGGGTTTCAAGTCAGGGAGGCTTCATGGAGGAGGAGAGTAGGCAGCAGGATTGGAAAAGAAGAAACAAGTAGAGTTGGGGAGGGTTCTGGTTGGGGACTCTGAGGCTCTACAGGGGAGGAAGACTGTGAGGTGGTTCCTGGCCAAGCTGAGAGTTCAACCTGCAGTCACCAAAGGTTGGAATCTCTGGATATAAAATTAAACATGGAGTCAGGAAGCTTAGCGACTCTAGGCTTTTCCCTGAACCCTCGACCTGGAGCAATTCATGTGCACTTCTAGTGTCTTCTTTCTCTAATCTTAGGGAATAAGAACATCAAACATCCTTGATTGTTTTTTAAAAAAGCTTCTGATAGGTGAAAAAACTACTTGGAAGGAGGCTATTAGGACCCATGTTTTAATAAAGCAATGTCATTCTTTCCCTGGTATGTAAGGAGGCAGGCTCTGATGGAGACTTAGCGTTCCAGTCCCAGCTCTGCCACTAGCTGGTCTCTTTTATAAGCTTCAGTTTCCCCATCTATGAAACAAATGGAATTGCACTGGCTGATCACTCAAGGCCCCATCCTCCATTTGATATTTGCTTAATAATTTTCAAGGTCCTTATAAGAATCAAATGAGCTAATGAATGCTGAGAAACTTTACCAAAACATAAAGCATGCTCTCATTGTGAGGGATTGAGGGGCTGCCTGAGGCTAGAGGAAAGGTGCTTTGAATTGGGCCATGGGCCACAGTCCATTGGGGCTGCAACCCCCACAAGCAAATGCAGGGGGCCTGCCTGATTCAGGTTGATGCCACCCCCTTCCCATAGCTATGCCTTCCCCCTTCCCAGCCCAGCCCAGGCTCTGGGAACCAAGCCCTGCTGAAGTTGGGGGTGGGGCTCCCAGAGGAAGGGGCAGAGGGGGTGGAAGCCTCCCTTCCAAGTGGCTCCAAGCTGGAGCACAGCAATTACGCAGGAGGATTTATGTCCCTTTGCCTTTAATCGGAAACTCCGTGTCAAGAAGAAAAATCTGCACTGTCCTCCGGCCCAGCTTCCTGCTTTATCATTATTATTGGAGGAAGGTTGATTTGGAAACTTAAGGAAAAGTGGGGTTGGGGGTGGGAGCCATCAGGGAAGGGGAGGTGTGGGGCAGAAGGGTGGCCTTCCTACTGTTTGTTCTGGTTAGTCACAAGAAGGGAACAAAGGCTAGGACAGGGGCTGGGGTCCTGGAGGGCAGGTGAGAAGAGCCTAGAGGGACACTAGGGGAAGGGCAGGGGCTAAAGGATCATGGAAAAAAGAAGTGTCCAGGAGCTGGGGGATACCAGGAACAAGGGAAAGGGTGGGTGACTGTAGGGGACAACCAGGGGTTGAAGGAACTTGGGGAGAGAAGAAGAGAACTAGGGCTCATGGTGGAGGAAAGGGCAGCCAGGTGCTGGAGGGACACTGGCAGCAGGGAGAGGGTGGAATGGCCATGGGGGCTGCCAGGGGCTCTTAGGGGATGCTGTGGGAGAGGGAGAATGTGGGATAACTAGAGGGGACACAGGGTGAGGGGAAGAGGAGGGCTGAGGCACCAGGGGCAGGGAGAGGGAAGGTGGTAACCAGGATAGTCAGGGGCTGGGACTTGTGGGGAAAGCTCTACCTGCTGACCTGCCCCAGGGAAAGCCACTTCTCCCCTGGCCCACTCACGATCCATTGTCTCCTGGTCTCTTGGGTGGAGGGGCTGGCCTCCCACAAAGCCCCAGGTTTCCCCCTTCCATTTTGGGAGCTATTTCTCCAGGCGATGGGATATAGTGACTGGGAACATGCTGAGGGGAACGCTTTGACTCTCAGGCCCTTCAAGGACTGGAACAGAAGTGTCCAAGGGGGAGAGGCCTGAGCTCTGGGAAGGAGAGAGATCCAGGAGAGAAACCACCTGTTCTAGCATCTCCCACATCCCTGATGGAAGTCCCCCTAGTGTCTGCCCTGTTATCCCTGCTGTCACCAGGACTTCACTCTGGTGCGTGGAAAGGCACTGGCTCTTGAGTCGATCCCCGGTGCTGACATCTGTGTGCACCTCTGTGAACCTCAGGTTTTACACCTGTAACATGGTGATGATAATATATACATGACAGTAATATCTACACGTTGTCAGGATTAGCAACAATTAGGTAAAAGTATCCAGCATGTAGAAAGTCTTCAAAAGACACCATGCCCATCTGGTGCCCAATACATGCAACTTTCTTTCATTTACAAAGCCCTGATAAGTTCTCTATGCCTTTCTTCATTTGATCCTCATAACAGTTTAATGAGGGAGCCTGGGTAGGTGTCATTATCCTCACTAGTGATTGGGAACCATGGTACAGAGCCCCTGAGTGACTTGCTCAAGGTCACGCAGCACATCTCTGGAGGGAGGCAGGTAAGACAGCCCTGTAACACAATGTAAGGGGCTTGAAGACCTTCCCCTGGGTCTCTTTCCTCCATCCTTCCCCTGAGGGCCCTACACTGAGCCCCTTGTCCCTGGGATCCAGATCGAGTTTGGGGTGCTCAGTGGAGTGGCTCTGCTTTCCCATCCTCCTTCAGCCTGGACCATGCCCACCGTCACGCGCCTCCTCCCCAGCTCAACTAAGAGGTTTTATAGCCGTTTACGAGCAATTTCTGTCCATATATCACCGGAGATATATAGCCAGGCAAATATTAGGGACCCAAGCGGAGGTTTTAAGAGGCGAGTTTTACTGCTGCTGAAAGAAGGCGTGATGGACAGCCTGCGGAGACCCACCTCCCTCTCTCATACGGCCGGGCGGTGGCAGCATGGACTGGCGTTCGGCCGGGAAAACTGTCTGTGAAGCCTGAGTGTCATGCTGGCACCCAGAGAGGCGCCCTGGTGGAGGATAATGATCCAAGGATGGGTGCTGTTCTTCAGAGAGCCGTGGGAGTGGGTGGGGAGACCAAAAGTCACAGTCTGGCTTGTACAAAATACTCTCCAAACCTGAGCAGGAAGACACTGAGTTCCAGGGGATTCGATCCACAGAAACATGGATTGAAGTGAGATACCAGGAAAACACTGCCCCACATGGGCCACTGGAAGAGACTGCTGCTTTGGCACTTCACTGAGTCTTTAAAAACTGGATCTGAACAAGGAAACCCCTGGCCAGAGGCAGAGGGCTGTACAACATGGCCTTTACACCATTGGGTCCTGCCTACCGATGAAGGTGTGCAGAGGAGGTCATCTTTGCCTTCCTTTGTCACTCATCCCAGGGCCCAGCTCATCTGACTCTTGCCCTGTGTGTGCTGCTGGGTTTGGGTGGGCGCAGAAGGGTGAGGAGAGCCTTCTTGGCTTTTAGCATATGGTGAGAAGATGTCCCAGGGAATCCTTGCTCCTGATTTAAGTGGCTCCGACAGCTTTATGGTGCCTCCTCGAGTGAGCCCCCAACATTGGCCATTTAACTTTTTAGCGTCGTTTAACGCTTAGGCTCCAGCAGACAGGCAGGCCCCTCGGCCCCAGAGGCAGCAGCACTAAATCAGGACACTCTGAGGCCCCGATAAATAATTTTTACAGGGCACGAAGCCCATAGATCACCAGTGGGGGTGGGGGGAGAGTGGCTGTGATATTTCAACCAGTTGTCATATATGACTACCCCGTGCTCTGATCCTGGTCGTCCACATGGCAGCTGGCTTCACAACCACAGTGAGCTCCAGGGCCCCTGACACAGGACATGGGAGGGGTGGTTGGGAGATGGTGCCTCCAGTAGCCCCACAGCCAGCAGATTGCCTGGGAACTCACAGTCTGCTCAACCTGCCCTAGTTTGCAGAGTGTGGGTCCCCCAATCCAAGGTCCCGCTGGCACTGGGAAAAGGGAGGGCTCAGGACAAGGTAAGCAGAGGTGAAGGGAAAAATTTCTGGAGCCAAATGGTCACTCTTCAGACCACATTTCTTGTTCCCCAAACTGCAAACCTGAGGGCTCCAGAGAGAACAGTACGGTGCATGCAGCCAGAGGGAAGGCGGTGCTAAGGGATGGAGGAAACATGCACTGAGTCAGCTCTGTGCCATTCTAGTGAAAGAGGCAGAGCAGCAGAGAGACAGGTGTCGGGGGAGGTAGAAGGAGAAAGACAGGAACAGTGGGGAGGGGAGGAGAGAGACAGAAAGGTAAAGATGGAAAGACACAGAAAGACTCAGAAAAAAGGAGATGGAGGCAAGGGGAGACAGAAACCCACCCAGAAAGGATACTTTGACAGTCTTTTCCTATAGCTTGATACCTAGCCAGAGAGATGGTGGTATGGACAGGCCCAGGGAGGGGTGGCATCTGCGGTAGGCCTGTTGTCTCCTGCGCCAGCTCCACGCTGCTCCCTACCCACCCCTCCCCTCAGTGCCCTTGCCCCGTCCCCTCATCTGTAAGATCCTGGGATTTGCGGGGACACTTAATCCATATGGAGCTGATTCATTCCCATCTAAATCATCTCCATGAGCCTCCCTAAGAGCCCTCTGATGTGCCAGCCGCCATTCCTCTCCCCCGGCAGTGGCGGGCTGGGGGCTGCCAGTAAACAAACCTCAGCCGCCATCCATCCATCCCAGCATCGTCCATCAGTCCAGCCGAAACCATTCATCTCCACACCCCTGCTTCCCCCACCTCAGTCCTCCAATCCTTCCATCGGTCTGTCTGTCCCTCTGTGTGTCCCCTCCTCCTCATGCCCCTCTTCTAGAACCTCTTCTGCTCTGCCTTATTCTGGGTAGGATCTTGAGAGGTCATCTCTGCCACCCCTCTGTCTGTGGACAGGAGACTTACGTCACCCGTGGTGCAGCAAGACGGGCTGTCCTGGTTCACCGCCTTCCAAGAAGAGAGGCCTTCTGGTGGTTTCACTGTGCAGCATTGACAACCCACGCTCAGGAAAGTTCTTTCTTCTGTCTGACGTGTGTATCTAAGATGACATAAGACCACGTGTCTGGACATAGGTGAGGATAAGATTATAGGGTTCTGTGCAGGTGTGAGAGTCTCTAGCATTTGTGATATGTACCTCTAGGGTTAGTGTGATATATGGAGTGCAGGACCAGTAAACAGCCCTTCTTCTCCCCATCTCCCTCAGCAGAGTCCAGCCCAGCACATAGTAGGTGCTCCAGGTTGATAGTTTGCTGGCCATGATCTTGTTTATTAGCTCCAGTGAGTCCAGTGACCTTACATACATTCCAGGGAGTTTTCAGTAGAATGACATAGTGGATCTGATACAGGGCCCAGCTCGTGGCACCTCTAGCCTGGCAGGATTTGCAGGAAACACTAAGGAGTATCATTTCTGCCCTCCCACCCAGACTTCTTAGCCTAGGCCTGGGCGTTGAGCTTGTGCAGACAACTTTATAAGGGGACTGAGGAAGAGGAGAATGAGCAGGGTGCTGGTGGGGCCTTCCATGGCACAAAAGCAGAACCCTCACATGTGGGGGAGGCCCTTATGTTTTACATATACTGATTAAGGGTGCGGGGTCATTGCTGCTCCATCCCTGGCCTTATGCATGATGGTGCTTTCCCTCTCAGGTCTTCATGTTAGCCTTGGAGTGGTGATTCTGAGGGGAAAGCTGGGGATCTGCTAGCTCCTCAGGAGAGGAGGCAGGGGCAGTTCTGGTCCTATCTCAATTACTTCATCCATAGCACCAGCTGGGGAACAGGTCTGTCTCTGGAGTAGAGAGTTTGGTCAGACACTAGTAACCATTCAGGCATGAGCAAAAGGGTTTAGAGTGGTGAGACTGGAGTCACAAAGGATGATGGCAGCATGTGTGACAAGTGGCACAGTAAGGGAGAGTGGGAGAGGCAGAGGAAAGAGAGGTAGGAAAGATGGGTCTTCAGATGCCCTGAGCAGCTGGTGTCCCATCACTGCCAGCCCCTCTCCAAGACCCAGAACACCTTGTTGAGCATCTTACTTCCTCAGACCAGACCAGGTAGAGAATCTCACTGTGGGAGTCCCAGCCCTCCCTTTTTTTCTCTGCCTCCGCACACTATTTCCCAACACCTTTCCCCTTGTCATTGGTCCCCTCCAGGGAGCCACTGTGAGTAAAAAGAACAGGTGAAGCTTTTCCAGCTGCCATCCAGCTGTGAGGATCCCTGACCTTGCCCCACCCCCCACAGAAGTAAAGGCTCTGATTCTAGACCAAAAGATGAGAAGAGTGGGGTGTGGGAGAGAGGGGCTGGAGGGAATCATGGGTAAGCTAACCACTTGCCCCAGTTGTGTGAACATTTGTGTGGGAGGGGAGGGGCCTGCAGGTGGCAAGGCCAGCTTAAAAGTGATGAACTGCTTCTTAGTTCTTTGAGCTAGAGATATATGGGGTATATAAGACCAAGTAAAATGAGAAATTATTGCCTAAGAGAGAGAGGACACAGGAGAATAAGAAAAACTTCACAACATGGAGATCCAGTGCCACCTGCCCCCGTCACCACAGTGACCTGATCCATCTGTGCTTGACTGGATCAAAGTCTGAGGGGGAAGGAGTCCTGAGAACTGACCTCCAGGACCTCCAGGGGAAAAGCTGATCTCCCAAAGATGTATTTCCCCAGTGTTACATGGAGCAAGGGGAGCAGGGCACAGCTGCTTGAATGCTCAAGGTGGGACAGCTGGTGGAGCTTTTCCCATCTTCCTCCTTCCTCTCTCTCCATCCCTCCCCTCTCTCTAGTCCAATGGGGAACCAGTGCTGTCTTCTCCCATTGGCCTATCTCTCATGGTTCTCTCCAGCCTCCTGCACAGGGTCCTCCTTGGGGAACCAACTTGGGGAACCAACTCCACTCAGCAGCTCCCACCCTCCCTTATCTCCTCTGAAACTTCTCTTCCTGCAAGAAGCCTCTCAGGCCTTTTCTCTCCCTATGTATCACCCCTTCCCCCCTCCCCCGCCAAAAAAAGAGTCTACTTAAACTTGTGACAGATACAAGTCCTTTAGGATCCATTTGCAGCCTTCAGCCTTTGTCCAACAGGGTTTGAAGTTTCTTTGGTCTGCACGTCCTCTATCATTCAACATCCATGTGTCCACGTTTGGCCATGACCTCCACAATGTAGGCAAGGATCCAAGGGTTTTTCTGGTCACCAGCACAGCTCCAGGAGCAACCTGATTTTTGATAAAGTTGATAGCCCTTCTTCTGACTTCATGAGACAGAAGTGTCTAGAAGGATGCTGAGGGGCCTTAGAGGACCACTGAGTGTGGCTGATGCACTTCCCCTGGGGAAGTCATCTCCTGCCTGCCACAGCAAGCAGTCACTGAGGCTGGACAGCAGGAAGGTCTTCCGAAGGCTCTTCAGGTTGAAGGAAAGATTTCCAGGTTTCAGTGAGCCTTTGAGGAGGGATGACCTTGACGTTTGCAAGCTCTGAGGGAGCAGAGGGGTCTTTGAATCTGGAAAGGTTTACTTCCACCCTTGCAGGACTGACAAGAGGGAGGGCTACTTTCTCTTTCAAGAGTCCCGACTAATTCACTCTCAGTGCTGTCCCATTCGCAATTTCTTAGATAATTGTTTGTTCCTTGGCCAGAAATCTGGTTCTTGAACATTCTCTCCTGTTCTTTCCATGATCTGGGAACCATCTTGGGGAACCAACTCCAGCTTCATCTTATGGAGCCAGAAGAGCTGAGAGGCATATCTGGACAGTGCCAAACCTACCACGAGATGGGACTGCTCCCTTATGAGGCTGCCCTATTCCCTTCTTTGGATGTGAAGGGAAAGGATGTGATCCTAAGGGGAAAGGGTAGGGTTGGCAAGAGCAGGGTGTGATATCAGCTAGAAGGGCACCTCCACCCAGCCAGCCCAGATCCAAATGTGCACATGATAGAAACCGTCTTCACGGCCAAGGGCCCCTCCCTCCCAGGGAGAAAATCCCACAAGTGGGGAACATCTGGATCAAGCCGCAGCCATGAAAGCTAAACATCAAAAGAGGGTTTCCGAGTGACCCTCCCCACAGGCCCTGCTCCAAGAGAAATTGCAGATCTTCCTGCTTGAAGCTTTTAAGTGTCACAGAACCCCTCAAGTTTGAGATTGCTCCTTATTCACGGAGACAGATGTCCCCGAGTGAGCCGGTTGGGTTTGATTACCCCCCGTGGGAGAGGGTGTGTGTGACCGGATCCTGGCTGTGTTGGGGGCTAGCCTGGGTTTAAAGCTGTGATGAGGGGCTCCAGCAGTTCAGGCTGGGGGCTGGGGAGAGCAGGGACAGGTGGGCCTTTTAAAACGTGCCTACATCAAAGGTTTGAGTAGGCTCCCTTCCCAGCATCGGCGCCTCAGGGCAGGAAAGCAGTGATTTCATCACATAACTGCACGTAGGACGAATCTCAGTCTGAGAACTTCTGGGGAATGTGGAGAGGGGAGGGAGGGTGCTCCCCAGAGGGGAGAAGAGGGCAAAGGGGGTTTCTCATTTCCAAAATAGCCTGCCTGGGCCAAGGAAAATGGGGCCATATGCTGCTTCCCTCCCATGCTGCCCTGTGGATGGAGAGCTGGAGGGTGGGGTACATTCTTCCAAGGTGGGGAGGAGGAAGCAGCTGCAGCAGCAGGATGTGGGAGCAGGATCCGGATGGAGAATAAAGGGGAAACAGAGGCATCTTCCTCAAAGGCAGAGCATGTAACTCCAGGAGACATTGGCTTTCCCCACCCTGGTCCCCAGGCTCTTTCCAGGCCTAGAAATCAGAGAGCTTAGCCATGGACAATCGTACTGGCAGGGGGCTTGGACTGTGTGGCTAGGGGTTAGGGAGGTGCCCCAGAGCCAGCTGGAATCCCAATTCATATCTGAGTAATCTGCCTGTAGAATGGGTGAGAGAGAGTTCTGGGATGTTCACATCCCACTGTGACCTAGATTTAAGAAACCAGTGTTTTATTCTTGGGGTGAAAGGTAACCTTCAATTTGGAAGGGTATGGGGAGAAGTTCCATTTGCTTACAGTTTACATTAGACCCTCTTTCCGGACACCTTGTAGCCCCTCTTTTCTCCCCTTTCCGCATAGAGGTTTGTGGATGTGCAGGTGCTCTGTGATGCCTGGACGTACCTCCAGTGTTGCTCCTTCACACACTGCTTATTAAAGATCTATTTACAGTTCTCTCCCCAATCTAGACTGCCAACTCCTTTAAGGCACAGACTGCCTATTCTTCCTGTGTTCCTAGTGCTGGCACAGTGCCTGGCAGAGGGTAGGTGCTCAGCCACACTCCTTGCTCCATCTCCCAGCTGGAGCTCATTCTCCCATGGCCAATGTTCTGGGGAAACAAAGGACAACCCACGTAATGATTCTTAGCAGCCCAGAGGCCTCTGAGAGGGCTACAAGGGCAGCTCCTAGCTGACTTCCTCAGGGAGATTTTTTGGGAGGACCCTAGCTGACAGCACTTTCTCTCACCTCTGAAATATATGGTCCATAAGGTTTACCTTCATAGTCACATTTATTGTAATTCTTTTTTAAATCTAGGATGAATATGTCTTTTTTTCACATGAGACCCAATGCTCTTTGGGATCAGACTTTTTTATCCCTATGCTTTACATGGCCCCCAGTGCCAGCACAAAGGGGGAGTTCAGTCAAGGTAATTTGGCTGTTGACTGGCTGACCCTCTCCTCCAAGTGCTGCTGTCTCAATCTCGATGTGATAGCTTGTCTGCGGCTCTGATAGCTGAACATTTGGGAGCTGCTTAGTTGGGGATGTCCTGGCCTGATGGGGTGAATAGGACACATGAAGGAGCCCTTATCCCAGTGAGGTGAGGACACAGGGGCCTGAATGACTCTGCAGGCTGAGAATGCTTGAGGGGGATGTTGTGGAAATGGCAGAGATCAATGGGTTTTACTCAGAAAAGCTCTTTGAGAGAGGGAGGTATGAAAGAAGTTGGAAGGAAAGAAGGGAAGGGCTAAGCAGAAATTGAAGGGTGATATCCAGCTGGGATAGACTTGGCAGAGAGCAAAGAGGCTAAAGTAGCTTTGCCTGTGGGTGAGGGCCCAGGTGTGAGCCTAGCAGATCTTGTGTCCAGGAGGGGTCCTGGTAATGGTAAATATCCACTCTGTATTCTGAGAATTGTACCCACCTCACCATTACCTGCTCTCATTCCCCCTCCTCAAACTCTAGGCCAGATGGGATCTTATATCTCACTGTGATCTCTAGGCCCAGCCTAACCTGTGCTCTGGCAACATCGCCTGACACCAGTCTCAAGATCAGCTTTGCTCCACACCCTCGAGGTCCTCTCTGGGGCTAGAGCTGCCTTTGAAGTTGATGGAGAGAAGATTGGTGAGCTGTGTGCTGAACCTAGATCTCCCAGCCGTCAGTGAGGTGGGGAGGATATCCACTTTGAGCCCTTTTACAGGGCTGAGGTGTTGACACTTTAGTTGTCAAAACTTGGGTTTTTCATCCTTGAATGCTGTGTGAGGCTGACTGAATTGCCAGGCATCTCTGAGCTGGAGAGTGGCAACATTGCTCAGCTCTAGGGATCACCATTCACTGCATTCCTGGAGCACAACTCTAGGTGGTGCCATTCACATAGAATTCAGTGTGCGTGACTGGCCCCTTCCACTCCAAGCTGTTTGACAGGGGCTGCCATCATGTCCTTTTTGGGTCAGGGTTCTGTATAGCACCCCAAGCTGAGAAACCAGGAATGTTCAAGTGAGGCTGAGACAGAGAGATTGACAAAATGATATCCAGAGTTTAAGTCCTCATGAAAAACCGGAGCTATCTCTCAGAACCACAGGACCAAGAAGCAGTATGCAGTCTTAGACTAGGTAGCAGAAAAAAGAAAGGACCAATTCCATCCATCAGAGAAGGTACACTGCATTAGATTCCCAGATTGAAAAGGACAACCTGGATAACCTGTGTGTAAGTCCCCAGCGGGATTGATGCTTAGTAGGTATGCAGTTAGTATGGGAATGAGAAGCAGTGTCTAATTCCAGTCTCTAGGTTTGAGGGTTCTTGGAGGCAGAAAGGCATGGGAATTTGTTGAAATCTGAAATGGGAGCCTGACCCAGATGGGGGTCAGGAATTTGTTTCCTTCCCTTTTTCTCCTTCTTAGAGAAAGCTTAGTTCACTGTTTAGGATGAAAAATAACAACCAGATGAATGAAAGAAGGATCATCAGGAATGATAAATAATACACTCCAGATGTGGCTTCAGAGCACTGCATCTGAATGAGCACTGCTGCCTCCACGTAGTCACCTTGTGGGGAGATCCCTTATTCCAGCAAGGCTGCAATGACACAAGCTTTTGTAACTCCTCTTTTTGAATAGTCTTCAGTGTATGGGATTCAGTTTTCGAATGTCCTTATTGATGACAAATCTTCATCCTTTGCTTTTGGGAATCAGTCAAAAAATAGTTCATAGTTAATAATGGTTGTCTTGAATATTTTGTAAAATGGCTATAAAGTCCATTTTTAAAGGAGACTGCAAAAATATTTTAATCAGTAGAGGAACATAGGAAATAAATATACGTCCTCTTAAGGTGCCTGCTTTGAAGGACAACCCTGGTTTGTTCTCCTGCGTTTGTTTAAAGGAGCTAATCACAGATATATATCCCATGTTGTATTCTATATAATTAATGTATTATAATGTTGAAGACTGTATGCTAACCACTTTCTCCTCCTTCTCTCGCTATTATGAATTAATGCCTCTGACAATGTATACAATGCATCTGTTTTTGCCAAGGGAGGGAGGAAATAGAGGCATAGGGCAGACTCAAGTGAAGAATTGGTACAATTATCCAGGGCAAAGTTTTGGATCCCTATCTACACTTGAAAGTTGCCTAAATCTGCACTCCTCTCTGGACTAGCTCTGTGTTCATTGTTGCAGAGGATTTGGACAACTGGCCAGAGTGTGAACAGCCCTTTTAGGGCAAGATTCATGTCTTAGCTTGGCTCCCTGTCATTCACCTGCAAAATTTGTCACTGAAGTCTAAGAGAAGGAACCTGCTGGATCGTGAATTATGTTAAAATGTGTTTTTCACAAAAATGGAGGGGGTGCAGACAAAATGAACCTACACCACAAATCTGTTTATAGCAATTATTAGTTAACCTATATGAAGAACTCTCCAGTGGAAGAAGTTTTCGGCAAGATTTCCTTTCCTGAAGGAAGACCAGGAAGAAATGGGTAGACACCAGATCAGGGAGACTGAGGGTCAGTCTCAGGAATACTGTCTCTGTCCATTTGGAAACTGCTGTCTCTGGGCCTGAGTTGGGTGTGTGTGGAGTAGTGGAGGGAGTGATTGCCTGGGCTGGGGGGTTGAGGGAGGGATGGAATGACCTCCAGGAGGCCTAGCCAGGCAGAACGCTTTGTGCTCCTTTGCTGATAGACCAAGCTGCAAATCAGGAATTTATTAGGAGCTGAGACTCATTTTCCCACCCTTTATAGCCCTGACGACTCCGAGCCAAACTCTGGCAAGGGGCTTCCTCATGGTTTTAATTAGACAATTAATTTTTTATTGAGTCATTTGATTTCCGGAGCCGATTTCACTCTCCCTCTTGTCTCCCACCTGCCCCCCAGCTGTGAACAGCCACAGGGAGATGGGGATTCAGGGAGAATGCAGAGAAAAAAAAATGCTGTCTGCCTTTGAGCCGATTTAGGCGTCAGGGAGTGGGGAGGGGGACGGGAATCGCTCTGCCACCTTCAGCTGGTCTAGCACTAGAGACACTATCCAGAGCTCAGACCTGGGCTTGCAGGGCCTGCACAAAGCCTTTCTTAGCTACCCCTCCAAGCTTCTCCCAGGCTGTCGGGCTAATTAGTAACATGGCATGGGAGTGGGGGCAGGGAACAGTGCCGAAATACATTAGCAGCATTTCTGCGGTTAATCCTGGCGTGCTTAGAGGCTGTTTACCCTCTACCCAGTGATTAGGAACCTGTTTGAGTTAGAGGGGCAGAGAGAGGCCAGGGCTGGGCTCTGTCCCCCCACCTGCTTTTAGGAGTTGGGGTGGGGGCGCTGAGCCAGCAGAAAAAAAGAAGTCTGAGAAAACTGTCTCCAATCTATCTCCCTTATTGATCTCCCTGCTGTCCAGCTGCTGGCCTGCTTTTGAATCTTGATCCTCTCCACTCCTGCTCCATCCGTGGCCACTGCCCTTGTTGTCAAATAACAACTTGACTTGGAAAGATGGGGAGGAAAAAGCGGGGACGTGGTGTTTAGCAGTAGGGATGAACTGGGGTGCAGAGGGGTCCCATAAAGGTCATATGTGTTCTCTTGGAGGAGGGAGGAGTCCCTTCCCAAGTTCTGACCATCACCATACTCCACCTTGAAAGGAAGAGAAGGCTAGACTCTAAGAAGAACTTACTTTTAGTAACAGAAACAAGTAGCTCCTTCTTCAGAGTATTGTGATATGGCAAGACCAATGTTTTATTGAGAGCAACGTTGCTCAGAGGCCTTGGAATTGCAGGGAGTGACAGGACTGTTTCCTCAGGTGTCCTGTTGGTGGGGACATTGTCACTTGTTGTTCCAGTACAGATATTCCTGAAAGTGTACAGACACACACACACACACACACACACACACACACAGCGACATAGCTGCTCAGAACCGAACTGACAGACATCTGCAGGCACAGAAGTGGGCTCTGAGGAGCCTCTGGGCACAGGGCTCTAGGGTCCTTGCAGGTCAAACAAGCCCTCCCAAAAGAAAGAGAGGGGCTCTAGTGACCCTCCTCTTCACCCATGTTCTCCTCTAGCCTGAGTGCAACACCAACTTCCGTGAATGTGTGGACCCATCTGCCCCACCCCCACTGGGGGGCCCAGGAGAGCATAGACTTCCCTTGGGGCTCAGGACTGAAAGAAATAGTAGCACAGATTTATACTGGATTGTGAAGGGCACGAAGATAAAAGGATCCGGAGATCAAAATGCCCCCAGAAACTCAGTGTGCAGACTTCTGGATCTAGGATTTGTTCGGTAAATAGATTTTCTTCTTTTTCTGGGAAAACTCACATTGAGTGATCCCTCTGCTAGGGCTCAAGGTGGTTCCATGCTGGGAGTGAGAGACAGCCCCAGGATGGGACTCTGTGAGACACAATCCTGCCTCCTGCTGGGGGACACCTCTGACAGCCTATCTGCTAACTCTCAAGCTATGCAGAATGGAATTCAGAAATCTGCAGAAGAAAGGGACAGAAAAGTTGCGTATGGGGTGGGGGTGAAGGCAGAGGAAGCCCAAGATTATCCATTGATATTTGTGCCTCCATGTGGCTCCATGGTGGGAGAATTCAGACCTTTCAGGACTCAGAACATTGGGTGAGGGGGTGCAGTATGTGTGTGTGTGGGGATCCTAAGCAGGGCACCTCTGGGACAATGGAAACAAAGGCCAGGCATGTAGGCAAACCTCCATCAGAGAGGTCATGCATGCGTGTGTGTGTGTGTGTGGGGGGGTATCCTCTATAGGAAAAGGGGAAAGAGAAATGGTAAAATAGGAGAAAAAAATAAATAAAAATGAAGGTACTGAAACAGAGAAAGAGGAAGCTAACATGTCCACACAAAGATGTCGAGAAATACCCTGTGAGCTTAGGGAGTGGGTGGTAGGCAGCAGGAGGCGGGGAAGGAAGAGCCTCAGGAGGGTCAGCAACCAAAACAACTGGCCAGGCTTCTGCCTGGGAAGGTGGACAGGAAGGCAGAGAGGGTAGGGGACTGCAGAGAGAACCCCCACTTGCCGGACAGAGGAAAGGGGCGGTGATGGAGTCTGCTTCTCCCAGCTCTCAAGCTAACAGCATTCTTCCCCTGCCCTCTCCCTGAGCCCATGCTGAGATTGACAGGACTGCAGCTTCTCTGGGTCCTGGGTGGATTTGAATAATTAAGTCATCTGGATTCTTATGATTTACCATTTTCAATGATAAATAGACAGCGCCCAAGCCAGCCAGTTGGCAAAACTCTGGCTGCTAGTTATAATTTGTCAAGCTGCCAGCAGATTCATGTTTTATGCTAATGGAGAGAGACTCATTGACTAGGGGGAGGCAGTGACCGGGTCAGCTCTTTCCTCAGGCACCCCAGAGGTCGAGAGGTCAGGGTAAAAAGGCTGAGGCCGGTATGGATTTTCTGTAAGGGTCAGTGTAATTTTATAATAATTCAGCGAGTACATACACTCTTGCATACACAGAAGGTCATGTATGCAGAGAAATGTTCAGATTTGCATGCATCTCCCAACACACACACACCTGATCCTGTGCAGGTGTCTGGGACCAGTGCACATAAGTTTGGAGCAAGGAAGACTTGTCCACCCCTCTTCAGCTTACTTGCACATGCACACCCTTGCTGTCACCTTTAGGCACATGATTACACCAAGGTGAACCTGCAGCCTGCTCAGAAACCCAGATTAGCCTATCCTCAACATCCCACCACCACCACCAACAATGCACACCTCAAAGATTTGGAGGGCCCTCACCGACCGTCCCCAGCCCTTTATTTCAGGGCTTTTCCCACCTGCCTATCCCAGTGCATGTCTCTCCCTCCAGTGGGGGAAAACAAATGAGTCCCAGGGCAGTCCTGTTTTTCAAGCGACTGGGTCTGGGTAGCTGGAGCTGGGAAGACAGGCACTCTGAGACCAGGCACATGGGAGGCTACAATTAAATTCAGCTGAATGCAAACTTCTTTTTCATTAATATGTTTATTTATATATTTGTCCACACTCATCGACGCCTCACAGGGGCAAGAATCTTTTTTGACAGTCATGACAAACTGAAGTAGAGACAATGCTTTGCACATAGTACATTCTAAATAAATATCAGTGGCATGAACAACTGAAGCTACAGACTTCTCAATGGAGCAGACTGCTCATTTCCCTTCAGTTCTCTACCTCAACAAACCTTTTTTTTACATCATCACTGGTTTGAGAGGCCAGAGAAAAGGTGCAGATCTGGGTGAAAATCAACTGTTCCTTGGTGCAAGGAATTTGGGCCTCTGGTGTGATAAGGCATTCTAATTTTATACCAATTGAAGCAATCTGGTCTCAATTTTGACCCCCAATTGCCCTCAAAATGGATCAATGAACAAGGGGGGCCTGAGGAAGGAGCATCTGCCCTTCTTCCTGCCCTGAAGAGAATTTGAATTTGCTTTGAGCATCTTGTAAGCAAGGCTGGAAGCTGCAGTTCCTTACCATGGCAGCTTTAAGGTTTGGTGGGGCTGTGAGGAAGGATTAGGCGCAAGGGGAGAAACATTCCATTTCCCTGTTTCCCTCCACCCCTATATGAGGGAGAAAAACACAGTGGCAAACTGAACAGAGAAGAGGCCAAGGCAACAAGGAGAGCCCAAAGGCAGAAGCTACTTCCAGCATCAGGCTCCAGGAAGCAACTGCAGCTCTCAGCTCTGCACTGAGATTCCGGGTCCCGCGAAGTGAACAGGGTTCCTTCCTTCCCTGCTGGGCCAGGTAGGGGCAAGGGAGCTGCTCTGGGCAGACAGTCTGCATCTGTTCCACCAAGACCTGGAGTGAGTGACCTTCCTTCTTTGCTGAGCAGGTGTGGATGGCGATGGACCCAGCTAGTAAGGGTTGTTCCTTGGAGAGACAGCCAAGAGCCAGAATCGACCAGTCTCTCCATCCAAGGGCAAGAGAACCCCTAAAAGCACTGGGAATAGGGAAATTGGGTTTGCTTATTTAACAGTTCGAGGCGCTGACCTGGCATCACTGACCTCACCTCCCTGCAGCAAGGTGAGCTCCTGCAGACCTTCACTTACCCTGGGAAAGCAATGGCCTTGGGGGCACCAGCAACTCCACCTCCATGGGCAGGGGCAGGCCTGCAGATGGCTGGAGGTGAGGAAGGATTTTCTGGGATTAGCCATGGGGATGTGATGGCAATAATCATGATTGATACAGAAAACAAGTTGATTCATCTCTCACCTAATCTGCAAAGCTTACTCCTCTTTTTGCCCTTTACTTCCAATCCTAATATTTGCATGCACATAATGAACTGCTGAGGGTAGGGTGCTTGTTAGCTTGCCTAAAGGTCTCAGAGCAAAGCCTCTGGGATACAAAGATAGTGGAGAACCCCGGATGGAGAAAGGAAGAGGGAGAAATATAATTGAAGGACAGAAGCTCAAGAAAAGGGGAGGAAAGCTAAAAGAGAGCAATGCTGGAAAGTGCAGGACTGAGGCCCCCTAAGGGGGAACTGCAAAGTTTACTGTGGACATGGCTTTGCAGCTGGTTTGAGGGTCCTTTAGCCCATCCTCAAGGCTTACGATGCTCTTGGAAGATCTGGCTGACCTCAGTAACCTGTCCCATCCCACTTTGGGAAAACAAAGGAATTATCTAATTGGTTCTAACTGGGAGGTTGTCTGGGGAGCACTTGAATAGGGTATGGAAGTGCAGCTCTAACAGGCCAGACACATAGCTACCCTAACCTGAGCTCCTCCGCAGGCTGAATCTTGCCCTAGTAGGAAACGTCCTCATTCTCTTTCAAGAATGAGATTCTTCCTCTGGCTCCTCCAGCACTAGAAAACCTCATGCCAAGCTCTTTACAGATTAATCCGACCCCTTCTGGAATGGAGAAACCCCCTGGCCTAGAAGGTAGTTTTCTGGGGCAAGGTTGGAGATTAAGGAAGGCAAAGGAGGAAGATTTTTCTTCTCACCAAAGAAGAAAACAAAGATGTCCTTCCCAGAGTGGACTAGGACTTATCTTTGCTCCTCTCTCTTCTGCACATATACAGGCAGGCTCACTGAGATTACAGGAGGACTCTCCAGTGCAAAGGGCTCATTGGACATGTAACCAAACTGAAGCCAAAGGTCTCAGAGTCAGAGGGTCACCAAAGAATAAAGCAGCCCAGTCTCCAGACAGCCTCTGCCAGCAGGGTCAAAGTGGAAGTGCTAGGGGCAGCCAGAGAGGGAACAGCCTAGGAGACAGGTCCACTACCCGCTTCTCTCTCAACTGCCTCTTCTGCCTCATGTGCTGGTTTTGGAACCAGATCTTGACCTAAGCTTCAAGGCCAGCCTGGCTGAAGCAGGTACAGCTGCAGGAGGAACTCCTCTTCCAAGCTTGGTCTGCTGCTTTGCTGGAGAAGCTGTTGCAGGAGGCCTGGGTGGGCACTGGAGCCAGGGGAATGATGGTGGTAGGTCAGGGACACGGCAGCCCTATGTGCAGCCTAGCGGGACAACCTGGTACCTGGGAGATCCTGCCTCGGCCCCACCTGGCCTCGCCCTGCCCACCCTCCACTCTATGCTTTCCCTGTCTATGCTCCTCCTGAATGAGATCCCCTTTCTGTTGACCTGTCTTTGTTCTTTCCTTTTCTTTCTTTTCTCTTTATCTCTCTGTGTCTTTATTTCCCACTTTTCCTCCCTCCTTTTGCTTTCTTTCTGCCCCACCTTCACTTTTTCCCCTATATTCTTCCTTTCCTTCACCTTTTCTTTCTTTTATCTTTCTATCTTTCCTTTCTTACATTTCTCTCTTCCATTTCTTTTACATTTTTTTACTTCTTCTTTTGCTTCCCTTTTCTCTTTCTAGCTCCTTCCTTTTATTAATTTGTTTTCTTTTTCCCTATTTTTTTCTTTATTTCTCTTTGTTTCCTTTCTGCTATTTTCATCATAAAACTAATTAAATCCTGCTTATTCGTTCTCTCCTTTGTCACTATTCCCTCATGGTCATCTCTCCCAGCCACGCTCCCTGGGGGCCTTTCCTCAACCCCCAGCATTTGGGCTTTCTCAAATCTTTGGTTCCCTCATCAGTCTTTTCTCCTTGTTGTTGTCATTCTCAGTTCTTCCAGTCCTTTGTGCTGCTTCCTTGACCTTCTTTCTATCTTCCTTTGTTTCTAAATTCTCTCTCTGCAACAGGCATATGGCATAAAACTGCTCCCTCTCCAAGTCAGAGCTTCTGTCCTGTCTGGCCAGCCATCCTTCATACCATTCTTTCTCATCTTCCCTCAACTTGGGGTTCAATATCAAGGGCCCAGGAATAGGCCTGTTTCCCCTAGTTGAGAAGTTAGGGGCTGGATCCACAGCTCCCTACTACAGGCTTAGAGAAGCCTTGCCAAACTCATTCTGTCAATCCTAATAAAAAAGAGAAAGAGGAAGAGAGGAAAGGAAAGCATAAAACAAACAATCCTACAGATTGTGGGGTGGAGGGTGGGGAGAGGGTAGTGTTCAGGAGGTAGGGGGATAAAGGGCTGGCTTCATCAAGGAAGGAGGAGGCAAAGCCCAGAGCCAGGCAGGCGCCTTCTCTCAGAGCACCCAGAGCCCGGCAGCCGGCAAAAGAAGCTGCAGGCGGCTCTATTTTAATTTTGGGATGGCAACGGGATGAGACCTTCCAGCCAACTCCTCTAGGCTGGAGAGGTGCCCAGGGTCTCAGGATAGGAAGACAGAAAGGGGCTTAGATTGGTTCTGGGTATTAGTCGCCTCCCCATCCGCCCCTGGACACGTCCCTCTCAAGGACCAGTGTTTTGGAGACCAAGCTCTAGGCAGTGCCGGCTGTGGCCTCCTACACCTCTCAGCTAGAAGGGCCCAATTCCGGGAGTCCGGTAAGAAGCAGGTTTCGGTAGAAGCAGGTGTCGGGGCAGCCGCTGCATTACCCGGCAGAAAAACCTCGGGCTCAGCGAAAACAAAGGCCTGGGCAGTTTTGGCGCTCCTGACTGAGGAGGGCCAAGCGGCCTCTGGAGGTGGAGGTGTGGGCCAGGCGGGACCAGAGAGATCACTGCGTGGACGTGGGAATTTTCTCCCCTGTGATCCACAGCCACTCCTGGCTCTTTCAAAACAAAACAAAACAAAACAAACAAAAACAATAAAAACAAGTCCAAATCAAATAGCCGGCTGTCGCCTGCCCAGCTCCTCAGGCAGCACCACAAACCTCAGGTGCAGCCGAGACTCTCCGCCCAGGCCGGTCCTCCAAGAGTTCTCAGGCTACTCCGCAGTGCACCTGCTGCGGCCTCCACCCTCGCTTGCTCTCCCAGATCACCCTGCAGGTCTGGCCTGCCCAGGCCCCGCGTCCCCCGCCACTCTCTTCCCGGGCCCTCCAGTTCAGCCGCTGCCTCCGAACCCACCCTCTGCCCTTGACTCCTTTTTGCAGAGTCTCCTCCATCTCTTCCTCCCAAACACAGGATATTTCTTGGAGGGGGGGCCAAGCTCAGACCCGAGACGGGGCAGGGAGCTCTTTTCCTACCCTTTTTTGTGAGCTGAGAAAATAGGAAGGTTGTGCTGGGGGCGGGGGCGGGACGGGGCGGGGGAAAGGCTCCCTTGACTCCATCTTAGGGACGTGGGTCTCTAAGTTAACTGGATTTAAAAGGAGAAAAAGACATTTGGTAGTTATTCCTTATTTCGTGTCACTCCTAAGGTAAAATCAGCGAAAGGTCCCGGGGCAGCAGGGACGGAGGCTGTCTTGGGCAGAGACTCTGGGCCAATACCCAACCCCCCCATCCCACAGAGTCAGGAGCTGCTATTTTCGGCTAGTGCTTCGCTCCCTTTAGCCGATACCCCTCTTAGGATCTCTAAGCGTCTATAAGGGTTTGCTGGAGTGAGCAGGTTCAGGACCCTCCGAGTTTTTCTATATTAGTCATCAGCCCTGATTGGGAAACCAGCAAAAGCATCCTTTCCTCCTACTTTAAACCTCAAAACCCCAACTCTGCTCCCTTCTCCATCTCCCTTCAAAAAACTTTTCTTAAGTTCGTGCAAGTTGTGTTTGGGGACAGAAGTTATTACCCTCAGACTCTTTGAGTCTTTAGGCCCCCAATTTCTCCAGTCTTCAGTTTCAGTAGCAACCTTTTTCTTTCCTCTGCCAGCTGCCACCATAGTCCCCAAACTCAGAGAGCTGCTCTGCTCCATGCTTGTGACAGACGCTCAATCCCAGCCCAAAGCCCTCGAGGTGGGCAGATTAGTATCTGCCTGCAGGAGAAACGGGATAGAGTGGGGGGAGGGGCGGGGGCTGATGGGGAAGGAAGGGACAGACAGACAGACAGACAGACAGACGGAGAGATTGTTTTCAGGCTAAGGCGCAGCCCTCCCGGGCCCAACTCACCTGCTCCGGACGGGCTCTTCTTGATTTTGATCCACTCCAAAGTTTGTCCTTACAAACGGTCCCAGGAGGAGCGCAAACTCTGCCATCAAGATGAGAAGAGCACCCCCGAGGGCGAAGGCTCCTCATTCGGAGCAAGCCCCAGGGAAGTAGGAGTCGGGTCACCTTCCCCAAAGTGGGGGGCGAAGCAGTGCTCCAGAGAGGGGACATTAACCCCCCCGGGGCAAAGGGCCAGGCTGTAAGCCCGGGACTGCCCGGGGCTGAGTGGGCACTATAAAGGGAGTGGCCAAGGGGGCCAGCCCGGCCGGGGAACTGGAAGGAGAGGGACTGGGTCCTTGGCGACGTCTCTTGCTTCTTCCAGTTTGTGCCTTCCCCGGTGTGTCCTAGCTCACAACATTCCCTCGACCCCTTCTGGGGCGGCACTCAGGGCCGGGACAAGGAGGAGAGGATGGGGAGGGCGAAGAGACCCTCCACAGCCCCTCCTCAGCCCCCGCACCACCACTCCCCCCTTTCCCTGCCCAGAGCTGAGGGACAGAGAATTGCAACTAGAAATTCGATCGATTGGTACGAGGGACCACGTGATCCGGGACTGGCCAATGACCAGGCCGCCCGGGATGAGCTAATAATGGAAGCAATTTGTAACTTTCAGTAGCTCTCTAGGCCTGGGTACCGGAGGGAGGCGGGAGGAGGTGGGGAAATGGGTACCCCCCAGCCCTTTCACCCTCCTCATTCGTCCAGGGGCACCCGGATCCCCTATCCTACCTTTCCCCAAGCACGCAGGCACTGCCAGGGTCCTCCTCTCTTGTCCCACTGCGGCGGCGGCTTCAGAGCAAGGTAAGTGGGTCCTCCACCCCTCAGACACCACTCCTCCATCCTTTCTGGCACCTGCAAACAACGTCCCCCTTCCTGCCCCCACTGGACAATTTAAATCCGATTTCGTTTTTCTCTTAGTGGAAGGAAAAGAATTCCTTTGTATTTTTTGTATAATCTATATTAGATTTAGGGAAAGATGTTCAAATTAATATACTTTTCTTGGGAGGTGAGTGGTACTTCTTGGATAAATTTTATATTTCCTTCTTTTGGAGAGGAGCATTCTACTTATGGAGGGTTTACTTTTCTTTGGGGTTGAGTTACACCTTATGTTTTTACAAGTTTCACTTCTCTGATGATGTCAAGTTCACACCTTTCTCCAACCAATCTTCCCTATTGCGATGTTTACAAATAATCACTTAACAGATTTCAAGTTTATTCGTTTGTTTTTCTCCCCCTCACTAATTTTTCAGCTGTTACTGAATCTCTTTAATTTTTTTTCTCCATGGGTGGACTGAGAGTTAATTTTGTGTTGATTTCTCTTTTTGTTTTGTAAATGAATTTATTGTTTGGGAAACTCTATGGCGGTTTGAGGTCTCTTGATTAATTCCAACACCTCTTTTGAAGAACAATCTACTTGAAGTGTTTTATACGTTTTCCTCATTTTTGTTGTGTCTCAATTTTGATGTACTGTATTTTACCTCCTTTCAAAACCTGATCTCTTCTTTAATATTTTGATGTTAAACCATTCTAAAAGTTTTTATTTTATAACTTCACCATTTTGCACATTTCTTTACCCCTCCCCATCCCCTTTGCACTCCAGCCTCCTCCATCTCAGAACCCTCACCGCCAGCTTCTGCAATTCCTAGCTTCAAATTTGACTCACCCTCCCAGCCAGGGAGGGATGCCTGGGAAGAAAATGTGCTACTTGGGTCAGAGCCTATATTCTGGGTTATAGTTCTGGACACCTCTAGTTTGACACTCTCTCCCCCCCACATAAGCCAGCAAATCAGGGAAAGCAGAATTTCTGTTCGACTTTTTAGTCTGAGAATAAGTTCTTTCTCCACGACTCTATTCTGGGCAACTCTTTGGTACATAAAGTTGAATTTGAAATTCTTATCTTTTCCCTAAATTCTAAGAAAAGTACAAGAAAATATTTTTTCTCCCCCAAGTATAAGCTATTAGCTTGAGGAGAGACTGTTGGGTCTCTTACCTCCTGAGAGAGGATTCCCAGAAAAGACACACAATGTTTACTCCCCCTTTTACATGTGATTAAGGTAGAGGTGGCAGGAATTGGGGGACCCCATTTTGATTTCTGCTGTGGCAGATCATTTCTGGTCAGTGAGGTCTGGCTTAGGAGAGTTTGGGGTCCATCCCGGCTCTGGAGACATTCTTTTTAGTGAAATAAACCATTTAAATTCTATGATGTGGTTTCAGCTCGTTCAGATTCATTGCAGGCACAAAAATAAAATTACGAGAATAATCTGTGTCCTGAAGATCTGCCTCTGGTGACTTTTGTTCAGTCCTCTGAGGGAAATGGAACTCAACTGGGCAGAAGTAAAACTGCCACTGCTCCTCCCCTCCTGGGGCTCCAGCTCCATTGTCACATTGATATTCCGGGCACATTCAGCCCAGCCCCCCAACCCAGCTTCTCCCAAGTATGAATCTAAATTACTATTAATAAGGGACCGCTCCAAGTTAATTGGCATTAAAAGAATTCATTTCAATTTGTTAATATTAAATGAATGCTCTGCACTTTAGCTCCCTTCTTCGCTCCGGAATCCCAGATGAGTGATGGGAAATCGGGTGGGGGAGTCAATGAGGATTTTATTTCTGACTCTCTAGCTTAGCCACTGTGGTGCCTCCCCTGGGGGCGGGAGATCAAGGCGCAATGGGGGCCTGATTGGAGAATGTCTGATAGTTTCTTCTGGTGAAATTCATCTGATTCAGCTGGAGCTTGGGGGAGGGCAGAGGGGTGAAGAAGGAGAGGAACAGAAAGGTTTGGGGGACATTGTGAAGGAGAGGAGGGACTGGGGAAAAAGTGGGGAAGGAAAGGAACAGAAGTGGACAGAACAAGGATTGTGGGCTGTGGGGGTAAAACAGATTTGTGAAGGATGGTGCTGGTAGTTCAAAAACCCATCTAGAGAACAAGGAGCTGGGGGTGAGGGTGGGGTGTGAGGCAAAGCAGCTAGGGGTTCTGAAGCTCTCTGAGCTATGTGACTTTAGGCAAGCTGCTTAACTTCTCTCTGCATTAAGTTTCTTGATCTATAAAACTGGGATAATAATAATACTATCTATCTCAGGGTTTTGTTTTGTTTTGTTTTGTTTTGTTTTGTTTTTGAGTTTAGATGAATACATGTAATGTGTTTCCCACAGTGCTTGGCACATAGAAATTACCAGTAAATGTTAGCTTTTTTCACAGCATAGTAGTTAGAAGTATGGATTCTAGAGCCAGACTGCCAGCTTTTGACTCTGAGCCCTGCCTTATACTAGCTGTGAGACCTTGGGCAAGTAAACTTCTCCATACTTCAGTTTCCTGTCTGTAAAATAGAGTTACTAGTACCTGTTCATAGGCTATTGTGAGGGTTAAATGAGTCAATATATGTGAAGTGCCTACAACAGTGTCAGTTATGTAGGAAGCCCTGTATAACCATCAGTTATTATTGATGTTGCTTTTTTGGTCTGGGAATGTTGGAAATAGGAGCATGGAACCTCTTAAAATGTTGAGGGCTCAACAGGTTCTCTGAGACTGTGATCATATCCTTACTCTCCCCACATCCCTGAATTTGGTCTAACAATTGGGGTACATGGGGTAAAAGCAGGGGAGAGTGAGATACGGGGTCCCGGGAGCTGGGACACCTGAATTCTTCCCTGGCCTCTGCTCTGGCTCTTGGTGATCCCCTTCCAGTGCCTACAGACTTCAGGGGAGGTCATTGCTTTTCTCCCTGGGAGGGCTGTGATGGAAGAACTACTTTCCTGGTCTAATACAAAGCTCTCTTTGGTAGAGAGTTAGTCCCTGGAGTATGGGGTGGGGAGATAGGGTGGGGCAGAGGAGACTGACATTTACCAAGTACCCTCTAACTATGGACCAGTCTCCACATACCTGACCTCACCTGAGAGGGTGGGGAAAACATACAGCCAAAGAGATGAAGTGACTTGCCAAAGACAAAAAAAACTAGAAAGTAGGAGAGTTGAGATCTGAATGATGGCAAATTTGCCTGATGACAAATCCACAATGCTTGGCATATAGAAATTACCGATAAATGTTAGCTTTTTTCACAGCATAGTAGTTAGAAGCATGGATTCTAGAGTCAGACTGCCATTGCTATACACTTGATGAAAGGTAAGGTGGGACATAGGTAAAGTAGGGACCAAGACGAGGCCAGGACCGTAGGGCAGCTGTGTGTGTGTGTATGGGGGGGGGGTAGGAATGGGGGTGGAAAGAGGCCAAGTGGGAATGTTTTAATCAGGGAAGACTTCCTGGAGGAGGAAAGTATAGTTCAGGGTTTGGATGGGAAGGGAATGAGGATAGAAAGTAAAGAAGAGGGAGGGAGTGGTGCATTGGCAAGGAAGAAGAAGAAAGGGCCATTCAAAGGCTGGGTGAGGACATGAATCCAATATGCCTAGGGTTTGCCTTGGGTTTGCCTTGCTGGCACCAAGTAAAATCAGTTACTATTTATTGAGGGCCTACTGTGTGCCAGGTATAGATGTTATCCCATTTAAAACTCACAACAACCCTGACAACTGGGTTTTTTGTTCCTATGTCCGAAAGAGTCAAGGCTCAGAGAGCTTAAATTCTACTTCAGATCACACATTTGGTAGCTGGCTTTCCCTGGCACCAAAACCCATACCTGGGCTGCCTGCAAAGCATGTCTTGCCTTCTATTCCTTGTTCAGGTCATCTTGTACCCCCACATTTGTAGTCCCATCTAGTGACTGGAGATTGGTGTTATTAGGATGAAACGGAGCAGGGTAGCTGGCACTAGGGACAGAAGCCTTTCTCACATCCTTTGAAGAAGATGAATAGAAGGGTATTCTCTCTGGAGTGAGGCCTCCAAGTCACTTTCTTGGGACTGCTGATCTTGGGATGGATGAGAGGACCTCACTGGGGGTCACATTATTTTCTGGGCTGTGGACTCTGGGAGGGGAAGGGAAGAGGGCAACTGAGGTGTGGGTTTAAGCCCTGGATTAAGACTGACAGTTGTTCACTAAAGTCCCTTCTCTCCTTGTTGCATGAGGACAGAGAGCATCCAAGCTGAATGCTCCACTTCCCAGCTGCCCTTGCTGCAAGGTGTGTCCAAAGGGGAATATGAGCCTAATAATCTTATCAGAACCTTAAGATGTTGGGTAAGTTCTCCTTTTTATGAGCCAGAACAGATGTACCTGAGACTGAGCTTTGACTGCAGTTGAGGAGAAATTCCTGAGAGAGGGTAAAGCAACAATATAATAGGAACCTAAGTCCCTGCTGCCTGCTCTCTGGGACTGCTCCCTTTCAGACTGTTATGTGAGAAATAAACTTGTTTTCTATATGTGACTGTGTTTTGGACCCTTTTGTTATAGTACTTTTGCCATCATTCTTCCTAATTAATATACCTTCTCACACCATATTTGTCAGTTTAAACCCACCAGCAGGATTACATCGGATCATGGAATAATTGTAATAATAACATTTATTGAGTGCCAGAGATGCTGTACATTATTTAAAATCATCCTCATGACAGTCCTCCAAGGATAATTGAAACTATTATTTCAATTTACAGATGAGGAAACTGAGACCCAAAGGAGATAAATGTTGTGCAAATGGACACATAGTAAGTGATAGAGCTGGGATTTCAACCTATAGAGTGTGCAGAGCTTAAACTCTTCACCATGGGGCAGATCCCTTCTTGAGGACAGGGATGGAAGAGACCTTGGAGATCATGCTATGCTTGGCCACTTTCCTTCATGATCACCCCAAGGGCCTGGGCATCTACCACTTCCACTTCAGCCTAAGAAACTCGGCTGGACACCCATGCTAGATGGTGCATTGCTGCATAGCTTTATTTGAAGAAAGGACCCCACAGCTAAAAACTACTTGAAAACCCCTGATAAGTTCGATCCCCCTTTCCCATTTTTTATTACAGATGAGGCCGAGAGAGAGGAAGTAACTCGCTTAAGGTCATGCACTTAGTTTTTCTGTCAGTTTTCTGTATCCGAGACAAGTTCTCTTCCTACCATGTTGGCTGCCTGAATAACCCACAAGAACAAAAATAACCCAAACCAGGCAAAGAACCTGTGTCTCTTCCAATAATGCTTTGGGATAGTCAAGTTATGTTTCCCTCATTTCCTCTGTGTCCTTTCTGTTGGATATCTGCCCACCTGGGCTTGGGGAATCAATGGATGGCACCTTTTCTCTAGCCACTGCCTCATCTGGATGGTCAAACATGCAAAAGAGAACCAGGGCCACAACCGAGGCAGGCTAAAACCCCTCTGACTCTCTCTCTCTAGTCTTCCCACATCTCCCTCCTCTCTTCCTAGTAGCCCACCAGGGAGGAGAAGAGGGAACACTATCATAAATTTCCCCTATTTATACAAGAAGACAGAATGTTTCTTGTGCCAGAAAAAATACAGAGAAGGAGCTGTCAGGGGAGAAGGAACCCAGCTCCATACCTCCTGAGGCCAATTTATCTTTCCCAGTCATGCCCTAGGGGCTGCCATAACACTGCCTGTGTGACCCGCAGGCTTGGCTTGCGGGGCAGCCAGGACCAACAGTGCCTGGGCTTTCTTTTTGATCACAGCCTTCCTGTTCCATCTCAATGGCCCTTTTCCCTCTTCAATATTTTTAAAAACAAGTTTCTTGAGATATAATTCACATACTATATAATTTGTCATTCAAGTGTATAACTCAGTGGTTTTAGTATAGTCACAAATATGTGCAACTATCACCACAGTCAATTTTAGAACATTTTTTGTTGCCTCAAAAGAAACTTCATACCCTTTAATTATCACCCGTTTACTCCTCACACCCCTTCCAGCCCTTAGCAAACCCTAATCTATTTGTCCTTATAGATTTCTCTATTCTAGACTTTCATGTGAAGGAAATCATACATATATTATGTGGCTTTTTGTGACACTTCTTTCATTTAGCATAATATCATTGGGGTTCATCCAAGTCGTAGCATATATCACTACTTCATTCCTTTTTATAGCTGGATAATTTTCCATTATATGGATATGCCACATTTTGTTTATCCATTTATCAGTTGATAGATATTTGGGTTGTTTCTACCTTTTGGATATTATAATTCTCCCTTTACTCTTATGTCTCTAGATAGCATGGATCATATAGAATGAGGTCTGTAGGCAAGAATAAGTGAGTCTTATATGTGGGAACACCCAATATCCATGAAAGCAGGATCTTGGGTCATGTCTTCTTTTGTGTTAATGACTTATAATAAGCTGGAATATTCGTCTCTATGCTAGTTACCAAGGTGGCAGCTACTGCCCATTCTATATCAATTCTTTCTCTCTCTCTTTTTTCTTATCATTATTATTATTTTGGTTACTTGCTATACTCCTCAGACTGGAGGACTCAGAGCCTCCTCCAGGGGTTTCTGACATACTTGAGTGGATGAACGGATGGATGTCTCTCCACTGGGGAAGAGGTTCTCTGAGTCTGGTCCCCAGTGATCCTCCAGTATCTCACAGCTGAAGGGAGGTCTGTAGAGGCTTTAGGGTCAAGGGAAAGTGGAAGTGTGACTAAGCTTAGAATGCAGGCCTCCTGCCCCTACCTCCTTGCTCAGCCTGTTTCAGTCTTGCAGACATGCTGTTAGCTTCATCCATTCACTCGCAGTAAGCATTCATTAAGCATAGGATGAACTCAACAGACACTGCCCTTGCCCTCATGAACCTTGCAGTTCTAGTGGTGAGGGTAAGATAAATACAAGTGAGCAAAATAATGGAGAGTTGTATGAACTCTATAAATACTTATTGAATGAATGGATGAATGAAAATGAATGAAAGAAAAAATGAGTACTTACTATGTGCTCCAGAAAGAAAATGTAAACAAATCAGAGTTAAAAATCACTTTCTCTGGCTACCTTTTCTAGTCTGGATGTTTGCATTTACTTTGTCCCTCAGAGGAGATGGTATGCAGATAATGCAAATTATTAGTTAATAATAGCTACTATTTATTGGATTAGTCGTGCACCAAGGGACTTACATATCACATTGATTTTCACCTTTTGAATTAGGTATAATTATCCCCATTTTGAGGATGAGAAAAACTGAGGCTCAAAGAGGTTAATAACTATTTGAAATCACATAGGCAGCAGTAAGTGACACCACATTGGTATTGAACTCTGGGGCATGTATCTGCTTTCAGGCTCAGCTCTCCATGACATATACCTCTTCTGAGGCCCTGGCACAGAGGGAACTGGCCACCCTCCCCTGTCTTGACTTTGCTCGGCCCCTTCCCTCCTGCCCAAAGGCAAAGCAAGCTGAGGAGGATGTGCCAGCTCCTCTCTTACAGCTGTGTCCCTGGCTATACCTGCCTTGTGGGTAGGAAGGGAAGGGTCAGTTTTGCTTCCAAAAGCCTTTTCCTGCCAGTCCTTGGTGTGTGGGAGGGATTATGAGAGGCCTGGCTGGTGTCATCCAAAGACTCAAACAAGCCAAAGAGCTGGTGCTGTTGACAAGAAGGAGACCTCAACAAGGCAGATAATCAGAAATTGATGATTGACAGCCCTTACACATTCCCTTCCCCCTGCTAAATGAGGCCTCTTACATAATCTTGATGATAAATAACACACTTTTAACACATTGTAATTTTCACATGCATTTGTTTACTTCTCACATAGAAGTATCCAAAGCTGGACTTATTACAGAAAAAGAAAGTTTGTGAGGCTAGAACTCAAGTGTCCTGCTCAATTTTACGTGGTGAAATTTATATAGGGCTTACTGTGGACCATGTACTCTGTTAAATATTTCATGACATTAGCTCATCTACTTTTCTCTACCACCAAATGAAGCAGGTATTAGTATTATCCACATTTTTTTTTAAATGATAAAACTGAGGCATAGTAATGAAGTGTCTTGCCCAAGGTCGTGCAGCCAGCAAGTGACAGGGATTATGAAGCCAGTCTTCGGCCTGAGAGTCTGCAGGATCACTATACCAGGTGGGCTTGGCACAGTGACTACATTTGGGAACTCTAGTTTGTTTTTCTGGTGACCCCCCCCTTCCCCCGCCTCCCTCAGTCTTTATGGCCCATTGGAACAAGCAAGTTAGAGCTGTGGCTCCCAGGGTGACGATCCTTCAGCTGCCTCCTTGGCACTGTCATCTACACCTCCCATCTCTTGCCAAGGGCTCCAGCCGGGAATACCACAGACGGTTTGCCATGGATCAAGATTTCTCCAGAGAAAGCTCACAGGAAGTCTGCTGTGAGAAATGAAGTAACTTGCTGTTTCCCCTATTCCCTCATCGAGAAGAGCCAAATGAAGTCACTGCACGTTTGAGCGAGTGCTATCAAAGCACAGCCTTTGGCCAGTTTGGAGACATATGTGGGCTCATGTGGCCTGTGAGTGAATGGCTGCATGGAAAATTTGAGGTGGTGGGTGATTGAAATAAAACTTCTGTAGGAGAGTTGTGTGTCATTCATTTAACAGTACTCCCTGACATGGGCCCAGGGGTGTGACCATGAGCTTTGAATAGGCTTGTTCATTATTTTACTTATTATCCACTTATTTACTCAGTATATTTATTCTGATTGCACCTAAGAGGCACTGAGCTAGGTGTTGAAGATGGGCAAGACAACATCCCTGCCTCACAGGACTCGGTCTAGGGAGGGGAAGTAGGAGCAAGATACCGTAATTTGTACCAAATACTGAGGTAGGAGTGTCATTTAGCACAGCCATTTGACGTCATTAATCCCAAAGCTGTCCATCCTTATCTTCCCCTCATGCTCAGGTCCACTTCACACATAACCAGAGCAGGCACCTTCCCTCCAAATTCTTTTGCCTGGATCCCACTTTCCTTGTGAGCTGAACCATTTATGTCAAAAGAGAATCTTGAATCTCCTTCACTGTTAGTCACTGTTTAGTTGCAGGCAGAGACAAAAGTGGCACTAAGCAGTGGAGACAAGGTCCTAGGGTCAGGAGGGCATCCTAGTAGAAGGGGTGGAGGTGTATTTCCCCTTGGCCTCCTGTGTTCTCTGGGCCTGGAGGCTACCCCATGCAGCCTGCATCACCTGGGCTCCTCACCTCTGGTTTCTAGTCAGGTTTGGCCAGCAGGGGTCCTGGCAGAGAAGGGAGAGAGGAGCCAGGATATTTGTTGCCCACCCCCTCCTCGCCTGCCTGAAGTCCTGGCAGGAGTCATGGTTCCCCAATGGCCACAGCTTTGCTGGGTAGCCCCTTTCCTCTGACCCCAGCTGACATCAGGCTTTGCTGGCACCATTTCATTTCTTGCCCCTACGGAGCTTCCTGGTGCCTCATCAGCCCTTATTTCTGTCCATGTTCCCTTAGTTTTGTCCATGCCACGAAAATTGTCATGTTATTGAACTCTCTTTAGTGAGGCCCTTTTGAATGAGGCATTTGCTTCTTGTTGGAGCCCTGACTGGCTCACCTGGTTGCAGAGGGATTGGGGTATGGGGCAGTATGGGGTTCCAGGTTAGCTTTATTATCCCTCTTCTCCAAGGGCTCCCAAAAGAAGAGAAAGGGTTTGGACCAGTGAATAGGTGACAACTCTCTACTCAGGGTTTTCATTTGATGGATGAGGAATCACTGCCTCCAGCTCCCCAGAAAAGAGAATCAAGAGGTAGTGCAAGCGGGTGCCGCAGGAAGGCTTGTAGTTAGGACAAAGGGAAAGAAGCTGACTATTGCTGAGGGCCTACCATTTGCTGGCCACTCTGACATCTGTCTCCTTAAGACTTTCTAGTCCCTTAACCCCTCCAAGTATCTTATCTTCATTTTACAGGTGAGAAGATTGTGGCTCAGAAAGAAAAAGAGGGAGCAGGACAGAAGTTTCATCTGCCTCAGTCACTCAGACAATCTAAGAGATGCCTCACTTTGTAATCAAAGGATTTGGAGGGTGACAGATAGATCTGGGCTTAAGTGGAAGCATTGCACTGGAGCCAGATTGCATAGATGCGAATCTTGGATCCACCTCTTTCTAGCTGTGTGATCTTGAGCATGCTACTTGACCTCTCTGTGCCACCATTTCTGCATCTATAAATAAGGGGCTGATAATAATAATGACATCTACCTCATAGGGTTGTAGAGACATGTTCATTGAGTAGTTAAGAAGTCCTTAGGAACAGTGCAGCATGAGGTTCAAAAAACTGAACCTCATGCCTCCTCATTTTCTACCCCCTGCCCTCTTTTAATGCACTCCTCCCCTACTGCCTTCCCAAAGTCCTGAAAAAGAGTGAACAACCACGGGGGAGCCCCTTGATAAGTCTGTTGATCTCCAAGACATTTGTGAGCATGACATGTCCTGTCCTGCCCCCAGGCACCACCATTTTGGAGAGAGCACAAGGATCAGAGACACCCAGATGGATCATCTGCATCAGTTCCCTACACCCAATGCGATCAGCCTCGATCCCTGCAAAATGGCCTCTTCCCTCAGCCCCCTCACCTTCCCAGTGCTATAGGGAGGGGGCCTAGGAGCTCTTGGTAACAGCACATTAAGCCCCTGTTTGTGGGAACTTTAATTTAAACACAAATTAGAGACGGCAAATGACTCTGGCAACCAGATAAGCCATCCCAGGAGAGCAGGGAATAAGCCAAGAGAATCAGCTGAGGTAAGGCCTGAATTTAAACTATTATAGATACCCGGAAGCCTGGAACAGGTAAAGGCTGGAGGTCCTCAGTGAAGGACCCCAGCGCCCCACACCCAAGCTGCTGTGCTCTGGGCTCCATGCCAGGTCCCTTCTCTGCCATTCTCCAAATTTTTTTGCAAAATTCCAACCTGATTTCTGATTCCATTCCTCCCATCCCCACTCCACTGTTTTGAACTTGATTCCTTTTCTTTGTTTCTCAGTCTTTTCTGTTATCCACTATTTTGAGAAAGTTCTACTTGTTATCTAACCTCTATCTGCTCTATTTAATTGTAGTCTAATACATCCTGCCTAGTGGTGGCTCAGGGGCTTTCTATTCAGGAGGCAGATGTGATATATGAAAATAACCTGAATGCTAAAAGATCTAGGCTTCCTTTTCTGACTCTCAGTTTCCTCATCTGAACAACAAGTGTGTAAGAGGATCTTTAAGCCCTGTGAGCTCTGACTTTTCACAGGAGAATTTGAGGACAAGGACATCTCAGGAAATCTCCATTGTTCTTTAACCCAGGAATTTTCCACTGTTCTAGAAACATCGTTGGCTATTTGTGGTGGAGGGAGGGGGAGAGCAGTCACGCTTGTTTATTTCTTTGTGAGAGGGGTCCCCAGGCTTTACTTCCACCCCTTCACTCATAGCACAGACCCAGGCCCAGGCCCAGGAGAGAAGCTGACTTTTCCAGATCTGTCAAGGCCTCCTGAGCCCAGCTCTGTGGGGCTGTGGCTGTTGAGATGTTGTCACTGTCCTCTGGGGTGGGAGTGACATATGTTTCCTCTGTCATAGCACCTGTGAAGGTAGCTGAGGGATGGCAACCCCCAAGAGGGCAGAGTTCCATCTTCCCCAGCTGACCTTGAGAAATCCTTATCCTGTCTTTCTGGGAGGCTTAAACTGAAGGCAGAGCCCTCATAGTCCCAAAGCCTCCACCAAATTTGAAGCTGCTGTGCTTCAGAGAGTGTAAAAGAACACACCTTGGCTACGACAAGAGGGAAGAGGGTCAGACCACAGGCAGAACTTCCAGGTTGGGTGCTAGAGCAGACTGTGACCCCCAATCCAAAAGGGAAAACCAATGGTGCTAGGTCTCAGAGGATGTCTATGAGGCCTGGGGCACTGGCAGGGATGAGGGTAGTGACCCCAAAGGCCCCTGTCAGGAGTTCAGAAGGTCCCTGCAACTGGCATGGAAAGATGTTGGCATTTTCTCTGGCCCGAGGCCTTTAGACAGAGGTGGGCAGCTGACACTGGGGTCTGGGGGCCCAGCTGTGTCCCCACATTACCCACCCCTCCTGTGTGCCTGGCTGGCCTTGAAGCCCCAGGCCTGCCCGCCATCTGGGCAGCTCAGAGGAAAGCCCACTGCCAAGGGAGTGCCAGCATTGATTTATAGCCCACAACCTTGGCAGGCTCGGCTGTGTGCCCGGAACCTCCTTTGCTCAGGAAAGAGGCGCACCTCTTAAAGGGGCAGTGTCAAGGGATACAGGAAAGTCCGGAATGAACACTGAGGTGGTTGGGGCTGGTGAGGAAAAGCCCCACCCCTCAGGTTTCTGGGTAACTATCATTCCCTAGGAAGCTTCTCCACCATCCATCATACCCTCATCATCCACTTCTCCTTTGTAGACTTAGCCCAATTGTAACAATTTGTGCAATGTTAGTCTCTTCTGGTAAACTGTAAACTCCATTAGGGCAGGAATTAGATCTGTTGTGCTCATCTCTGTATATGCAGCACCCAGCACAGTGCCTGGCTTGTAACAGAGGCTCAATAAGGACTTGACATGCATAAGAAAAAATAAATAAATGAAGGTCCTTGTCCAGAAGTTTGGGGTAGAACCATGTGCCTTTTCAGAGCCTGCCCCTCCCCCTGGATCTCTCCACCAGGACTCTTCCATGTAAATTGGGACCAAAGGGGTCAATGTGTTACCCAGATGCACTTTACTCCCCAACTTTCCTTGGTTCATCTCTCTTAAGTCTCCACGCAATGTTCTTTTCATCCCATATTCCTTCCTTTAAGAAGCTTTCTCTAATTGCCTATGGTCTCAGCCTCTGATTCAGACACTTTTTCCCCCACCACTTCTTAGCTTGGAAGTACTTCATCCATTCATTCATTTAGCAATATTTACTGAGTATCTACTGCGTGCTAGACACTGGGTGCTGAGAATTCATAAATAAATAGGACAGATATGATTCATGAACTCAGGGACACTACATTTTAGGGGGTGAGACTAACAAAAAAATAAGTAAATACATAAATACAAGTTGTGATACCTGCTATAAAGAGGGCTAAGGTAATCACAGACAGGATGGAATGGGAGCCCATTAAATCGAGTGGTCAGAGAAGTTTTCTCTGAGGAAGTGACATTTGAGCTGAGACTTGAAGAGCCAGCTACAGCCCTGTGAAGAGTGAGGGAACAGCATTCCAGGAATGGCTCAGTCACCTGGGTGAGCATAGCAGAATCTCAGAGAACAGAGGGAGGACTTTTCCAAGCTGCCTACTCCAATGTCTTTCGCATTCTGAAAACTCCTATCCCTTTAATACAGAAGGACCATTGTTTAAAGTCCTTGGAGAAGCAGTATCAGCCTCACCTGGCAGCTAGTTAGAAAAACAATCTCAGGTCCACTCTAGATCTACTAAATCAGAAAGTGCATTTTATCAAGATCCCCAATCATTTGTAAGCACAGTGTTGTTTGAGAAGCAAGATCTAGATACCACCTCAAAGGTGGAACAGTGTTCGGACATTGTCAAGGAGGGTAGGGCAGGGACAGGTGGCAGAGTGGTTGCTGAAGTTTGAATTTGAATCAAAGGTGGGATGTGAGAATGTGCATGCATTTGTGTATGTGCCTGTGTGTGTGTGTGTGTGTGTGTGTGTGTGCGCGTGCGTCCAGCCCTCATGACCATGAGCTATCTGAGGCTTTACATCTCCCGGCCCTTTTCCTTCCATGAATGTGATTACCTGGGGATACATCTTTACTCCACTGTGACAACACCCCAACTTCTACCTGCAGCTGCAAGTCAAATGGAAACTGCCAGGCTCTGGGTGGTTGAGGACACCTCTGAAACAAGGCAAGGCAAGCAGATCCCTTGTTCCTGACCTCCGGCAATCCATTTATCTGACCTAAGTCTCATAAATGCATCCTGATGAGCCCAATCGCTTGCTAATGGTTATGAGCTGAGACCTGGGGATTTATAGCTGAGGCCTTGGTGGCCACAGACAGAAGCAGGACTGTGCAGGAGACTGGGCTTTGCGTGACTTCAGTTCATGGACCATAATGGGGGACACCCCCTCCTCCTGCATTTGAGGCAAAAGTAATGCCCTGGGAAGGGGCCGGGGGGCTGGGGAAAGAAAGACCTCTGGCTACAGAAATCCCAGGAGTGAAGAGTGAGTGTCTAGGAAACTGGCCCATCTTGGCTGTGTGTCTGTGTGGCAGGATCAGGGGCGTGGACATCGGAGAAGTGAACATTGGAATTGGAGCCAGTCAAGCTGGGGTTCAATCCTGGATCTATTGTTTACCAATGTGTGAATTTGGACAAATCACTAATCTTTCGGAGCCTCGCTTCCTCATCTGCAGATGGGAACTGTGATACAATCTCATAGATTTGGGAGAATTAAATGAGATAAAGTTTACAAAAGGCACTTCAAACACTAATTGTGTGTATTTAAGTAGGTAAAGAGGCTGGGATTTCAATTCCAACTCTGCCACTAATTTGCTAAGACAGAGCATTGGCTCTGTCACCAATGGCCTCACATATATACCCTTTCTGGGTCTCAGTGTCCCATAGATGTTAAGAAAGAGCTAGATCCAATGTTCTGTTGTCCCCTTCCATCTCTGGTGTTTTGTGGCTCTATCAAGGAGTCCTTGGGTTGGAAGTGGAGAGTTGGAAGGGCACGAACATCATCCTAGCCATAAAGAGGGAGTCTCTGCAACTGTGCCCCAGAGACAATGTGGGGGTGGGAACTGAGTCAGAACAGCCCCTCCCTCAATGGTGCCTCTTGTGAGTACAACTCCCTGCAGGATGCTTGGCACTGTGTGGAGAAGTTTGGGGCAAGAGGAGTGATCAGGAAAGTCCCTGCAGAGGGGTAGACGTCAGCTGGGTATGATGGAAATGCCTGAACCATTCATGCATTTGTCACAAGTAGATCTTCCCCATACGCAGAAGTGCTGGAGGGACATTGCAAGCAGAGGGAAATGCAATGCCTGGGGGTTACCAAGCTGATCCCCCCTCCCCCAATCAGTGGGGCAAGATGCTGCGTCCACTGTACACATTGGCCCCGGGGCCATCTTTCGCAGTGTTACTTGATATTCTTTATTGAAACAGGAGTCTCTCAAGGCAAGTCTTCCGCAGAGCCAACAAAGTGCAACGAGGAGGCCCCTCAAAGGCCGTGGGCTTTGGGGGCCCTCAAGTGCAGGGGACAGGCATGCGCAGGTACTGCTGGGCCCCGCGGGCGCAGTTGGGCCCTCCGCCCCGCGTCGTCGGCGCGCGGCCTTAAATATTACCCTGGAGTTTTCAATTATCTCTTCTTAATGGATTTGCAGGGGCTCTTTCATCAAGCGCGGGGTGGCTGGGTGTGGGGGTGTGGGGAGCGCGCGGCAAGGGCTAGAGCTGGGAAAATGGCCCATATTTCAATATTAAAGCCCTTTACGATCGTCAGCAGCATGAAAGATGCTGCAAATAAAACGGAGCCACCCGCGCCAGCCTCTCCATCTCGCAAGTTTTAATTAACGCTGAGGGGGAGACGGCTGCCGCGCGGGGGCCGGAGCCCGGCCAGGGCGCGGATCGCGGAGCCTAGTGGATCCCCAGTCTTGAGCGTGAGCGTCGGGAATCCCGCCCGCCCCACCTGGCAGATGGGGAATGTAGAGGGCCGGGTGAGGCCGAGAAGGATGCCAGCAGAGGTGGCAAAGGAGGAGAGGGGAGGAAAAGAGGTTGGCAGGTTTCTGAGAGTCTGACCAGGAAACAAACATCGTGTCACTGAAGGCACATGGCTCTTGTTATTAAAGGGGAGGGAACTTTGGGCCAAAGGACTGAGCTCTTCACACCAACCCTCCTTCAGTCTCTTCCTCCGGCCAACAGCAACCCCCAAATGCTCCCACGCTAGTCCCAGTCCACCATCTCCCCTACCCCAAAGCACACACCTTAAGTCTCTCAAACAACTTCCTTCTGCTGGCATTCATTGGCCCTTGTTTCAGGGAGGCAGACATATCTTCTGAGGCTCTGGGTCCCCGCCCCACCCCCTCACAACTCCTGTTTTGAGACGTCTGCTTTCTCCATCATTCTCTCAGCCTCCCGGGCTGGCCCCATTCTCCAGACACACGGAGGAGCCCACACAGAAGCGCCACTGTTCTGCCTTGGCAGCGGCCTGGCCTGACAGCTTGTGCCTGAGCAACAGACCCATCCGTCAGGCGGGAAGGATGGAGCGACGTCAGGCTGCCCTCTCTGAGGACTCCCCTGGGAGCCACCTCTGGCCTTGGCCCAGACTCCTCTCTTCCCCTTTCCCCACTCCCCCAAACCAGCAACTGCCAGCTCAGTATATATGTCTGTCTCTATTCTCCCCATCCGCCCCTTGACCCACCCCCATTCCCATATACACGCTGCCTGGAGCCTGAGGCTCAGGTGAACCACCTCCTCTCATGGGTCACACTTAAAAGTCCTTCCACAACCTACAGTCACATGGCAGGCATAATTCTTTGGCTTAAAAGGATCCAGGGATCTCAGTGGACCACAAGCCAAAGCTAAGTCAACCAATTGACACTCAGAGTTTAGACCAAGGACTTTGAGCAAACTCCATAGGAGGAATTAGAAAAATAATACGAATAAAAAATGTGGTCTTTATTCTTGGGTATTTACACATACTTCATGTCCCGAAAGGTTTTACAGAAATCAAATTCTCTTCTCATTGTGCAAAGGAGCTTACAAGCACCAAGATGACATTCTACATTAAAACAAAGAAGGAAAAAACTCCTCTGCTTTTCAGTGCACACTTTTTTCTTGTTGTCAATTTGTGATAATCATCTATCAAGCCTGCTTAAAATAGCTCATACTTATGCAGTATAGTTGGGAAGACAGAACTCTCATTTAAACAGAATAGGGAGCAAAGGGCAAGTGTTGTTGGGATACAGAGTAGTAGGAGAAGGAGGTGAAAATTAAAACAAGGTTAGCTTAATCAAGGAAGATTTCCTGGAGGGGACTGGATTTAGAAGTAGAATATAAACTTGAAAAGAAATTTCTAGATGAAGAAACACTGGTCTTAAAGTAGGACACATTCTTTATTTTATTTTGGGTTGAGAAGCCCATACACTTGGCTACAACATATCTTCTCTGTGAAAAGAGTAAGATGAAACAAGATTTGTGCGGTAGCGAGAAGTCAGAGTAGACTCTGGGATCTTCGATGATGCTGGAGATTAAAGTGAGTGGGAAGGGTTCCTGAAACAACCACCCCTTCTCCAAGGAGTCCTCCCATATTTGGGATAAGCTATGAGAAAGATACCTGGACTCAGGGACTCAGCCACCACTCTGTCATACCATTAGAGGTTTGGATGTATGGCCATTGAAGGCAGGAAGGGTCCCACAGCTTCATTCACCAGTCATGACACAGTTGGGGGAGGAGGGAGAGAAAAACAAAGTTTCTTTCTTTCTACCCAGATTGTAGGGGGGAAAACCAAGGTCCAGTCACTCAAAATGGTGAGTATTTATCAAGCACTCACTATGTGCCAAGCACTATATAAGGCACTGAGGATCTAGAGAAGATCAGGGCATAGTCTTTGTGAACAAAATGCTCACAGTCTAGTGGAGGAGATAATTCACTCATTCACAAAAAGTATTGAGCATTTGCTATGAGCCAGGCAGATTTACAGAAGCTAAAGACAGACTTGATTCTTGCTCTCTTGCAGAGAACTGTCTGGTGCAAAAGATAGGTATATAACAGGCAGTTAGAATTCAAGGTGATGTGTGCTATGAAGGGGAAGGGACAGCTGCCAAAAGGGGACATGCGTATGAGGGACTCCTACCCTAGTCTGTGAAAGGGGAAACAAGGATAGTATGGAAGAGGCAATCCAAATCTACCTCAAAGAATGCAGAGAATTCAGAGGCAGAGTGGCATAGGAGGATGTTCTGGGTCAAGATTTGTGTGCCTATTCAGCATCCCACCAGGAGCTGGTCCAGCCTGAGTTGCTTCCCTCTAGGCACAGGATGGCACTGGCCTTTCCCAAAGCAGCTCTTCCAACAGCAGTGAGGAGAGTTGGAAAATCATCCTAATACAGCCAGACCAGCAAATGAGGTTATCAGTTTCCCTTATTCTTCTGGGAAGCTTCTGCCTCAGGGCTAGGCTATTTGGGAAGGCTGGGGGCAGGGGGCTCTGTGGAGGGTCTCACTCTTTCCACCTCCCTCTCACTGATAACAGTTTTGAAACAAACCAGATTTTAAATAAAAAGAAACAGGTGATCTGTCTCCCTAGCTGCAGCTGAATACAAACCAGGACAAGAAAGAATTGTTCTCTCAGAATGTTCCTACCTCCCCCATCCTAAGCAGCTCCCGGTACCAGCCATCAGGCAGGAGTGAAGTAGCAAAGCAGGAAAGGCATTCAGGAAAAGAGAATGGCCTGGGCAAAGGCCCAGAGGCAACAGCACCTATGGTGTCTTTGGAGAACTGCTGCTCCCTCAATGGAGGGAGGAGATCGGCATAAGCTCATGAAAACCTAATATTTCAGTGTGGGCGGGGGGGGGGGAGGGGAGAGACAGTGAGGGGCCCTTGAGGGTTTTATGGTTTAAATTTTGATGAATTTTTCTATAATACAGAAAATAAAATAATGTCACACTCTTGTACCCACTATCCATTATTAACGCTTTATTTAAAGTACTGTTAAAATTTTGTCAACTTTGCTCTGGAGTTTTTTTTTTTTTTTTTTAAATAAACAGGTCATTACAGATAAAACTGAAGCTCCCCTTGCCTCCTTCCTAGCACCGTTCTCCCCGATCCTAGAGGCACCACCATCATGAATTTGGGGTGGATCTTCAAGTCCATGTTTTTCTATTATTAATGTATATATCCATGAATAACATATTATATTGCTTCAGTGCATTCTTTTAAAGCTGTCCAACTGTTACAATATAATTTACAACTTGATTTTTTCACTCTGCATTTTTGAAAATTCTTCATTTGAGATTTTTGGCAAAGCACTGCTAAGGGTAATCTGGGTTTTTAAGATCACTGTGGCTACCAAGCTAGGGATTCCAGGTAGCAGGGTAGGACTGAAGATGGTGACGATAAGGAAGAAGGTAATAGATGTTCAGAAGATCAAATCCACACTATAGGTTACTGATGGCAAGCTTGTGAGGGTAGGGATTTGCTCTATACATGCTATTCTTCAGCACCATGAACAGAGCCTGTCTCCTGAAAGATGCTCAATAAATACTTGTTGACTGAGAGAGATTGGTAGGGGCAGAAGAATCCCAGATTCCTAGCCCAATGGGACAGTCTCCAAGATGAGGGTCCCAGGAGGAAAAGCTAGATTATAGGGAAAGATGAATCCAGAAGACATCCTTCTGGGCCAGAGGAAACGAGGCTGCACTACACAGGAGAAGTTGATATTAGGGAGCAGATCAGACTTCTAGTTCTCAGGATTGAAGGCTATGAAGAATTTGAAGGAAACCAGAGATTGAAGGGGAGAAAGGTTCAGTCCTGCTGGGGGCAAAGGTTAGTTGAAAAACAAACCAAATTCAAAAACCAATTTCCTGAGAAGACAGGGAAGGCGGGGCCCAGCTTCTGCATTTACCCACAATGTCTCGTTGCCCTTTGTGTGGCGGGTACCCACAGCCCATTAGCCAAGGCAGAGGAGGAGGAAGAAGGTGTAATAAGTGACTCTAGAATCATAAAGACCTTGTCAGATGCCCACACTCCCAACTTTGCTCCCACTTCATATTCATCAACAAGATGGACGGGCGGGGTGCAGACAATTGCTTCCTAGGGACTTATACTTAACCAAATCCAATCTCTCCATTCAGGGAAGGATGTGAAATATAACCTGCTTTCCTGCTATTAGGACCCAGAGTTCTGGTCATCACCTCCTAAGGCTACCCTCTGCGAAAAACTCCTTCGAAGCCACTGCCAACCCTCTCTTCCCCACCCCACTACCTCCTGCCCCAGGCCCAGCCATCACTTACCCTCTGCTGCCCATTCACCTTTAAACAGTCCCTTGTTCCTCTTGTTCTTCTCTTTCTCTGACATAGCCCCTTTCCCTGGAAGCCTTCCATGCCCCAACACTTTGTCCTGAACTAGTCTGACAGCTCCCAGTTCCATCCTCATCTGTCTTTGTCCCTCTTTCCATCTCCTTACCTGAGCCTTTGATAGCTTGCCATCAGAGTTCTTTGGGTCCTGGGAATGGTTAAGTGGCATTTCTCTGTTATCCCTCGGTTCTTGTGCATAAATGCTTTTAATATTGCCAGTGCCCCTTTCTTGGAGGGACCAGAGGGTCACTTTAGTTTCATTTGATCTGACAGAGTAAGGAATTTTCATCTCTCAGAAATGGAGCGCTCATGGATATAAGTCGCTTAACTCTCTTTCTAGGAATCTTGCAATTTAGACTTGCTCTTTATTCAATGAATTTTAAATATCATGAAGTAATAGAGTAGGTATAAGAGAAAATCTTGGAAGGGCTGGCCAGAATCTGGTCAGCCCACATCTCCAAGAGTCTGCCATTTGAAAGGGTGGTGAGATCTGTTGGAAATGTCCTTTGTCTTCTGGATCCAACCCTTGGAGCCACCAAAGGACCAACCTAATGATCCTCAGATCAGGCTGGGCCCAGTCCCCTCCCACCTTGAACTTGGGCAGCCTTATGATTTTTATTAGAGCAATACACCTTTTAGAATACCATCTCCGTGATCCCTCACATTGAGCAGTGAGTCACACTATGTAGATTTCCACCTTCAATAGGTGTCGATGAAACAGGCCCTCCTCCAAGTCATGTGATTTGCCCAGCTGACCAAGGTTATTCCTTAGTGGAAAAACCAGTAAGACTTTTTTTCCTCCTCCTTTTCACCTACCTAGACTGTTAAATTTCTCCACAATCAACACATATTGCTTGTACTATTAAGAAGAAAATAAAACTTTAGGAAGATCAGGAGTTAGGAGTGTAGATGTAGAGGGCCATAGTGATGGCCACTGCTGAGTTAGTAACAGAATCAGGAGTGTGTCCTATGGATGGTCTAATGAGTCAAGGGCCACTCCAGGGGACATTGTGAATACAGAAGCCTTGAGCCCTGGGCAGCCCCAAGGCTGGGCCAACAGAGGGCACCTATAGAGGACTAGAGTGGGAGGTAGAGAGAAAAGGGTCAACAGGGCACAGATGGGCAAATTCCTTCCACAGTCATAAAACTTCAAAGATCTAAGCCTTCAGGTCTTTCCTTAAGAATCCAACCAAATTTAAGTGTTCTGCTTTGCAACCTTCTATAAAGTGTGACTATTTACCCTGTTGATGTGCAGTGGTTTGGCTAGTAATTATTAAACAGGAGGAATTAGAAATTTAAACCAAATACTTCATATTCTTAATGCTGAACTTGAAGGTTAAACAGTGGGAGGGTGAAAACAGTCATGTTGTTTGTTTTGCTGTTTTGAAGAGTGATAAAATCAGAAATCTTGGCTATTGCCCAGGCTCTGTCTCTGACATAAAGATTCTCAAACTTTTCTGTCAAAGTCCCTTTGATATTAGAGGGAGGAGAGTGAATTGGAACTCAGCAGCCTGGGGGCTCAGTTCAAAGGGCCCTCACTGAGGACCAAATTCTTTTGAGGCCTTAGGTTTTAGCTTTAAAATTATGCAAACTCAGCATTTTATTACATAGTATATTTTGTGTCTTAATATAAAAACGATGTTTTAAACAATTTGCCATCAAAAAACTTCTGTGGTCCTCAGAGAGTATTCTTATGTATCCTGTGACACCCCCACAATGTGGTCACAGTAGTGTGACCCCCAGGCACCTGTGTCCCAGATGAGAAATGCTTCAGTGGGTGGCCTCCCAAGTAAGTACTTCCTCTGTTTGATTTTTTAGTTTGTCAGACTTCCCTGCTACTGTCCCAGATTATATCTCTTATGACTATTATTTAGTGAGCACTTACTATGTGCCTGGCTCTGGTGCCAAATGCTTTATATGCATTATGTCATTTAAATTCTTACAACCACCTGAAATTCAGATAAGTAAAGTGACTTGCCTAAGGTCACATAGCTGCCTAGTGGCAGAGTGAAGGTTAAATACCAGTCTGCTTGATTCCAGGCAGACTGCAACCCGCTGTTGCCTCTCAAGGACCACAGCCAGAGCACCTGCCCGAGTGAGCACCTCCCAGGAGGGAGGCCGTTGTGGTACATCTAGAAAGAGATGTAATATAGAAAGAGTCAGAAAAGTTAGGTTTAGGTCTAACTCTGTCCCTGACTAGCAGTAGGTTCTTGAGGGAAACCCTTGGCCTGTGGGTCCTCATCTATCAAATGGATAATAAAGGTCTGGGAAAGAGATAGTGGAAAAAAGATGATCTTAGAGTCAATATCTTGCTCTGCTGCTAACTGGATGTGTCATCTTAGGCAAGTCACCAAATCTCAAAACCTCTGTTTCCTCCCTTCTAAAATGTGGAGAATATTACCCACTGCACAATAGTACTATGGAGATTAAAAACAATATATATAAAACACCTAGAATAGAGTTTGGTGTACAGTCATTGCTCAATAAATGCTTTGCAGTAGTCGTCTCAGCAGTAGTGCCCATATTAAGAAATTGTGATGATTGAAATGTGGGAAATGTGTGAGAGCAAAATTACAAAGTAAGGCAATCCTCTAAAAATAAGGAACTGGAGAAGGGTCTACCTTAGTGTACCCCCAAATTGCTCTGCTGGGTGAAGGCATGGAGCTCCCTTTCATTGAGAAACCTCTAACATGAGTCAAAACCAGAGAAGGGGCCACAGCTCATTTTCTTCTCTTTTTTTCTTTCATATTCTTTCTCCCATCACTTCTTCATGAGCCCAGAAAGAACACTCCTCCAACCCATCCCCAGCTGCACTGGTGCCTCATACCTGGGACCCATCTGAAAAAAGACACACCAGACATCTGCAAAAGGCTGCGGGGAGGGTGGCCTGGAGAAAGAACTCCTGAGGCAAGTTAAGGCAGGAGTAGAGAGGATCCAGGTACCTCTGGCCAGCCAGTTTGGAGTACAAAGCCAGACACTCCAAATAAGACAAACCCTCGAGGTCTCTCCCCACTTTAATATTGGCTCAATCTGGTTCTGCAACTTAGCCAGTTAGCCCTAATTCCTCAGTGTGGGCAAGACCCCGAAAGGCCAGTCATCCATGTCTTGTTGAACTGTGTGGGCCACCTTGGCAGGCACACAGGCACTTCCCAAAGTATCCATGATGGGAATTCTTTCTGAAGGGATTACGGGTCTTGACCCAAGACTGCTTCTCCATCTTCCTGTTGGGGCCTTGCAACCCAGCCTGAAGGGAGTTTTCCAGAGCAGGTGCGGCTTCCTGAGCATCCAAGATGCTGTAGGTGAGATGGATTCTCCCCTTGCTGGGCCTTTTCTCCCTAAACTGGTATCCCAGGCACCTCTTCCAGTTTGGAAAGCAGATTATTTATGGTTTATTTTTGACACCAGATCATCGCTGCCCAAGTTTCATCAATTTGTCACTGTTTTTATTGTCAGCAATTGCCTATAACTGGAGCACATTTAAAATGTCATTGATCTTGGTATTACAGTGTCATAATCTGACAGTAATAGGTGTAGCCAGCACAGGAAGCCCAGGCCCTGAGATTGATGGCGTTCAGCACACCAATTATATTCTGTCCATCTAAGTGATAAAAGAGTACGTAGGAGGCATTCAATAGATAAATTAGATATCGCTCCCAATTATATCCCTTTATTTTATGGAGTCATATGCTCCCTTTAGAAATTTTTTCTTCATTTGGCTTGTAAAGGGGCATTACTTGACCCCCTCAAATACCAGGGCTGCTTCCCTTCATGCCCCACCTTGGGTTTGACCCTGATCCCTCCCTACCTTCTAGAAGTTTCTCACCTGGGCTTTCCTGGGACCTAACCTAGGCACCTCCCCAGTGTGGTGGGTGGGCACAGGTATGAAAGGAAGAAGGTGGAGGTACCTCTGAGAAGGGGTTAGATCAGGCCTTTGGGAAGAACTAGGAGGTCTGATGATGCCTTTCCTTAACATGACTCTAGCCAAATAAAAAGGATCAGGGGAGAGTTATTAAACAGGTTATGATCCTCCAGCTCCAAATTCCAGCAGAGCCTTCAAATTAGGACAATTAGTGAATGGTTATTACTGGGGAGGAGGAAGATGGTCAGAAAGTTTTCAGTCTTCAGAGAGTGACTTCATCCATCTCCCTGTCTCCACTCTAGCTTGACCTAAATCAATTAAACCTTTCCTTGGAAGAACCCCCAGAACCTCCCTCACCCCTATTGCAGTCAGATCCAATGCCTTCCTCAACCTGAGTTCCAGCTCTGCCACTCTACTAGGAGAATGATGGTGGCTTTCCTGCGGAGGCAGTGGGCTCCCTGCTGGAGAGCAAGCCCCAAGAGCAGCCCATTTCTAAGATGAGAATTCACCTGAAGTAGGAAGTGACTGGCCAGAAATGAGAGGCAGAGAATGGAGATACAATAGGAGATCACTTTATTTAGGTCCTGGTTTATAAGCATGTTAGACTCTGAGGACAGTCTTGATCTGGTCTAGACTCCTGCCCTTCCTCCCATGTCCCTTAAAGCCAGCAGGAAACACAGAAGAGGCTGAAACATCAGGGGGTAGTGTTCCAGGTTCATTTATTGAGCTTTGCAAGAGAAAGTGTCCATGACTGGGCTGTTCCCCGAAGCCTGTTGCCATCTCTACTGTTATAAATAATCCTGGCAGTAAGTGCCCTGTTACATTGAAGGGAAGTTGTTCTTATGGCATGAAACCTGAGGATAAGGGTCAGGGGAGGAGGGATGATGGGGGACAGGAGAGAGAGATGGGGAGCCATCACCCTCAGGCTTCTCAAGTATACCCCTGAGCTAGTGATAAATGAATTTCTGGAGCAGCAGATGGCAGTTCAAGTAAAATGTTTATAGGAAACGAGTGTGATTTAAACAATGTCTTGGCCGATAAACACCAGCCAGATGGGGGAGAGGGCAGGGCGAAGGGTAGAAGAATCTAAGGCCCAGAGGCCCTGGGTGTTAAGTAGCTGTCTGAATCTCTGCTCAAACACACACACTAGCTTTGGTTTTAACATGTTTTTAAGAGCTGGTTATGGTTTCCTTAAGGGCGGCTCAGATTAAGATTAGAGTAGAGCCCCCAGCTGAGTGCCTTCAATAACTGTCCATCACAATGTTTTTAGAGACAGCAGCCTCTTCCCTGTGGCTCAGGGAGCCAGGGATTGGGGAGGGTTGCCAGGCTGCCCCACTCATCAGCCTGTTCCTAGGCAGCACGGGGGCCTGTTGCCCTGTGCACAAGCCCTGCCCTGGATGCTGGGGCAGATGCTGGGGACAAGACTTAAGCCCCACACTCAGAGAGCTCTCAGGCCTCAAGGAAAGAGAAAATGCACTACCTAGAAAAGAAAATAGAGTGAAGGGAACAAAGGTATGGAAGTCAAGGAAGAGGAAACCGTTACCAAATCCAAAATCCAGGCCTTTCTCACCATGTCCACTGCTGCCACCCTGGTCCAAGCGACCCACCTCTTACTTGGATTAGTGCAGTAACCTTTCAACAAGTTTCCCTGCACCTTCCCCAACCTCCTTGCTATCTATTCTCAACACAGAAAGACAGAAGGACCATTTAAAACTTAAATCCAATGAATTTCCTCTCCACTTCACTCGGAGTAAAGATCCAAGTCCTTAACACAGCCTACTTGCCAGGCATGTAGCTGCTTCAGGGCCTTTGCATCAGCTTTTCCCTTTGCTTGGAATTCCCTTTCCCAAGATATCTTTGAGGCTTACTTACCACCTCACCTCTAAATCTCATTCAAATATTATATTCTCAATGAGACCTCCTTGACTACCATATTTAAAATTTCAGACTTTCTCTCTATCCTGATCCTTCTTTCCCTGATCCACATTTTCTGTAACCCTTACAACCTTCTAATATACAATATAATTTACTTATTTAATACATGTATTGATTAGTACTGTCTCTCCCTGCTAAAATGTAAACTCCACACAGGCAGGGGTCTTTCTCTGTTTTGTTCACTGATGTATCCTGAGAAACTGGAATAGTGCTGAATAGTAATTGCTTAATGAGTAAATGCAAAGGATATAGTTAACCAGGGCAGGGTTTAGAGGGGAGCACAGGGGAGGGCCATTCCAGGCTTGGGGTTAACTTGTGCTTTATCTCATCACAAGCCGTGTGTGAGAAACTGAGGCCAAGGTGATGGGCGCAAGTGCAAGAGGTGGGCTAGGGCATTATCCAAATGGGGAGATTCAGTTGGCAAAGAGACTAGTCTAGATTTACTCTTGAATCTGATGCAAATCTTGGCTTTAGATTGAGATTTCATCATCTCCAAGACCAACCTGTACTTTGATGAAATAGTAACAAAGGAATGTGCCAGGCAAGAATGAAGTAGTTGGAAATGAGGGGTGGACTGGGACTTTGGAGGCCCTTGAGGTCGAGGGGGAGGGTTAGCTGAGAGACAGAAGAACAGGCAAGTGTCTTATAAGTCTAGAAAAAAAGATCAAGGTGGAATTATAGGGCCTGAAGGAAGATTGTGTATATGTATAAGTCAGGGGAGGGAATCAAGTCATCATCTCAAAGAGAATGTTTCTGTCTTCACTGAAGGCAGAATGAAAAAGCCATGGGCTATATCTAATGTAGAAGGAGTTGGAGTTAGACATCAAGAAAAACTTCCCAATAGTGCAGTAGGTAGTAGAGGGAAGAGGTGGAGCCTTATTCTTTGAAGAACCTGAGCAGGACCTCAGCTAGGCTAACACTGAGAGCCCTGTGGATCTGCGAGGCCCCGGGATGACAGTGTTGGGGACTAGTCCCCAGGAGAGGGCTTCTGTCTCTGCTTGGCCTCTGAATCTTCCTCTCATCTGCAAGGTTTCTGAGCTCATAAGCTATGCAGCCATCTTTCCTGGGTGGATGGGAAACAGAGTATTTGGTATGTCCCTTAACCACCTCTCCCTGAAACCACAGTGCTCAACTCGGCTTTGTGGTGACTTCAGGGTACATGCCTGGAGAAGTAGAAGGATATCTTTGGAGTATTATACAAGATAATGATTCCTGTGATTATAATGGAGAGGGGACTCACGTGGCCTGGTAGTCCTGAGAACAGGAAGGTGACTTATTTGTCATTGTACAACTTACGATGCCTTTGATATTTCAACCAAGTACATGTATTTCCTATTTAAAAAATAATAATTAAAATCAGACAAAAACAACAATAATAACAACATAGAATAGATCCAGGGAGGTGAGAATTTGATACCCTGAGAACAATGACCTGGCCCTTTTCCCCACATCCACCCTCCTTCTCGTCTGGTGTCTCCATTCTCTAGAGGTTCAGAGAGGAGTGTGGCTGGTCTGATGTCACACAGCATTTAGGGGTTAGCAAAGGTCTGGGGGTCAGTTGTCCGGACTCTCAATGTCGGCTTTCTCTCCTGGTTTTCAATGGCCCGGTCTCCCCTTTGACCTCTCTGTGCTATTTGCAGGGCTGTGTAGATGCTATGCATCAACCTTCAAAGAGATATTTTAAAATGTGCATGGTCTCAAATGCTATCATTCCCAGAAAGTCATGTCTTTATGGAGTTCTCCTCTGTCCCCTGTGTGGTATCTGATAGTTTATCTCCTCTCTTTCTGCCTCCTTTCTCTCCACCACCCTTGACCACCAAAGTGGCTCCCCACTGCAATTTGGCCCTGCCCCTCACAAGACGTGTGATCTTGAGCAAGTCACTTAACCTTTCTGTGCCTTTGTTTCTTTTGTAATCGAAGACCATGACCTTCCTCCCACAGCTCTTCATTCATCCATTTGTACAACAAGCAAGTATTCTGTGCCAGGCGCTGAACTCGGCACAGAGGATCACACAAGACAACATATGTGGAGTTAGTACAGAGACACAGAGAGTTATTGCCAAGGCCTCCTTCCTTGGCTGCTTTTCTGTGATGAGTGTGAAAATCTAGCCTACTCTTGGAAGAATTGCTTCAGTCTACTCCCAACCTTTCAGCTTCCAGCACTGTTCCTGGGGTGAGGCTGACATCCTTTTCTGGATAAAATGTCAGGGGCTGCAAGAATAGCCTCTTTCCCAGGCTTTTCCACTGGCTATATCCAAAGGCATTGCTTTGCCTGCAAGAAGGAATGACGTTGAAATTCATCTGTGGGTCTTTAGTCTGGAGCTTCAGAAGTATCCACCTCTCTTGATTTTTAGAGGCCCCATTCCTCAGAATCTGCTCATGTTCCCACTCTATGCATCTCTCCTTTCCTGAGACTCACATCTCTTTGAGGGCTGGCACAGAGGCTAAGAATCTAGGATAGGAAACTCGCATTTGCCCTCCTCTAAATGTAACCTGGGCTGTGGAAGGAAAACGGCCCCTTCTTTAAAACAACCACCACAACCACAGAAGCTTGTTTCAGATGAAGAAAAGAAGTTTCCAGAACTCTTGGAGGGAAATTGTCTCCACTCCCTGCCTGGTCACCAAGGATTGGGTGAGTATCACTCGGAAGGAGGGGCATTTGTAGAAAAGATGTGTTGCTTCAGCCCTGGTCATGACAAGATCCCAATTCAAGTCAAAGTAATAGTGATGAACCTTGCGGAAGGAGGAATCAAGTTTAGACAGAAGGAGGCATTTCCTGATGAGCAGGGACTGGGTTTAAGAAGAGAGCTTGTAGAGAATTAGACAGAACCATTCCAGGCACAGTTTTCTCAGAGCTGGGGGAAGGATAAGATGATCTTGGGGTTGCAAAGGATTCAAACATTCCATGGTGCTGCAGAGTTGGCAGGCACTGGGGAGGAAGCCAGGGAGATGTCAGCTCATCCACATCTAGAGCACAAACCCCACAGACAGGGACTAAGTTCTTGGGAACCTCCAACATGCCCAGCACAAAGCCTCACACAGGGCAGACTGGAGAATCTGACCAAAGAGGACAATCATTCCCTGGAAGATGGTGTCAACTCCACCATCAGGGAAGGACAGCTGCTTTAGAGCTCCAGGAAAAAATGGCTCCAGACTGTGGGACCTGGAAGTATTTCTTCGTGTCCAGCCTCAGTGCTGCTTACCACAGCTTGCTTTGATCTCACTGCAATGTGTGGGGTTTACCCATCTTCAGAGGACAAACCGAGCAGGGAATAAGAGCTTTGCTTTCAGACCTAGCCTGTTGTCCCTGGGAGCAAAACGAGTTGGCCAAGCTCTCAAGCACCCAACTCAGCTCCTGGGGAGTCCCATGGAGAGTAAAGGAGGGTGTTCTTCCATGGAACTGCCAGACTCCATGAGGATGTAAGCAGAGCAGCAGAGGGCAAGGGGTGTTGAGTGGCCAGAAGAGGTGGAGTTCAGGGAACACCCTGGCTGGGGTGAGGGAACTTTTTTGGATGCTCAGCCTTCCACTCCCCCGAGGAAAGACTGAAGTTTCTGGACTGCAGGAACTGGTGCTGCATCATTTCAGCAGCCCCAGCGCCCAGTACAGAACAGATGCTCAAAACCTATGGGCTGGATGAATAAATGTGTCTGGGGGCCAAGTGCTGGTCCCTCCTGCAACCAGAGTGGGTCTTCACATAAGGGATCCCTTCTCTGGCCTCAGTTTCTCCACCTGTATAAGGAGGGGGTTGCACTAAGTTTTTTTCCACCCCCGTTTCCCTATTCTTTCACACTGTTCCTCTCCAATTCTCCCCACTTTAAATCCTTCTCTCCCACTTCATCCACATCCTCTGCCCTCCCCATCTCAGTCTCTTCCCTCCCCAGATAACTTTCTCTTGTTTTCCCTTTTTACAAGTGTTTCCCCTTTTCTGTTTCTGGTGATTTCTCTGGGCACTAACTACCCTCCCTGCAGCCTTCTGTGTTCTGGGTTCCCCCTCCTCCTTCCCCGTTTTAGCGTCCCCTTCATTGACCTTAGACGCCAGAGCGGGAGATTGGAACAAGGGAAGGGGTCCTAAAGAAGACTCTGGCCTGCTTCTGCGGTGGCCGACCCGCCCCTCTCCCAGCAGCGGGTGCCGCGGTGCGCCCTCGCCCCACGCTAATGCGATCTGGAGAGACCTGGGCGGGCGGCGGGCAGTCTGGGCCGAGCGTCCTGGGCGGCGCTGATGGATGGTCCCATGACAGTAATCGCAGATTGAGGACGCGCTGGCGACGCTCTCGTGCCGGCGTCCGGCTGTTTGGCGAGCTGGAGAATCCCTCCCTCCACAGCGCCTGCCTCCCAGGCTCTGTCCCCAACCCACTGGGCTTAGGGGATGCCTGAGGCCTGAGGTTTGGGCGGAGGTGGGGATTTTCCCTGCCTTCTCTCTCTCAAGACACTGGTTTCTGTTTTGTAATTGTCCTAGGATCCTACACTGGATCTGTGATGCTGAACAAGCTACTAGGCTCCTTGAGCCTCAGTTTCCCCTTCTGTGTAATGGGAATTAATGGACTTTCTAAACCTGAATGAAGAGTGTTAGCAGCAAAGGAGAAAACACTGAGAAAGTTTACCAGTCTCCCTTAAGAAGAAATCGATTTTTACTTTTAGTTCACAGGACTTAGTATAATCTGGGCTAATGCATGAAACTGAATGGATATTCACACACAGAATATATGTTTATACGCATACACACGTCATAATGTTTGGGGGCTGTCTAATAAATATATCTGAATTTAAGAGATGGCAACATCGGTATTGTTTAGATGTCGTTAAAGAGAAACACATCTGCACAGGTATTTCTTCAGGTGACTGCCTTGAACAGGATTCTTTCTCCACCCACTGAAGACCATCTACTGTCTTAGTCTCATTCCCCAATTAGTCTTGGGATCTCCCTCAATCCAGGGCAAGGCTGACTAAGGGGTGTGAGGATGTGATCCCCCCCTTGGGGATATGTTCTTGGCCTATTTCCCAACCCCTCACCCACACTTCCAGGTGACATGGACTCTAAGGCTTCTCTACTCCTCCACCCCCAGAGGAATCCCCTGGGTCCGGGTTATGCCAAGGAACTGGAGGCAAGGATCCAGAGCCAATTACAATTCTGAGAGCATGCCCAGACGCCTCCTTACTCCCTTTTAACCTTTCTCTCTCGTCAGAAGCCAAATTAAGTTAGTCTTGAGTTTTGATTTAATTCCCGAAATGGAGTCATAATCTGTTTAGTGTCCTTTTTTCCCAAGCCCTGGGTACTTAAATGTGTGTGTGTTGGGGGTGGGGAGGGGGTGGGAGTTAATGAGAGAGCAGTTCAATGCATTGTGGAGAACTTTCACACACACTTAACCTCCAAGCAATACCAAAGAACAGGAGACACCATGGCCTTGATTGCCGCTGGTGGTATGATGATGATGATGATGATGATGATAATGATGACAACTAATATTTATTGGGTACCTCCCAATGTGTCAGTACTGAGTAGGCACTGTCCATGCATTTCCCACTTATCACAATTATCTTTCAGGTAGGTACCATTAATATTCTCAATTTAGAGATGAAAAAAACTGAGCCTTACAGAAGTTGAGTGGCTTATGCTGCATTCTACAGCTATTGATTAAATGGCAGTACCCAACTTTGAAACTACAGTCAGACTACAGAGCCTGTGCTCTTAACCAATTAGCTAAGTGACTGTGGGCAAGATATTTAAGTGCTACCTGCCCCACTTCCCTCATTTGCATAACACAGATAATAAATAGAGATAACAATATACTCCCTTCACAGGGTTGTTGTGTTGATTAAATGAGGTAAGGCATTCAGCCTACTCACAGTAAGCATTCAATTAAGTACCCTAAACATTGGGGTAAGGTTGAGCAAGGGAAGGAGTGTAATGCAATGTAATGGGTGACTATTATAAATTGTGACTGTCGATAATCATAATTATCATGTTTTGAAAAGCACAAGCTATCCTACAAGGAAAAGACTTTTTTGCTTATTTTACAGAAGAAGAAACTGTGTTTCAGGTAAATTAAGTAAATTGCATAAAGCCAACTAGTCAATAAATGGCAGAACAGAGTTTATATTCAAATATTGGACTCCTGGACTCCAAAGCCTGCTGTTCCCAGCACCTCCAGGGTCAAGAGAGAGACTGGCCTCTCCCGGGGGAGGTCAGGGCTGAGGCCAACTAGCCCGAGTCACACCTTCTACCACCTGGGACCCAATTTTCTCCAGGTGAGCAATGTTTCCTTAAAGGAACAGGAGGAGAGTAAATGAAGAGGCAGCTAAGACAGTTTCTCCCTCCCCAAAAGTTAATGTGGAACTTTCCCCCCACCCCCTCTCCTTGCTTTCCTGTTTCCTCTGTGCTCAAGTTTGTGGCCATTAAATAGAAGAGGAGAAAGTTTGAACCAGGCATGAAATATTTATCAGTTAATTACAATATGCAGATTCTGTTCCTGGGGGTGATTTATCTTTTTGGAAATATAGGAAAAGATCCTGGAAGCTTGTACCCTAATTGCTTGGCCTATTATTGTAGCAACCAGGTAGAAACTCCATTTACTATGTAACTACAAATTTTCCTACTAGCTGCCTCTGCCTCTGGTGGTCTGGGGGCCATCTGCTTTTCCAAGGAGATAGAGGCCTCTAAGAGGTCAATTTATCCACTTTCCTGTTTCCTTAAACAGGTGGCCCCTTTCTATTTCCTGATAATTGTAAGAAACGAAAAGGATGAGAGTCTTCGAAATTCTGAGATCTCAAGAGAAGCAATCCTAAGTGACACCCTCCCCCACTGAAGTAATGTGGCTGCTGATAGGGTACCCCATGTGGAGAAGAAGCTCTCAGCCGAGCAGTCTCCTCCCCACTCCTCACCCATACACAGGAGAAAGGCAAAGTGGCAGTCCTCCTCTCACCTCTTATATCACCTTCTAGGGCCCATATCTCAACCTCTGGCTATATCTTAGCATCGAGCGAGGAGTTTTTTAAAAATCCAGATGCCTGGGCACTGCTCCAGACCAGCCAAATTAGAATCTGGAGCCAGATATCAGTATTTTTTAATGTCTCCAGAGAGTTCCAACATACAGCAAAAGATGAGAACCTCTAGGGCTAATAGAAGACTATGCCTGCCTGATAAAGGCGCCCTGCTTATATAGGAGCCCTGCAAGACTATATAATTTTTATTCCTCCCTTTCAGGTGCTGGAGGAGGCAATTCCTTCACTTTTATTGGCATCTGAAGAGCGTACTTTTCTCTCCTCACAAGAAGCTTCTAATATTAATAACTACTATTTATCAAGCCCCTGCTGAATGCCTGTATCTATGCAAATAAAATTCTATCTGATCTACACAACAACTCTATAAGGTCAGTGGGTATGTCCATTTTATGGATGGCTCAGAGAGGTTAAGTAATTTGCCTAAGGCTATACAAGTAACAAGTGGCAGATCTGGGATTTTGAATCCAAAACCCATTCTTAAAAGCACTGTGCAACTCTGCACTTCAGTTTCTCAGTGCTGGAATGGAAGTGCTTCAAAACCAGTATCTGAAGGGCCTAGGGGATGTCTTGGGAAGGGAAAGGAAAGAGAAGCAAGGAGAAGGGTAGAAAGGGGCCACACGTGATTGGAGCATGCAAGGAAGAGTGGTGGTGGTAGGTGGGAGAGACTGGAGAGGCTGCGTGGGGATGAGATGAGGTGCCTGAAGGAGGGTGTGGTGAGGGAATGGGGCAGTGGCTGTGGAGAAAGCTGGGGGTTGGGGTCCAGGAGTGGGAGCTGGCAGCCAGAATGACAGACAGAATGACAGAATGTGAGTAGTGCCCATAGTGGATTGGGTAGTTGGAGAGGGGAGGGACCTTGGTGCTGAGGAGGGGTCTTTGTGAGGCACGCAGCAGTGAGGAATTCCCCGCCATGAATACTAAGGGCAAGAAGAAGAGAAAGGGCCAGAGGGGGCTGGGTGATGTTTAGCTGCTGGGGTGATTAATGGGGGTGAATGGAGGGTGAAACTCAAACCCTTCGAACTGAGATGGTGGGGAATGGTTGTCCAAGAACAACAGTGCACTGTTTCATCCAGAAAGCCAATGTCCAGAGGAGGGGCAGTGGGGAGGACGCCAGGCATAGTTGTTCCTTCCCTTTTTTCCCAAGGTCTCTTTATTTGCCATCAAACAGTAAATTAAAATATACTTGCCAGCTCTGGGGGACTCTCTGGATGGGCTTCCTACCTGCCTCCTGGCTTGGGGGAGACCCAGGGGTGGCTCTGGGAAAGAGCAAGTGGGGTTTTGGATGGCAATTGAGATGCTTCCATGGACCACTCCACCAGGGCATGAAGTAGTGACATGCTGGCTGGTCCACTGGCTTCCCTCTGGACCAGACAGACATGAGGAGATGCATGGGGGTTGGGTGCCTGAATGTCCTATGGAAGGTGGTAGCACATTCTTAAGGCAAAGTTCTTAGAGCAGCCCTGGCCTCAGGGAGGACAGATGAGTTGGGAGAAGGAAGAGGGAGGCCCTGGCATCAGGGTGTTGAGCTAGGTTTGAGGAATGGGGGTAAAACTTGTGGGAAGTAGAGGTTTGAACTCCCCTCCCTCATTTCTGTCTCTCTCTCTAGGTGCAGTTGCCTCAACTTCCCCACCAGCACTTTCAGAGAGCAGAAGGAGGGAGGAGGGGATGAAGCGATGTCTCAGAGGAGGAAGCGGAGCTGCAGGCAGGGATTTAGATGGAAATTATCTCACAGAATAGGAGCAATTTTCTCCCTTCTAGGCTATTACAGATATGAAACAACTGGCAGATCCCACTTCCCCAGCTCCAGCTATCCAAGGGTATGGTGTGTATTGAAGCCTTCGTCTCCTACAGAACAGCAGGATGGGCAGAAAGGGAGATCAGGATGTGTACTCAGGGGTCCCCAGAGGGCTAAGGGAGACCAGCTACTCCTGAGGGCGGGGAGGCAGAATGCCCATCCCCGATCCCAGATCACTAAGAGTCCTGTCACTAGGACTTAGTTCCTATCTCTACACAGAGCTTGACCAAGTTGCTTCTCTTATTGGGGTCTCACTCCCAGTTCCCACTCTATCTTTCCAGGAGCTAAGCCTACAAAGCACTTTGAAATCTGAAGTTAGTGAGAAGTAGTTTATCGAGTGCAAATACTCTGTGAGATACAGCATAACTTGATTGGTAATGAGGCAACCATTCCACAGAGGGGCCGAGTTCAAAGGCTGCATTCCAGAGGGGCTGGGCCTCAGTTTGCTTGTTCTGAGGGCAGGGGCTAACAGATGCTGCCCTCTGCTTCTCAGAGAAGGAAATAAAGGAGCCCACTGGAGAGCAATGGTCACAATTAACAATCTTAATTATGAATTAATAATTCATAATTATTCCAGACTTGCAGATAAGTGCAAACCTGCTAAATTATTTCCCAGGGAGTGGGTGGGAAGGAGACTTCAGTGCAGCCATTACTTCTAGAGGCCCTTACATTTGTTCCTCTGCTTCCCAACCAGACCTGGAGGAGATTCATTCATTTCTTAGGCTGAGTCCTTCTAACAGATACCCCCTTGCCCCCAAAGCTTCTAAACACAGTACTACACTGCCTCTCTGTTCTTTCTGAGGCCAGAGGGCCAACATGACCTCAGAATCTGGACTTCGAATTTTTGAGGTCTCTCTGTTCCCTGTTGCATGTTCTGCTATTTATAAATGAGATGCCCTGCAGGAGGGGCTAGCACTGGGTGTCCCAGGGACGTGTGGCGACCTTTCTCCCTCTCCTACCTCCCTTCTCATGGGGATTGCCTTGGACTGCTCATATAGCGATAGAAGGCCTCTCCAACTTCACGTGGGAAGGGAAACAGGGAGTACCCCTTCTCTTGTGGATATTGTTGGTTCCAGGATTTGGGTTTAAGGGGCTGACTCTGATCTCCTGAGAAGACATCTACATAGCATCAATAATGGGCTAGGGAGGCATGTCCAGCACCAGACCTAGCTCTCTGCGGCTTCCCTCTCCAACACTCATAATCCCAAATTTCCACTCCAGCAGATTTTAAAATATCTTACAGAAACCTCAAGAAGAGCCACTCAGACCCTCACAGCCCCAGGGGATCTCCTTCTCTCAGGAATCTGAATAGGAGGAGAGATCCTTGATCTTCCAAATAATCAACACCTTAGGCTAAAAGGGGGCCTATCTTCTGGCCATTGGAGATTCTTGACCACCATCTCTGCTGTGGAACCACCTTCTTCAAAATGCTAGAAGGAAGGAGAAGTAAGTAGATCATGGGCCAAGGGGATCTGGAATTAGAAAGGATTTCCAACCTCAATTCTACAGCTTTTCCATTAGCCTCATCATTTGTATCGAATATGCATGTCAGGCTAAATCTACAGGATAAAGGGAGTTGGAACATTGGCACCTAAAAGCACCCTTTTCAAAATTTGGGGGCACATGTGCATACTTGAAAAGCTGCTACCTAGGTGAATGATCAGCCAAGCACACAGGGTGGGCATCTAGGGCCATGAGGACCACACAACTTGCCCACCCTTCATCCCAAGCTCTGTCCTTCCTTGGCCTCACTTTTGGTCTCAAGAGGAGCATCAGCTAGGTATGATCCAAGTTATCCAGATAATTAAGTATGAAAGCACGAGTTATTTTTGAAAAAATGTCACTTTTTTGGCCTCCAAAAATGAGATCCTCAAATCCCTTCCCTCTCCCCAACAGACACTCCCAAATCCTAGCTACAAAAATTTCTAAATACAAGGGGTAAACTTTCTTGATCTAGCATTTTTCTCCACCTGCAACCCCTGTCCCTCCTCCCCCCCAATTTTTCCCCTCTCCCGCCAGAGCCTCCGCTCTTCTCTCCTTTAAAAAAAAAAAAAAAAAAAAGAAGAAGAAGAAGGAATTTTCAATAGTCCCACTTGTCAAGCGAAGACCATCTTTTAACCTTCAACAGCAGCGAAAGCCGTGTGAACTCTCGGTGAACCAAGATTGAAGTCATAAATCACGCGTACAAAGGCGGCTGCGGAGGCTGGCGCGGGCTGCTGCACCTTTAACGCTTTCTGGGGCTGACAGGCGGCGGCCCAGCTAAAGTTCACAGCGCCCGGGGAGGGCCTACCCCCGCCTCCCCTCCCCCGGCCCCGGCCCCATCCCCGGCCCCGGCTCCGGCCCGCGGCGGCCGCCCGACCCTCTGCGAGAAGGCCCCTTAGCTGCGCTTGCAAAGAAAAGGGGGTGCACTTTTGCTCCCTCCACCCTGCTCCATCCTGGCCAGTTATCTGCCCTCCTCCCTTTCCTCCTCTGCTTGCTGTATTTAAATAGGCAACTAGATCCACACAGACACAATAATTTAGCTTGTTTTGTCTTTGGCATTTTCTACAGGACCCCAAGAGGTGGACCTTCCGCTCTCCTCCCTCCCTCTAGAACTGGATCCTTCGTCTCTGTCTGCACAGTCCCAATTATACAGATCCTTGGGGTTACAATAGGATCTGAGTCATTGGAACCAGAATACCTGGCTGAAACATGCCATATAATTAGAAAAGATTTTATTTTTCCTTCTTTTCTTTTTGTTCTTTTCTTTCTTTTCTAAGAGAGTTGAAATTGGCTTCTGCGGGACTAGGGCGGAGAAGCGGGTGGGGAAAAGAAACACCGTCATACAAGACCCGGCTTTCAGCCGGTGCTGATATCTCCAGGCTTCCAGCGCCGGAGCCCGGACTCACTTCTTTCCTTGGCTTCTCCGCCTCCTACTTCGATAGCTTTTTCCTTCTCACCTCCTGACTTCTGGTTTAATTAAAAGTTCAGCAACTCCACTTGCCTTTCCTCCCCTCTCGTTTTTTTTCTCCGAAAGCAGAAACCAGCCGGTCTTGCGGCCAGCGGCACCAACACAACCTGGGCCTACCGCAGGCAGGGCCTCCCTCAACCTACGACAGCCTCCTGGACCGGGTCCCCTATCCAACCACCGTCCCTGCTGGTGTGCAGCCGCTGGCCTAGGGGATCTGAAGGACAGGGTCTGGGGTAAGAGTGTCCTGTCTTCCCCTGGACCCCCAGGCTTGCTCCAGAAAGTTTGGAGGGTGGGTACACCTCGACTCAGTCAACCTGCTCCCCCAAACCCATGGCCAACTAATCTGATATGACAGAAGCCGGTGATGGATTTGGTATATGTTAATTCACAATGCCCTTTTTTCCAGAATTTAACTATAAGTTAATACACACCGGAAACCACGCGCATACACGCTCGTTAATGGGCTTAGGTATTAGCGAGTCCTAACGATGCATACAAATGTGCTCTGTGCTCTGTAGGCCCCTCAAGATTTATGGGCCTTGAGCTCTCTAAAGCTGTAAACAAGGAGAAAAGAGAGAGGGAGAGAGAGAGACAGACAGACAGACAGACAGACTAGGGGAAAGAGACAGAGGTCTGACTCACCCCTCCAGTTTGTGGGAGAGAAGGGATCTCTGCAAGTGGGTTCTTACTTATTTTCCTATCCTTACCAGCTCTATGTATGTGAGTTTTGGCATGGGTCTGGGGGTGGCATTTGCACTTGAATGGTGGTGCTCAGGCAGTGTATTGTTTGTGTGCTGGGGTAACAGGACGTCTGCCTCCTGTGAATTGCTGTGCGGGGGCACTTATGGGCATTTACCTGTATGTGTACACCATACTAGGGGTGTGTGTGTGTGCACGCGCACACGCGTTCATATGACAAGCAGGCCCCCATCTGGGCCTGGCTGCTGTCCCCTGAACCCAGTGAACAAATCTCTAACAACAATCATAATAACAATAAATAATAAATAACAATAAAAATGGTAGTTAACAGTCCCTCCCTAGCAGGATAACAATAAAATGTAAGAGGAGAGATTTTGAGGAGGGGACAGAGAAAGGAGTCATAATCATAGCATATGAGGGGAACACAGGAAAGGAAGGAAGTTAGCTTCTCTACCTTTGGCCAGGGACTGGGTTTGGGAACCCCCTCCCCAGATACAGGCCTCTGACTGAGGAGCAGAGAGAGCCAGGAGGCCGCTCTTTCTTGCTGCTTTTTCTTGAGCTTTTGCTTTGCATGATTCAGGAGAGGGACCCCACATATGGGGGTGATTGTGACTTTGGGGACTCTCTGGAGCCCCTATTTTAAAGAGGAGGCCAAGCGTGCAGGTCAAGCTGAGGAGCAGAGAAAAATGAGGTGATGACTACAGCTGGGTTTTCAGCGCGGCAGGGCAGCCGAGGTGCCCAGAAGGACTAGCCACCCGCCAGGCAGGGACAGAATTTATGGCCGGCCCTAGAGAGGGTAGAGTAAGACTCGTGGCTCCGGTAGGCCCAGGGAAATTTCCCTTCCTACTATCTTTTGAGATGGAGAGAGAGAGAGAGAGAGAGAGAGAGAGAGAGAGAGACAGAGAGAGAGACAGAGAGAGAGAGAGAGAGAGGGAGAAGAAGGAGAAGAAGAAGAAGAAGAAAAGGATTGAGGCTCATTGAATTTCCCTTCACCGGATTTAAGCGGAGCAGATTTCCGTAAGGGAAGAGAAGACACGGTCTCGGATCCTTCCATGTTCGCCTCATTCTCTTCAGGTACAATTTTCTGATAATTGTATTAATTTATTTATTTAGGGGAGGAAAGAGTCAGAAGTATAAAAATACAAAGCTGGCCGGGGAGGAAAGCACCCCAACAGTTTCGGATCTAACGAAATTTCCCCCTTTAAAAACAATTGTATCTAAAAAAAAAAAATCAAAGAGGAAATATAAGAACACAAAATAGCCAACTTTTTAAAAGAGAAAGAAAAGGAAAAAAAATGACCATAACAAATGAGAATGAGAACTTTTAAAAGATTTAAGTCACAAACCTTTTCAGAGGTTTGGATGCTTTTTCAACAGCCGGTGACCCATCTGGTCTGAAAAAAGACGGAGAAATATTTTCCACTGAGTCACTTCTTTAAGAACAGTGTACACGCAAAGATTTGAAAAAGATCCTGGGTGTCCTTGCATTTGAAAAACAACACGGGGTGGAGGACACTGCCGTAACTAATCTAATCGGGCAAAATAATAAAATAAAATAAAATCAGTTGCAACGCTGAGCGCAGGGAGCTCGGAGAGGGCCCGGGTCTAGGTTCCAGGCAGCAGCCCAGTGAGGCAGTTTGCCCGGGCCATGAGGCGCCGAGCCGGCGGGTACCGGCTGACGATCTTGCTCGGTCTCAGCTTCCCCAGCCTAGCTTGTATCCCCCTTCTCCCCAACCTCTGCACCCCTCCTGCTCTCTCGGTAGGGATGCCCAGTTGGGGCTTCCCTGGTTGGAGGGTTTGTGGTCTAAGAGGGGACAAAGTGACTCAAACCAGTCTCTGCTTCATTTTTCTCCCCTAGGCCTCTCCACTTGTCCGAGCTCTCAGCCACCAGGAGACTGACACGGAAGGGGTTTTTGGGCTGCCCTCCACCAACTCCTGCTTGGCTTCCCAAAGTCCAGCCACCTTCAACCCTCCTTGGGGGAAAATATCAGTGCCCAGACACCTCTGCTCTCTGTCATATATGACTGCACTCACTTCAGGATTATCTTACAAAGAAGAAGAAGAAAGGGCGGTTTAGAGCCATGTTTACATCTAGTTCTACTGATCCGATTCACATCTGGAGAGTTTATTTATAACTCCCACTATAACTCTCTCTGTTTGGAAGCACTGGTGGCTCTATTGACAGACTGATGTCTAGAAAATATTGCTCTATCTCTAACCATACCTAAATGTGCTGTGGTCGTATTTACAGATTTATGCTTGAGGAAAATATAATTATTTCCATTGTGTTTCTGCATATACAATAGTTACAGGAGCAGATTTATATATGGGAAAATATATGACTCTCTTATAGCCATCCAGCTTTATGGACATTTGATATCCTGACAGATTTATATCTCTGAGCATCTATATAGATAAATATATATTGTTGGAAGTATGTATCAGGAGATATGTACTTATTGATTGTTATATAGAGTAGTTAGAGCATTCACTTAGAGCCATATATGGCTATGGAGATATTTCTATATTATTATCATTATATATAGGCATATCTATTTATAACTACATAGTTGTAAAAATAGACATAAGTAATTATAGTCCTATATGTATATGCTGTTATCTCTCTCTAGAGTTATAGACACTTGTGAATATAACTCTATAGAGATATCTGTATGTATATAAGGGTGTAATTGTCTCATGATGTATGTGAATTGAGGCTTAAGCTAGTCTATCTCTGTACAGACATATTTATATGTAGGGGCTGAGAGAGACTTGTTCTTGGAAATATTTCTGAGGGCCAACTGGAAAGCTGTATTGGGCCATCTAGGAAACCAACTAGCCGAGTTCTTACTTATGGAGGGATGAAGTTACACAAGGGTAAACAGAGCATAGGGAGCCTCAAGGAGAGGAAGCGAATGGAGAGTGATTTGGGCTCGCAAGAACAGATAGATACACAGGGAAGAAAGGGGTAAACACCTAGCACCCACCCAGAGGTGGAAACCAGTTTTGTGAGGGGCCAGCACAGACAGGCATGGGTGTGGGTCTTACGGAAGGCGGAAGGCAGAAGGCGAGGCAGTGAACAGTCCAGCAACCCAGAGATACTCTTCCCTGAGGGAGGGAGCAGGCCTCCATTTGGGCTTTTGGTGCACTAAAGGTCAGCTACCACCTAGCCTCTCTCGCATTCCTAGCGCATTTTTCTTGAACCCTAATTTTGAGATCTCAAAGAATGAGCTTTGGAGGGGAAAGATTTAGGAGGGAAAGGGCAGGGAGCAGGGTACACTTTCACCACTGCTGCTTTTTGATAATACAACCAGGAAAGTGAGGCAATGTGGCCAAGTAAAGCTTGCTTTCACCTTGTGTGGCTGGGACTGGGAGCCTGGTGGATTGAGGGGTGAATTTTCCAGTATTGGGCATATTCTTATGGGGGTTTCAGGAAGCCTTCCTCACCTTATCTTCTCAGAGGCCTATGCATAAGAGGCCTGATGCTGCTCTGCTGGGTCACTCCTCTTTTACTCCCCAAATTGCATTTCCCTCCCCACTAGGTACATAGGGGCCCCTCTACCTCTCTAACAGCTTTGTCCTGGGTTTTTATGAGGAGAACTTGACTTTTGAAGAACAGAGAGCATGGAGGCACCCAGCACGCTAGCAGGCACCCAGGTCCCTGGCTGGAGGTAGGCCAAGGATCACATGGCCTGCGGCTACAGGCTGGGCCAGTTGTTAGTGCCAGGGTGGGAGAGTAGACCGAGCTGGCGATGGGGGAGGGGAGGAGGTGGCAGGAGGTACCCAGAGCCAGGAAATGGGGGAGGGGGCAAGGCAGGCTCTGCCCGCACCTCTAGTCTCCTGGCTCCCCAGACTCCCAAGTATATGAAACTAAACCAGAGCCAAGACCTGGGCTGGGAAGGAGCCCCCTATAGGTCTGAGAGCCCCAAAAAGGAACCACCACTTGGTCCATTAAGAAATACGCAAATAAAAATAAATCAGCAGAGACAGCCAGTCTGGCTGAAGGAAAAGCCTCTCTCTCTCTGCCCCAGCTCTGCTCCAGGGATGCTACCAGAAGGAGGAGAATTAATGTTTAAAGTTTAAAAAAAAAAAAAAAAAAAAACTTTACAAAGCTCACAAATTTTCTAGTTCAGTAATACCCTTTAATCAGGTTGCTTTGCATAGTTATTTTTTATTGTCATCACTTTGGTCCCTGTCCTTTCTCGGGAGTTTGGGGACAGGCAGCCATCGTCAGTGAGTGGGGGTGAAATAGACAGGGTCAGTTTCCCCATTTAGTGAGGATCCCAGTCTGTAGGCAAGGGTTAGTCTTCCCTTCTCCCAGGTTATAAGGGAGGTGGACCCTCCCAAATTGGTTCCTTTTTCCCCTAAGTATCCTTAGAGGCAACCTGCCCCATGTCTGGGTGAGGGACTGAGGTCCAGAGAGGGGGCTAAGTTAAACCTGAATCTCTTTTCTGGTCCCCTAGCCTATGAGTTTCCTCCTCTCCTCCCTCCAACACCTAACACCCATAGGATGGTGGATGCTTTCCCTAAAGAAATGCAGGGAAGGGGAACTGAGGAGTCTACATTTACATATGTTTGCCTAAGTGGGACTCAGGCAGGTGTCTGTGCTCTGGCCAGGAGGAGGTGGGTATGGCTGTAAACCTTAGAACCTGCGGGCTTCAGGTAATGATTGCCTTGGCCAAAGGCAAGAAATGAAGAGACACTAACCATAGATTGTTGAGCTTAGAGAGTTTGGGTCCCTTTACCTGGGCTGGAATGGCTCTTAACTGTTTCTGTGTCCCAGATCCCTTTGAGAAGCTGATAAAAACAATTGCTCTCTCCCCAGCAAAATGCGCATACACAGTGTTGTTCATAGTTACTGAGATTCCCTGGGAAGCTTGAGATCTCCGGGTTGAGCATCTCTGATTTGCATATTTTCCCTTCTTTTCTGTGTCCCATCCCCAGTTGTCTGACTTAGCTTTTGGCCTTCCCTGAGTTCCCTCGCTTGGGACTCAGGAAGTTCCGCCTCAGGAGTAAACCTTGCCATTCTCAGCAAAGCCCTTCTCTGTCTTTGCTTTACTAAAGCAAGCACCAGGCAGAGGCCTTGCATGCTTATGCGAGCTCCTTAACTGCTCTTCTTCTGCCAAAATCAGGAGAGTGGCTGTTAACTGAAGCCGGGTCTACACTGCCCAATTACTCCACTAATTCCTGAGGGTGGGGGTAGGGGGAGTCTGGAGGTACCTCGGCAGCCGGCAGCCGTGGAGGCCAGGCTGTAAGGGGACCAATTCCCATCTCTAATGGAAACTTGGATGCAAGGAGCAAGTTGCAATTGCTATAACAATAGTCATAATAATAACAATAATAATTTATTTAGCATATCATTAGATGTGTATTTACTATCTTCCCTCTCCTTTTTTACAAGTGTCTCCTAAGGAATTCTCACAACACCCAGGGGAGACAATAATAAGCTAATTACCACCCTTCAGTTCCTTCTCCTCCTCCCATCCACAAAGTCACCCTCTCAGAGATGGACTAGTTACAGAATCCCTCTCTGTTTTATACTTGCTGAATGCAGTCTCCCCATTCCCAATTCTCCTCTCCCATTTCCAGTTTTTTTCCATCCCTAGTAGGGAAATTTCCCCATAATTTGGAGGAGGAAAGTCTGGGGAGGGGAGTAGCTGAGGCCCCTTCTGTGTCAGTCTCCTGGTGGCTGAGAGCTTGGACAAGCTGTTTCCCTGATATCACAGCAATATTTAGGATAATGTGGGAGGAACCACATTTTAACTTCTCTAATTGTTCTTTGCGGCAACAGAAACATCTGAACAGGGTTTAGAGGCAGACCAGGTTAGAGAGAGGACTTGTGCTGCCATGATGTCAAAACATGAGTCAAGTGTAGGAGTGTGGCCAGTCTTGGAAATATAACATCTCAGACCTCAGAGATGCCAGGCCCCATGTGCCTCATTGGCCTCTTGTGACAATGGAAAGAAAAGAAGAGAAGGAAGGAAGGAAGGAAGGAAGGAAGGAAGGAAGGAAGGAAGGAAGGAAGGAAAGAAGGAAGGAAGGAAGGAAAGAAGGAAGGAAGGAAGGAAGACACGTGTATATATTTGTTTACATGTATGTATATATATAAATTTAGATCCACATATTTATACATATTTTTTCGAGTGAATAGCCATGACAATGGTTCCATTTTAAAAACACTAATTTCTTTGTACTTTTAAATATAAATTCATATCTTCTCAAAGATTATAGTTAAAACAAACCAGACACATGTTTTTTAGTGACAGATTCTGGGTGGACCACTTAAAAGTCCCCCTGGAGTCAAAGTACTCTGCAGAGCATACTTTTAGTTATTCATTTCTTTGGCCCCAACCCAGAGTGGAGAGCTGTAGCTGATGTCATAATAATCTTGGTCACAGACAAAGCTACTGGGCCTGTTATTGAGATACTGGGTATTACTACCTATACACTGAAGCCAGCACTCCACTTCTCTGCCCAAATACACAATTGTTTCTGGGAAGGAACAACTCCAAAATGGAGGGTACAAGAGCAAGGGAGAGTCAATATCAAGATGAACTGGAAAAGTCAGAACTGAATATACTTCTTATCTCTCTAAACCGTAGATAGTATAGTTGGCATTCTCAGTAGGTCCTAAGTCAATTTGGTGTCTTTTCTTCTTTCCACAGTCCTCATGTCTTTCTGCTACCCATACTTTCTACCGTGTGCCTCTGGCACTTTTACATCCCTAAACCTATCAAAATTTACTTGTCCTGAGTCCCAGCCCCATCTCTAAGCCAGACTGCCAGATTAGGAAAACTTTGCCAATGTGTTGAAATGTACTTTCTCCCAAGAAACTGTGCTTTTTGGTAGGGGTTTTCAGAAACTATTGCCCAGATGGATGGAATGGAATTTCAGACCCATGGCAGGTGACATAATATAAATTTGTGTGAGGGTGGTTTATAATTTTTCTTAAACCATATTATGGAGGCAGCTACCCATCCTGTTTGTTGGTAAGGCCACCCTTGCCACAAAGCTAAGCTACTTGGAGGGGTCCAAAACCCTTTCTGTTTCTTTTATTACCAGATCTTAAAAGGTAAAATTAAGTTGGAAGAAGACTGGATTCCATCCAAGTAAGAAGATTATACATGAATTATCAGGGTCTGGGCTCTTGATTTGTTAAGAATATGGCAGTCATTCATTTCATGACTTGGTTCCAATTCATGGGTAGTGTCCCGAAGTCTCCTCAATACTCATAACTATAATAGCTTCCATTTATAGAGAATTACTATATGGCAGGTGCTTTATACTGAATTCAATGAGGAAATGTAATCTCAGAAATGTTAAGGCACCTGCCCAAGGTTGCGTAGCCAGGTTTGAACCCTAGTTGTGTGTTTCCTCATCTGCTGGGTTTTAACACCACTAACTCATGCCTCCTGGGTTAGATAAACAGCAGATAATAATGAAAATGGGAAAAAAATCCCTGAAATAGTTTTACATCCTCCGGACATACACAGTGGGGATCAGCAAGGCACTACTACACTGGCTTCTATGGTGGCTCATCCAAGTGCATGTGCGCTATCAGAATTTTCATCTTCCTGAATTCAGTTTTACTGGCAGCCCCTGTGATTTTTCAGCATGGTGACTACCCACCCCTCTCCCAAGAGTAGAAATATACCCATAGTTCAGGCATCTGGTTTATAGGAGAGTCCCTGAGTTCTCACTTCCCCAGGCAGAGTCTAAGAGTCTAGCTTTCTCACAAGGGCCAGCCAATGTGAACTGAGAAGTATCTCGAGATAATTTTCAGAGCCCCTCATTTCCCTGAGCTTCCCTGCTAAGCACTACTTTTCTGGTTATATCCTTGTTTGATAAAGTATCACTATGGTGCTTTTGTATTTTAAGGGATGTGATTTGGAAGGACTGCACTTAACACCATGTGCTCTAATGGTGGAACTTAATCTTAAAGCACTTCGGTAGCAGGATAATTGGGGAGGGGGAAACAGAGCCTTCCCAGGGGCTTTAAACTACATCACAGCATAAGGCTGATCCTGCATCTCATTATCCATTAACTTCAGATGAAAGCTATAAAATTGGATGCCTTTATTCTGATATTTGAAACTAAGCAGATAGTGGGCTGATTTCTCTGTTTTTACCTGGTGGCTAGCATCATGCAGACACCCTCCCTGTCTTCCTGCCCCATCTTGTCTTTGCCTCCTTCCCCTCGGGGCAGGGTCCTTAAGGGAAACAGCTCCCCATGGTATGTGTGCAGAAGCTCTGTGGAAAAGGTTGAGTTGTCAAATGAGGAGACACCACAACTAACACCCCCACTCCCCCACCCCCCACCAACTCTGGAATGAAGATGGAGAGTTTTCTGTGCCTGGTTTGGTTCACGAAGACACATAGTCCATCATTTGATTTGCTACAAAGAATATTCCTTCCCTGCCCCCAGCATCCTCTAGTTTTTGCTTAGAGTCTCAGAGCTGGAAGGATCTTAGTGATGATCTAAATTGAACCACTTCATTGTGAAGGAAGGGAAACTGAGGCTCAGACAGAGACTAGAACCCAGGTGTTCTGATCCCTAAGCCAGTATTTTTCCTACCACCACACTGTATCTAGCTCTCTTTGCATTTCAGCTGGATGCTTTTGGAATTGCTTCCTGCCATCTCTAGGATCGAAGCTTGCTTACCATGGTAGAGAACACAAACACTAACCACCATGATAATGTGGGCCCCTCTGCCTGGATGTGGCCTCTTTTTGGTATATGCTTCATCACATCCATACTATAACCCCACTGCAGCCCACCTGTGATTTCTGTGAAATTAGAAGGCCTGCCTCTCTTCCCCTGTTTCTGCACCACACAACATGTCAAATCACTTCAATCCACTCCCTAGATTTGGCCAGGGCCTAGACAGGGGCTGAAGGTCTTAGGGCAGAGAGCAAAGGGGTAAGCACACCATTTTTTCATTTTTTGCCTCTGACTTCCTACCCTTAGCCTCAGATGAGGAGAGAAAGTGGCTGTCTTGAATAGAGAATTTTCCTTAATATGTTGGCAAAACTTCCTCAGTCTTCAAAAGAAAAAAATTCTCTTATTGTCCAATTTTGAGGACTGGATGCAAGGGAAGAGAGTTGAGCTTAGTATGAGGAATGCTGATTATACATAAGAAAGAACTCACATCCATGAGAGTTGTTGGACACCCATATTCTCCAACTACATACACCAGGAAAATTCTCACCCCCCTGTAATGGTCAAGTTAACCTCAAGGGTTCCTCCTAGTCCAAAGATTCTGGTTCGAAATTTTCTTTTCCCAGTGTTTGGTGGTCTATTCCAGATTCTTCAAGCAGTGCTCACTCAGTTTCCTATCGGGCCTTGGCTCTGAAAACATTTTTAAATCTTATGTTGGTCCTAAACAACAACTTCCCCAACCCTAAGAGAAAAAAATGGAACCAGTTCAGGAAAAAAAATCACTTAACAGTTTGATGTGGGCACAAGAGTAATGGATTTGGGATTCAGAACCTTGTTGTTTGTAATAGGCTGAAGTATGTCCCCCCAAAATTCATATGTTGAAGCCTTAACCCCTTAACCCCCAGTACTGCAGAATTTGACTGTATTTAGAAACAGGGCCTTTAAAGGGGTAATTATGGTAAAATGAGGTTATATGAGTAAACCTTAATCCTATATTATTGGTGTCCTTATAGAAGAGGAGATTAGAACACAGAAAGATACAGAGGAAAGACTATTTGAAGAAGACCATCAACAAGGCAAGAAAAGAGGCCTCAGAAGAAGTCAATCCTGTTAACACCATAATCTGGGATTTCTAGCCTCCACAACTGTGAAAAATATATGTAAAGTACCTAGTCTATGGTACTTTGTTATGGCAGCCTTAGCAAACTAAAACAGTATCTAAATATGTCTTAGCCATTTATTTTCTGCATGACCTTGGACAAGTCATTTAAAACTCTCCGAGTTTCAGTTTCCACATGAGCTCTAAATTTCCTTCAATAACTAACATTCTGTGAGTCTTTATAAAAGGAAAGCCCCAGTTACGTTACACAACTTTTACTTTCTTGCCAATGATGTTTGTTGTAAGAGGACACAGTTCCAGACACATGTACTCATGCAACCACCTACATAGCCTTTCATTACCACACTATCCTTCTAAGTTTACAGTCACTTACACAAACCTTTCACTACACTAAATGTCAGTGTAGATCCAGCTTGCAACGCAAACACATTTGGATCCCCTGACTCAGATGCACTCTCTTCGCTGCATCTCACAAAAAAATTGGTTGAAATTGAACATTTAAGTCAGTTGACTGGTTTTGGTGAACATAGTGCCAAATATCCTCACTGGTTTATCTCTACATAATTGATGGATCTTGTTTTTAAACTGTCAGATTCTGTCCATATTTTTGACTCAGAATCGTTCTGTGGCCATGCAAGTCCTAGTCAATTCCATCACCGTTATTCTTTGAATTGATTGGTAAGTTCACTCAAAAGAATCAACCCAGACAATTGACACAGCCTCACTCAGGTCCAGAGAAAGCACTCTCAGGTCAAGTCTATAAGATGCCAAAACATCCACTCGGGTCAATCAATTCAGTGAGAAATCAGTCTAACCACCAGCTGTTGTACAGTGTAGGCAAAACAATGTTCCCTTGTCAGCCTGAGGTGACTTAACTTTGTAAATGGTCAGTGTCCTTCCTCCTCCTTATTGAGCTGACTTGTTAAGACAAAAAAATGTGTGTTCATATGGACATACGCACACGTACATACCATATCACACTACTCTTAGTCGTCTCTTTTGGGGAGAGAAGCGACTTGGTGATAAAAACTTATGCTGGCAGGGGCAGTGGAAAGATCTTGGGATGACTTATCTCAGGTGTGCATTTTTATAAATGGGACTCAGACTGAAGCTTTGGCCAATAATTGCCCCATTTGATGGAATGAGAGAGGAGCCAACTAGAATGGGGCTTGGCCATGTTAACTGGTCAGGAATAAAAATGATTCAATGTGTATCTGCATATGTTTGGGCTTTTGTATTTAGCTTTTTATACTTTTGTTCCAGGACTTGCATGTTTGTATCCCCACATATTCACATATGTCTGAATGTTTGGGTTTGTGTTCCTGTTTTCCGATATGCTTGAGTCTGCCGATATGTACTTGTACATTTGCATCTGTCTCTAACTGTTTGCATGTGTTTGTACATGGCCTGTATATGACCAGGTATATTTGCCTGTGCCTCTGTGCATATCTCCTTTTGGGTTTCTGTAAAAGGATGCAATTACATGTATCTGCTTGTTTTTAGAGATCAGTAACTCCAAAATGAGACTTCAGACATCTTGCAAATGCCTGGCAAGCCAAGAATGAAATCTGATGCTAGAGAATAGTTGGGCTGGCCCTCTGCTCAGATCCCCTCTGGCTCAACAACCATTTTTGCCCAAGATGAGACCTGCAGTGTCTTTCAAGGACCCGTTCTATCTCCACAACATCTAGACCTCCGGGGTCCTCTCTCAGCCCATTTTTAATGGACCCAGTGAGTGGAGATGAGTCTCTCGAAGTGAACTGGGATTTTAAGATGGAAATAAAAAAGGAAACTTTATCTTTTTCTCCCCACTCTCTTCATTTTCCCTTATTGACATTCATCAACCCTGAGCCTGAGGCACAAGGGAGACAGCTATTCTGCATTTTTTAGATCTTTTTCACATTTTAAAAGCTAAAAAAAATTGCTAAAAATTTTTAGGTAGGTATGATAATCATATTGTGGTTATGCTGTATGTCTTTATCTTATAGATATTCATTCAACTGTTCACAGAAGAAATGCTATGATGTTTCGGATTTGCTTCAGAATATATAGGTAGGGTTGGGTTCAATTTAGATGAAACTAGATTGGCTGTGAATCGATCATTGTTAAAGTGAGGTGATGGGTACATGAGTGTTTGATTACATTATTCTCTTCATGATTTTGTTTGACTTTCTTCTAGTAGAAAAGAATTGCATTCAAAAAATAAAAATAAAAAGAATCTTGTTCGCTCAATCATCTCCTACTATTTCCTCACTACATTCCCCATCTGGAGATGTAGCGGAGACTATAATGATTTCCCCCCATTACGTGGATGAAGAAGTGGAGGCTCTCACTGGGCATGATTTGTTTAAGGCAACTGGGAGCAGAAATCTCTGACTAGAATTCAGGCAGCCTGACTTCTTACCAAGGGTTCTTCTCATTGGATCATGCATAAACATGAGCTTCATACAGCGATAAAATATAGAATTTGTGAGTTAATACCTATTAATGAAAAAACTGAAACTCCAATTGCCCATACATTTGCATGGGACATACCTAAACAAGTATAAGGACACCCAACTATTCCACATTTGCATTTGCAAAGACACATACACACCAGTTCATACAGCTATGTTTTCCTTGGTTGTACATTTGTAGATCACTTATTTTGAAAGGTATGTTAGATATAATGTATGGGGGGAAAAAAAGAAGAGGATCAGATTTTTACTTCTTCGTGTGCCTCTTCTGTGTGCTCATGTGAAGAGCTGGGCTATCTACATACTCTTGGTGAGAATGAACCAACAGGAAACCGGGAAGGAAGAGATGTCCCTGACAAAGGACAGATCAAGCCCAGGACCACAAACAATTGGATAGTTTGGTAAGGAAGGAAAAACATTGGCAGGCTGGTGCCTTGTATCTCTCAACAAAACTATAATTTTGTGCACAGGGATACAAGACATTTTTTCCTTTCATACATAGCTATGTTCATATAAAAAATCCATCTATATACTTTCATAAATAGTTGTGCATTGCACACATCCACCTCCCATATACATGTTATGCAGCCATGTCTTTAGAGAGAGGGATTCTGAGGGTTGAGCACAGGTCTAGGAGTCAGAGGACAGGAGTTCTAGTCTACTGTCCACCACTTGCTGAGCATGTCATCTTCAGCAAGTCATATCACCCTTCTTTTGTTCAGTTTGACCTTCTGAAAAACAAGATTGATATTAATAGCTAGGCTGTTCACATCAAATAATGCTAAACACATAAAAGCTATTTTATCTATAAACCTATATTTTACTCTACATATTCACACAAAAAATAATGAACACACACCTATAACATACATAGAACATGTATGTTTGTATATCTATCTCTCTAATCTATGGGGTAGAAAAATTGAGTAATTTGCCTAAGATAACCAATTTGATACAGTATGAAATAGTGAAATGATGATGAGTTTTGGAGTTAGAAATACTACTAAATAGCTAAAAAGGTATCCAATATAATTATGACGGGAGGGGAGTTGGGAGGACTGGGTGAAAAAGGTGAAGGGATGAAGAAGTATAAATTAGTAGTTACAAAACAGTCATGGGGACATTGTGTACAGCATAGAGAATACAGTCAATGTTATTGTAATGGCTATGTGTAGAGCCAGATGGGGTGCTGGAGTAACCAGGCGATCACTTCATAAACTATATAAATATCTAACTATTGTACCGTATACCTGAAACTAATATAAAAGAAAAAAAAAGAAAAGAAAATGCTTGTTTCTGAAGGATACAAGTCCTGAGGCATCCAGAGTAAGCCCCACCTAGGTAGCTAATTCCATTACCATAAAAACCACACCTGGAGTGAAGTTGCACTTTGTTCACTGTCCAGAGGAATGTAGTTAGCTAAGGAGAAGAAGGAGAGTAAGTAGGGGTGAGGTTTCCTAAATAAGAGACATTTGGTTACATTCTTCCCTCTATGTTAGTTTGCAAAGCCTGTGACTTTTTGTTTGTTTGTTTGTTTGTTTGTTTGTTTGTTTGTTTTAAACTTTTCCCCCTTAGTTTTATTGATTTTTGATTGACAAATAAAAATTGCATATATTTAAGAGTAAAAAAATTATTATTATTATTATGGAGTGACTTCTACTGGTAATCTCAATTGGTTAAATTAGTGGTTCTTAAAGTGTAATCCAAGGATCCCTGGGGTCCCAGAGGCCCTTTTGGGAGCCCTATGAGTTCATTTCTCTCCCAACTATATATCTGCATAAGGCTTTCTACTTCATACACTTCAACCAAAGTAATATAGTGCAACAAATTGAATACAGAAACAGATATGAGAATCCAATTGTCTTCTATTAAGCTAGACATTAAGGAGAGTAGCCTAAATGTAAAACAATGACATTCTTCTCACTAAATTGTTTTGGAAAATATAGTTATTTTTCACAAGAAGTTTGTTATGTTTATATATGAGATTTATTATTATTTTAAAAGATTTTTAAAAGATTTCAGTTTTAATTTCTAAGAAGATAAATATTGGTGATATAACCCATCTTAAAAAAAAGCTCCTTGAGATTCTAATAATTTTTAGGAGCCTAAAAGGGTCTTGAGACCAAAAAGTTTGAGAACCACTGGGTTAGAGCCTGTGTTAGAGGACGAGAACCTGCCAAGGCTTGCACATAGCAAAACTCAGTTGCTCTAGGCTTCTTGCCCTTGGGCTAGTGCTGCCCTACATCCTCACTGGTACTCTCTGTCAATCTCAGTCCTATCCTAACAGCCAGTGCCCATGGCCATCATTAGTAAAAACTTGGAGTGGTTCAGAGCACCCACTTTGGGGTCAGATGAGTCTGATTGGAGTCCTGGCTCTGCCAGTGAAGCATATTGTTAGCCTCCCAGGCCTCACTTAGCTTCCCATTTTGTAAAACAGGGATATAATAACTTCCTTACAGTGTTATCATAAGGCTCCAATGAGATATCGAATTTAGCACAGTGCATCGTACATAGTAAGCACTTAAGAAAATGTCTATTATTGTTAATAATAATTATAGATAACACTTACTGAAAGTTTTCTGTATGCTAAGCATTCATCTAAGTGTTTTTCATACAATAATCCACTTAACCCTTCAGTACCACTGTAAGGTAGTTAACAACCCTAGGAGATAGTTACTCTGCAGTTGTGGTGGTGGTGGTTGTTTTCTGTTCTTGCATATGTGCAAGAAAAGTGTAGTTTGGAGGGTTAGATAAATGTTTGTGGTTTTGATATAACTTTGACACAGGAACAAGAATAATAAATAGGGAATCTGATCTTCCAGAAGCCTCTGACTCCTACCTGCTTCTTCTATAGTCACCCCAGGCCTAAGGAGCGGAGTTGCAGGATCAAGGATGAGTCCTGAGGCCACACAATCTTCAGCAAAGGATCAGGCCTTTGAGAACAGCGTATGAGGAAGAGGAAACAGCAAAAGCCTCTATCACCAGTGACATCAGAGAGAAGTTGAAGAACCTACTTCACAGCTGCTCTAGTTGGAATGTTATTCTCTGTCACCTCAATATACACATGTGCGCTCACACACACACATCACCTTCAGCAAAGTCACCTACTTATGTATATATGAAAGGAAAAAATGACTGTGTTGAGGTCCTTGCATATATTTGTCATGTGTGTTTTGAGAGTGTGCCTCTAGGTAAACACATGTGCAGAGAGAAAGGACTGTGTGACATTATAGACTGGAGGGACTCCCCTCCACCTCTCAGTTTTCCCTCTTCCATCCTGATTAATTAGCAAAGATGCTATAATGAAATATAGAATCCTATCTCCTGCATCATTCTTAGGTCAGGTTCCCCCAGAAAACACTGTGGCTGGTCTAAGTCTATCAAACTAGTTGGGAAGAGGAGAGGTAGTTCAGTTGCCTCTCACTGCCATGGAACTGAGTGTCAGAGCAGGAATCTGGGGCTGTTGGCCAACCACCAGTCTTCAAAAAGAGAAGAGAGGGCAGAATCCCAGGTCTGAGCTAGACAGAAGGGAGAGAGAAGAACTTGATCTTTTTTAGTAGTTTTCAACTGTGGTCACTAGGACAAGAACCTTGGGCTTATTCCAGTCTGGTGCACTGGGATATAGGTTGGTTATTGCTAGAAACAGGTCTACAAGGCAGAGTTTAAGAGCCTTGGGCCTGAATTATCTCAACTCCGATCCAACTAGATTGACTAAAAGAGTAAAAGATAGTTACCCTGATTGGGTTTACAACTCTCTCCTTCAAGCTTTGGAGACAACATATGCCTGGATATGAGTGGAGGAAGAAGAATGTGAGGGAGTCATTATTTTTTTATTTTTTGGAAAACAGAGACGAGAGGCCCTACAATGTGAGTAGGGTGAACACTGCCTTGGTCTCCTCAGTTTATGTTATGGCATTCTGGGAGGAACTGATGAACATTCTCATTACTCAGAAAATGACTTTGCAACCAAGGTAAGGGGTAGGAGAGGGTGATAATGACCAGGTAAAGAGGTTAGGAAAGGCCATCTCCTTTCTATGGTCAGAATATGAAGATACATTCAAAATCTGGAGCCCAAAAGAGTCCAGCAGAGAACTGGGGCAATCATCTAAATAATTTAGTACCAAACCCTCTGAGCTCAGATTCCCTGCTTTTACCTGGATCTAATAGATAACCGGAGAGAGAACGGACTGGTCCCTGGCCAGGTCAAGACTCAAATTGTTCAATTCTAGGACACTTTCCAGCTGGGAGAATAAAATGAAAGTGACTGGGAGTTTGGAGGGGTCTCAAGATTTGGCCTCAAAGGTCCCTGGGCCCTGGAGTAACAGAACAGGCTAGAGGACAGAGGCTTTTCATTTGGGGGCTTCTTTGAGTGCTAGAGGTGGAGGGAGGGGTAAAAGGAGGGAAGGGGGGTGTTGGGAGGAGGGGCAGGCAGGAACAGATGCTTCCAGATCTAAAGAAATAATTTGAGGGGGAAAGGCAAGAAGGATCAAATGGAGGAAAAGGAGGGGGAGGAGGGGGAAAAAGGAAAGAGAACAAAAGTATTGTGGGGATTGGAGCCTCTTTGGTAGAGGAGAGATAAAGGGGAATCTGGGTGAGATGGTTAAACCAACATCTGCCCCCGGCTATAAAATCTGTTCCATTGGCTGCTGGCCCAGGGGCCACTCTGGAGTGGTCAGCTCAAACCCTAAAGTGGCCTGGACTGGAAGCTCAGCAAAGAACCTTTGAACCTCAGCTGTCGTTCCCAAATTGCTGTCCCCCCACACAACATTTTGGTTCTTCTTCCTCTGCTTACTCAGTTGAAGGGGAGTTCAAGGAGGAGCACTAGAGTTGGGGATTGTCCCAGAAGATTACTGTAGGTTGAGAGGGTCAAAGGAGCAAGGATGTGAGGAAATATGGAGCACAGAAAGCAGCAGGAATGCTAAGCAGAGACCTTGAGAGAGCTGAGCAAAGACAGACAGACAGAGCTGGAGGCAGTCACATTATAAAATGGTCCGAAATCATCAGAGAGATGGAGTCCAAGAAGAGAGTTTTCCATCTGGGTGGCCCACATCTCCCCATCATACCTTAAGCCTGGTCAGGCAGGTTAGGGTGAGATGAGGGGCTGGAGAAAGGCAGCTAAAAGGCAGGAGCAAATATATACGGGAAATATTCCCTACCTCCTCCATTTTCTCCTCTTTTTAAATAGTCTGCCTTTTTTTTTTCCCCTCCAGCTAAAACTTGACCCCTCTTCTGTAACCTTATTTTCCAAAGTCTGTTCCAGCTATATGGAAAGACTCCATATGTACAAAGTAATAGCCACAGAGTGAGGAGAGATTGCCCCAACAAGAATAAACTGGTTGGGGGACATCTTCCAAGTGACTCACCCACCCACCCACCTCCCACTCCCGCTTCCCCCATCCCCACCTATGGATAGCCCAGCCCTGTCGCTGCCCATCAGATATGAAAACCTGTTTCTCCTTTTATAAGAACACTAATCCTAACCTGGCCTCCAGAGACAAGGCCAGAGGAAGAAGATGGCAATTTTTCCTGTGATTTGGGGTGATGGGGGGGCCCATTCAGTTGCCAAATTCCAGTTAGGAAATGCTTCCACTACTAACTAGATCTTCCATCTCCATCCCCTCAGAAATCTTGAGAGGGTCCCATTTCCTGCTCTTATAACTCAGAACACTATCCTTTCATTTCTAAAAAAAAAATATAATCTCCTTATCTGATGATGGGAACAGTGGGATATCGGTCAAAGAGCAATAGAGAGTCTGCTCTATTTTCTATGAAAAACTGGAAGGTGTAATAGGGCAAAGAAAGGGGAGCTTGGGCTCTAAAGGGCGAGACCCCAGGGGTGGAGCGGAGTTCACCGCGCAGTGAACCCGTTTAGCCGGCCACGCAGCCCGCGGCCCCCGTCCGGCTCCCTATTGTCCGCGATCCGAGCCCGGGGTCGTGACCCAGCTGAAGGCGACATCGCGCCCGGGGCGGACACAGCGTGGAACCCGGAGGAAGAGCCTGGCCGCCGCCGGCCTCTCGCATCTCACTTTTGCCCCGGGCTGGCCCTATTTAGTGATCCTCAAGATCCCAGCCGCTCACAGAAGGAGAGCTGGGACCCCCAGAGAAGGCAGCTTGCTTTTTGCCCCATTCTCTAGTGCCCGGCTTCCCAGGAAGACAGAGGCGGTAGCGGGAACCCAAGGTTGGGCTTTTTGACAGTGCCTCCTACACGCTCCGTTTTAAAGGTTTTCTGCCCAGAAGTTCAAATATACTTTCCTCTCACAATCTCCAACGCTGAGAAGGGAGGATTAGAAAAGAGGAGTGTGTAGAAGTGATATTTCTTTGGGCTTGACCCATATCCCATTACGGCTGGCAGAGTGGACCTAGAGGACTCTACTCTTAGGGAATTTGAAAATAAAAATCGCCCCTTTCCATTTTTTAGACTCTGTAACCCTATTCACCCTCAAACATACTCCAAGACCCTCCCTACCCATCCTTGTCTTCCCTACCTCCTGATTTATCAGCTAGCTGGGCTTGCTGGAACCGGGAAGCAGGAAGGTGGAGCTGCAGAAGCCCTTACCCTGCTTGCCTGGATGTGGGTTCAGCTTCTGGATGGACCCTGTGCTCACAGAAGCTACAGGGCTGACACCAGAGAGAAGAGCAGAAAAATCCTGAGGAGCAGAAGGAGAGCCAGGTCTGAGAAGGGGTCCCCAGACCTGGAGAGCAGTGAGCAAACCTTGGTTTCCTCTCTGCTCCCCAAATCCAAAAGGGATCCGAGCTCCTAGAGCTGCACAGGTTTTAATGTGGCTGAGAGACCCCTTCAGGCCTCCGAGTCTAATAGTACACTCTACCATTTTTAATTCTCAAGAGGCAGCTAAAAATTGGGTACCCAAAGCAGCCACATGCTGCAGGAATAAAATTAAAATGGGACTAGGGATCCCGGGTGCAGAAAAAGCAGGCTGAGAGGGGTGGCCATTTCTCTCAGAAAGATTGGTCAGAGGCAAAGACTTTCTTTTCTACCAAATCCCCCACATGTTTATTTTGGGCTCCTGCCCATCCAGATAAATCAAGCTAACAGATTAGGAAGTTCATAAAATTGTATTCTTAGGTAATGATATCCAGAGAGGTAATAAATATTCCCTCTGTTCTGATGGCCACTGGAGTTGGAGGATCTTCCATCTCTTTTTCCAAGCCTGAGACAGGTTTCTTGAAAGGGGAACATTTTTAGAAATAGTTCTCCAAAGGTGGGGTGTCAGATAGAAGCTGTGTAAACCTGAGAATTGGCTTTGTGAAGGCATGCACCCCCAGTACTAGGCAAAAAGCGGAGAAATAGATGGAGTTGCTCCCAGCCTGGGGCTCTTTCTTGTCATAGCACCCTCTATCTCAAGGGCTCCCTTCACAGTGAGTGTCGTTTAATCTTAGAAAAGCAGACAAACCATGCCTAGCAGGGGGTACCTTGGCCCCAAGTTCTAAAGAACCCCTTAATTATTTTGTTCTTCCTTACCACTCTCCCAAATACACACATATACATACATCAAACATCAGGTAGATGTCTCTGGATTGCAATCCGCCATGTCCACACATGAAAAAAGCTGATACACAAATTGTGGAGAAAACTTTGTAGGAAACTTCATACAAACAGCAGCGAGAAACCCTCACAGAAACTAAGTTCCCCTGTCCTTTCCCCAAGGCTCATATTTTCAGCTCTCTCCTTTTTGAGACAAGTTTCTTCATTCCTCAAGTATATGAGCAGTGCAGAAACTCCATTTTCCCCAATCAGAAGCCTCCCTCCCCAAGACTGGAGTTGAGGTAAAAATGGCAGACAGAGATAGAGCTGAAACTGCTATGCTCCTCGCCCCCAGAGCAGATCAGTACTAACTACTTACATGTCAAGGGGATTTTTGACCTGTGGCTTATCCTGGTGCTTGGAGAGGATTTTGGATGATCGGTGTAGTCCTTTCACCCTGTCTTCTTTTTACTTGGCCATTGGAGAGGGAGATACAATGAGATAGTGAGGCATTCATGTGCCTTGCCTCTCCTATTACTCTGGACGAGAAATCGCCAGCCCCACAAAAGCAGTGGCATCCTATCTGGAGATCAGGGATTGAGCCAGGGCTGGCTTGGGAGGGTCAGAGATGGGGGTGGGGGAGAGGTCAGAGGCGCTGTCGAATATAAAGGCGATGGGAGAGAAAATGCTGTGTCCTCCCCGTGAACCTGGGCTGCGTCCTCCCTGCCCCACCTCAGCCTTTCCCCACTACTCAACCCAACTTCAATAAAAGTGCACGGGCCCTTGGCCCTCGGCTTCCCAGTGAGGCTGTAGCTGCATCGGATAGATTAGCAGCAGCGGGAGACCAAGACTGCTGGAGCTAGGGAATCTGGCTCAAGTTGGCCCCCCACACCCCTCACCCCGATCCCTTTCAGCAGCAGCCTGATCCCATTCTAGGTGGTCAGTTTCAAGGCAAAGGAGAGCTTTAGGGGAAGAAGAGAGAATAGAGCCTACTGGAGAGAAGGCCAGAGGCCAAAATCTTCAAAAACTCAAATGTAAATGGGTTTAGTTTTGTTTTATTTGTCAAGAGTTGTGGATTTCTGATGTTCCCCCTTTTCAGACCAAGAGGGACAGAAAGAGACACAGAGAGAATGACTATGTCTGTATGTGTGAGGGGAAGGAGAAACTGGAGCCACTAAGAAGGGAAATAAAAGAACTGTCCCAATCCTTTTATGCTGCTTTTCCTGAGCTAAAGAGTGTTCCTTCAGCAAGTTGAGTGAGAAGCTTAAGAAATAAGAGTGCTTTTACCTCTTCCACTTTTGGGAAGAAAGGGGATAAATTTCCCTAAAACCAAAGGAGCAAAGTTAGGAAAGGACTATGGATCTTAATTTCTTTTTTTTTTTCTCTCTCTCTCTCTCTCTCTCTTTCCATCTTAGCTTTCTTAGGCTTGTAAAGACACCCAGGTTCACCGCTCAGACCTGACTTTCCTTTCCTAAGCACAGCTAGACTCTTTCTGCCCCAAAGTCAACTGCCTTAAGATGACAGGAGCTACAGTCAGATTTGGCCCTTAATTCACGATTATGTAAAATAACTTCAGATAATTGTTGGTCCTGCTTCCTCGCATTGTAGGCAGCATGTTTTGCTGTCTCCAGGGCACCACTGAGGGAGGAGAAAGTAGACCTATAGTTCCAAGTGATTCTCCCCAACACATGTACACACTCCACACCACGTACCAGCAAGTAGTACAAGAGGAAATAAATCCAGAGCACATCAAATAAATTTTCACACCTTGGTTCCCTGTTGCCTTTTACTCCAGAATCTGGAGAGAGAGGAAAGGAGGATCTCTGGCTCCCCTATATACCCCAGATCTCTTCTCCCTCTCTATTCTACTTCTGATAGCCTTCCATTCTGAAATTTGGATAAATTGCCTGAGAAGCTCACCAACTGCCTCCCTTAACTTCTCCCAAGAAATAAGCAAAAATTTGAGCAGGCCTCACTTACAGCTTGGTCTTCAGGACCAGAATTATTGGGAGCCTTTGGCTTAAATTAATTATTCAGGTAATTCAGACCAATTTTCTTATCGTTTCTTTTTTTAGCCCCAAGGAAACATTTAACTTCCCCCACCCCCCAGTCAGAAAGCCTTCTCCCAGCTCTTCAGGATCTGGGAGATTACCGGAAGAAGGGTGGTCCCTGCCTTCCTCTGTGTCTTTTCTCAACACCTGGCAGGTCCATGATAAAAGTTAGAGAAAAAAAAAAAAAATAAAACTTCTTCATTATCTCCAGGCATCAGATTTTGAGGCCTATCCATGCAAGGGGGCCTTGCAGGCCTCTGGCCTCCACTTCACCCTTCTTTCCAAGTCTAAACAAACAGAGAAGCCATCCTGACAGGTCACTTTGCTGCTTCAGAATCACCAGCTCAAAATCTTTCTTGTTTTAAGAAGAATGCACATGTTGAGGGGGCATCTTTCTTAATACTTATTCCAAAAGAGCCCTAAAAGATGAAAACTCTTCTCCTTACTCCCTAAACTTGCCTTCTTGTCTGCAAATTGGAAGGCCTACTCAGCAGAAAAAAGAGAGAAGGGAAGAGAGGGAAATAGACAAAAAGAAAGCAGGTTTAAGGAGTGCCTAACTATAGAAAAGTGAGATCCCTCAGCTCCACTGTAAGTACCCCCCCCCCCAGGAGAGTCTGGCCTCTGGAGACTCAAAGGGAAGGAACAGAAGAAATCAGCCCTAACATTCCACATCCCCTCTTCTGAGGATCCCCTGCTCCAACCCCACTGCTGGTTCTTCTAAGGACATTGGAAAACTGGAGTTGAGAGTTAAGATTTGTGTGTTTGCCTAGAGTGAACTTAGGCAACTATTGAGAAGGTGGGATGTTACCAGGCCAAAAGGAGGAGAGAGATAAAAAGAAACCATCAGACGTTGACGTAAAACTAATTCACAGCCACTGGTTTATTATTGATCACGGGGCATTTCACATCGACACTAAAATTCTTTATTGCAAGTTTTACAATAATCAAGTAAATTCAGTCCAAAAACACAATGACCATGGAGGTGGGGGGTGGGGGTGGGATTCTACCTATAGACTGCCTCTCTGAACTGAAAGTTCATTTTAATTTTCTTTTGGCTTCTCAAACTGAACAGCTCTGAGAGGCTCTCCAGATGCATTAGCTTTGTCTGCTGTCTTCCCCCCTCTCCTCCCAGCCTCCCCCCACAACAATAATACAAAAGAACTTCATAGCTTTGTTCTCCTTAAAATGACTTCCCCCTCACTAACCTCCCCTGGTGCATTTTCAATGCAAAAGGCCTAAGGAAAGAAGGGGGGAGGAGGAGGAGAAGAAGGATGAGAATTGGCTTAAAAAATCTCTTTCCTTTATTCTTTTCCTCATTTCCCCTGAAATTCACCCAAACCAGACCATCGCACCTTGCAATATATAATTTTTGCAGTTTTTTCTTTAAAAATAAATAACCCCCCAAAATGGTCTTTAAAAAAAACCCAGCAGGTACCATGCTAAGACAACATCACATGCTTAAAAGGGTCCTTAACAGTGGAAGGGAGGGAGAGAAGGGCAGGGGGCTTGTTTGTTTATCTGTTTTGTCTGCTTGGAATTAACAAGGGATAAGGTGGGAGAAAAAGAGAAAAGAACCAAAAAATATATATATATTAAATTCTATAAATAAGAGTCAATTTGTATGTGAGGGGCGGATGGGGGCATTGGGTGGGGGCAGGGTGTGAGTTTTGTTTTATAACCTGGTAATGTCCTCTGCCCGTTGCTGCTCCGGCGGCGTGGCGCTCTGGGAGTGGTCTTCAGAAGTGCCCGGGGTGGCTGCCGAGAGGGTGCTGGGCGCAGCGCCTGCCGGGGGCGCTGACCTGACTTTGGTGTTGGGCAGTCGGTGGTCCTTCTTCCATTTCATGCGACGGTTTTGGAACCAGATTTTGATCTGCCTCTCAGAGAGGCACAGCGAGTGGGCGATCTCGATCCTTCTTCTTCGGGTCAGGTAGCGATTGTAATGAAACTCTTTCTCTAATTCCAGGACTTGCTGCCGGGTGTAGGCTGTCCTCGAGCGCTTGGGTTCCCCTCCGTTATAATTGGGGTTCACTGGGGGGATGAGGAGGGGAAAAAGCAAATAGTGGGGTTCAGAGGCAGCAGGCTCCCTGCCCCCCACCCTCACCCCAACCTCAGCTCTGTGGAACAGGAGGAAGGGGTGGTGGAAATAAAGTCATCAAGCTAAATGGGTTATAAAGAAGTTGAAGGAAGCTGGAGACTTTGTAGTGTAATAAGAGGGGAATCCTCATTGTAACGACACTGAATTATTTATGCGCCCTTAGAAAGCGAGCATAGTTTTCACACATACATAACAGATCGTAGCACATGGCTCGGACTGCCCAGAGTAGCTAAGCCATAAAATTTATGGGGGATGTAATTACCCATTCTCGCTCGTAAATCCAGTTCAATTGTGCTAACCCAGAGTCGCTCCTGGAGAGAGAGGGGGAAGGAGAGAAAGGAGGACGGGGGCCAGAGGGGGCCGGCGAGGGTGGGGAGCGCTGGGGAAGAGAGGAGGGAGGGGGAGAGCAAAAAGCAAAGTTGCCTACCCGTGCTAACGTGGATTTTTTTCATCCATGGGTAGACTATGGGTTGCTTGCTGGCCGCGCTGGAGGGATGGTCAGGGGCTGGCTGGCTGCAGGCTGGCGGGGCTGGGGACGGGGAGGCGGAGGCGCCTGAAAGAGGCGCCGGCTCGCAGAGCGGCTGTGATTTCTCAGGGTGGTGATGGCCCGCCTGGGCCGGCCCGTGGCCTCGCGAATTGCCCGGCCCCTGGAGACTGGTGCAGCTATACTGGCGCTCAGGGTAGCTAGGGCGCGGAGGCGGTGGTGGGTACAGCTCCTGGTGGTGATGCTGGAATCCCGATTCCCTGGTCCGGCCGTAATATTCCGGACTGTGTTCAGGGATGTAGCTATTTTGCGAATATTCTTCGCATGGAGGAAATTTCGGATCGATGTAGTTAGAGTCCATCAAATACGAGCTCATGATCATTAATTTCTGGAGTGGAAAATAATTTTTCTCGCTTTGTCGTTTTTCTGCTCCATAAAGCCCTCCTACTAGCTAGCGACCCTGTAAAGTTACTTTCACCATGTGACTCCGCCGGCCAATCACACGGAGCAACCCAGTCCCCGGATAAGGAACCGAATCGCTTTATTCAAAATGTATCCAATTTTTTTGTGTGTGTGGTGGTGGTGGTGGTGGTGTTGGGGTGGTGGTGGTGGTGATATGGGGTTAGCTGGCAGGGGCTGGGGTGCCCCCGTGCACACCCTGCCAACTGACAACCCTCCCCTGCAAAAGGAGATGAGAAGCCCCCAGCTCTCCTCCAAAGCCTGGTCATTGGGGGGCTGTCGGCAGGCTGTGATTCAACCCCCTCGCAAGGTCTTCCCTTGGGCCTCCGGTGGGCCCCTTGGCCCTCGGCTTCTGAGCTTTTCCAGAGGTCTCCATACATGGCGATCCTGTTTCAGTCTGTGTAGGTCACTGGGCAGCGCCCCTCTTTCGCAGGAAAAGGTAATTGAATGAGGACTGGAGTGGAGATTGGATGGGGAGGGACCCAGGCTGAGCCTAGGAGGCTGAAGAGCCAGGGATGCCACCCCATTCAAGAATACCAGAGTCCAGCCCCCTTCCCCAAACACACTCACCCAACCCTCTGGCCATGGGGCTGGCGAGGCAGGGTCCCAGCTGGACCGGGCAGGTAGAGGCCGTGAGATGCAAATGATTCTGACGTCATTTCTGGAGGTCTGGGGGGTAGAGTCCCCGCTGAAGAGAGACAGGAAGTGGTTGGCAAAAGCAGAGTTCAGAAGCCTCGCCCTCCCCTCTTACCAAATGACCCTCCCTGTCCCAGCCCAGGAGCAGAGGATCTCTTCTACCGCTGGTTGCTGATTCCACTTTTCATTCAGTCTGTTCTGCTGCTTTCCGACAACTTCACTCCAAGACTGCTTCCTAAGAAGCTGGGGCAAGGAGGAAAGCCATCTGCCTGGAGTCAGTGCCCCATGATGGTGCCCAGCCAAGGCCCTGGGAACTCTTCCTTCTCCATCCCCACAGAGGGCAGACCTAGCTATGAGGGAGGCCTGTGTAGTTAGGGCCTGCTTCCAGCCAGGAATTGTATCCATGAAACACATGTGTTTACATGTAAACACACAATCCCAATGGCCAGCTCCAGGCTGCTTTCCAAAAGCTGAGGGGTGAGCTCACCAAGCTGGGGAAGCTGGGCAGGCGTCAGGGGTCTCCAGTCCATTTCTGCCCCCTCCCTTCTCTCTGCTACCCACCCATAAGAATGCTCTGGTGGAGGGGTGGGTGGGCCATGGAGGAGGGAGGGGGCAAGGAGGGATGCTTTCCAAACCACCACCCCCCCAGCTAGGGGTGGCCACGTCATGCCACCAATTCCAATTAACTGATTCCATAACTCAGAATTGGGGGTGGGGGGGGGCTGGCAGAAGGGAGAGCCCAGGGAGGGAGCCTGGTCCCCTTGTTGTACTTGATAACAATTATAGTTTAAAATCATAGCTTGCCGAGGCTCGGCTATATTTTACTTGATAACAATAAAAGTGACACATAAAGTTAACTGTTTATGTTTTATTTATTAGACTAAATCTGCCAGCGGTGGTAGGAGCGCTTGCCTCGTCGCTACAGCTTTTATAGGGCTGTAAAACGTCATAAATCAGTCTCGAGGAATCGCCCGCACTCTTTGTGTCGGCGGCGGCGCAGGGCTGGCGGCCGCTGGCTGCCTGCTCCCTCCTTTCCACGAAAAGTCGTAATGTGATTTTTTCCCTCTGATTTTATTATTATGATCACCGCCGTGATTAGTCAATCTACCTTTAATTCGCCGCCCTACGCTGCCTCCTCCCAGCCCAGCCTGGTTGACACTTGAATAAGTACCTTTTAAAATGGCATAACAACTATTTGAGGGTTTAATTAGAGCATCTACAATTAAGGGAATGAGGAAGAGAAAGAGAAAAAAATAGAGCCCTTGTGAGAAGGAGACTGAAGGCAGGAGATTCTCAACCTATCTCTCCCACCTTTGAGATACAGGAGAAGGTCCCCACTTCCAAATTAGGGCTCACTCTGAGGGCAGGAAAGAAAGAGGCTCTGGGCCACAGCCGATGCCCAAAGGGGCTGATTCTCTGCCTGGGCCCTTGACCACCTTCCTTCTTCCAATACTCAAGGCCCCTTACTCTCACCCCAAGCTCACCAGGTGCCGGGGTGGGGGTCCCTGGATGGTCCCTGGATACCCTCTTCCCTAAGATGACAGTGCCCTGCCCACCTGCCACCAGGGGGGTGAGGGAACAGGAATTCCATGAAGGTAGACCATCTCTTGGAGGAGATTCCCAAATTTCCACAGTTGGCTGAGAACCCCTGCCCAGTCTTGTCTAGGGCTCTCTGTGTGTGAGGACTGGCTGGTTTGGTTGGAAGAGGAACTTGAGACAGTGAGAAGGGGAATGCTGCTGCTTGGTTGACAGTGATTTGGAGTATGTGAGGGCTTTATTTTTTGTAATTGTTGATGATGGGGGTAAGATGATTGTAGGGTGCTGGAAGAGGGCAAAAGGACACCAATGCTAAATGCTAATCTACAGAAAAAGTCTGAACCACAGCCCCAGACTGCCCCAGGGGGAGAGCCAAAGCTCCAGGGACCTCAAGTGGATGGGGTGAGGGTTGCCGAAGGAGGAGAAAGTCTTCCAGCCCCACCCTGAACCTTCCTTCTGGGCCAGCACCTGGATCAGGCTGCCCCATCCCGTCCTGGCTGGGAATATTTTTTTCCCCACCTGAAGAGGTGAGATGTTGGCCTGACACTCACCTCCTACCAGCCCTGCCTTTGCTTCAACCCTTATTTCTTCAATCTCTTCAGCCTCTTGGGCTTGTTAGGAAGTCTTTCCCAACACATTGCCCATTCTACACCTCCACTCCCCAGGATTCTGAGCTCCTTCCTACAGGTGGATCAAGGAAGCCGGAGCAGAAAACCCACTTCAGGCCAGTATATGTAAGTAGATATAGAGAGTCCAGATGCCACCAACTGAATGTCAAGTCTGTCTGTCTTTCATAATTATGGCTAACAAACATATATGCATACATACTATTAATATTTATTAATATGTTAAGTGTCTCCTTATGCATCCATAAATATGTTAGGTTCTCATCCCCGGCTTGCATAGCTAATTTAACATGCTCATCCAGAAAGCAAAATCTGGGAGATTCCCCCAAATGTGTCTACACTCATCTACGTTATTTACCAAGAACAAAAATACTCTCTTTGGGCTTCTACAGCTTAATAGCAAGGAAGTCACCTATCATATGGAGGAAATAGCAAGCTAGACTCCACCACATGCATACATACATTTTTACTTATAACCAGTACAAAAAATCAAACCCTTTCGGAGGGCTTCTGCACTTAACATTGGCTTAATAGAGGTGGTGGGGAGGACTAAAACAGCTCTTGCCTGTGATGAATCCTGTATCTGGTCCTGTCTCCTTTTGTACTTTGCCCTCCTGCTTTCTGTCTTGCCAACCCAAGGATCTCTCCACCCCAGCAATGCCCTCCACCTCTCTCTGTCCCCATTTCATTTAAAAGATTTTTTCTGACCACCTTTTACCAGCTTCCAGATGCTCTTTGAATGCCCCCACCCCATCTCCTTTCTACAATCTCGATCTGGTTTCTCTTTCGGAAACATGTTTCAGTACAAAGCGCTTCCCTTCTGACACCACTGAAGAAAAATATGTGTCCATTGTGTGCGAGGCCTTATTGTGCCCAGATTACCATACTGACCGTTGGATAACCCATATTCCTCCCCTCCCTTGTAACAAGCTGCTGGCTGAGAGACCTCAGCGGCTCCACAGATTCTGTGCTGCATTAAAATCTCACCTCTCAGACTCCCTGGATTTTCCTAGGAAGAAAAATAAATGGGAGAACCAACTCAGGATTTGGAAGGCACAGAGAACGAAAACGAGTCATTCCTTTCCCCATTCTCAGAAGTGCAGGGGATTTTTTTGGTCTGTGTGTATGCAGTTTTTGTTGTTTTTTTTTTAGAGATTAAAAATTGCAACATATCTCTTTCCTCTTCTTCAAATAAATTGCCTTTTAGACAGTATGCAATCGAGTAACTCATTTTTTTTTTCAAGCAACTTGAAAACTCCGAACTAAACAAGACTCGCCCCATTTTTATGCATGTGCATATGTTTGTATGTACGTATGTATATATGTATGTTTTGTCTTTTTCTAATGCCAGCAGGCAGGGCTAATGTATGCAAAAGAATATGCAAATACTTAATTGATTTTTACTTAAATCTCTTGTCAGTAAAAGTAATAAGTTGGTCTAAAATGATTTTAATAACCCGATGTGTCGCCAGAAAATACTCAACTTTTTTTTTGTCCTGGAATCACTTATAGTCTCAAAAAAAAAAAAAAAAAGCAATCATGGAATGTTAATTTGCCCCTTTAAAATATTAAAGATAAATTTCTCTTGTTTGTTCGGAGACCATAGGCGAGGTCCTCTCGTGGATTTCCCCCTCCTTGCCTTGCCTTTCTCGGAATTCAATTTTCCTCAAATCTCATTTAAAGTGGCTTTTTAAAAAGTGGCCGCATTTTAATATTGGTTAGACAGAGTGACCTGCATTTCACCTCGGGTGTTTGACTTGTTCCAATAGGTCACTGCCATGGGGTTATTGATGGGGAAACTCCATTGAAATTTGTCTCTTCGCAAATGGCCTTTAGATCTTCCAGCGAGTTCAATAACTAGTTATAATGTGGAAGGGGAAAAATGAAGGCCCTGGGCTAACGAATTTGATGTTTCATTTTTATGCTGGAGAAATTGTTAGTTAGAAGTTGGGTTCCCCACCCCCTTCCTTGCTCATCCTGGCCTCACTGACCCCCACTCCTTTCCAGTGCTGCTAGATTATAACCCCTCTAAAACTTGGGCTGGCATGTCCCTTTCTCCCTTTGATGCAAGCTTTAATTCTTATTATTATGAATATTGTTGTCGTTGAAAATGCTGACTTAATGGCTGCAGGAAGTTTGTGCTGTTGGAGATTTGTGACCTGAACTTTCTTTTAGAAGGGTAAGGACTTTTACTTTTAAAGGAGCCTAATGCAGTTTTGAAAGATTCAAGAGTTAAAATGGCTTTAGGGTAGTTTATGGAGGGCTCCCCAGCCTAGTGCTCCCAGAATTAAGAAAATGGTAAGAAGCTGGGAACCCTTTCAGGGGTTGATGAGGACATTGAGATGCCCTCATCTGTTCTTGGCCTCTGAGCTACCAGATACCCATGGGATCAGGCACCCAGGACCAAAGAAGGCAGAGAGTGGGAAAGGCTAAGTAAGGACAGAGGGAGAATTCCATGGAGCAGGCAAGAGAATCCTTGGTCAGAGACAGGATTCATGGGACTTGGCCTGCCTGCCGAACTTCATAAGGGCGCCCCACAAAAGCCCAATGCTAAAGATGGTGCATTTTAGTGAACTGGAGAGAGCCGAGGAAAATGACTGGGGGTAGAAAGAGGCGATGGAGATTTTATAAGGTTCTCTTTTTGCCAGAGTTCTCAAGGAGTGGGAGAAGAAAGGGCAGGGCAAGACGGGAGGTCTTTATTTTATTCTCCCTAATCACAGCCAAGTTGGGGAGACCTTGACTTCTCCAGGGAAGTCCCTGTGAGAAAGGGCTGTGTAGAGATCATCTCTCCAGGCTGACCCCAACCGTGCCAGATCATTACCATTATTAACCTCAATAATAACAAGAACATCGTTCCCTCACAAAACAGAACTGCCTGTGTGCCTTATTTTCTTCTTCCAGGAACTGTTTCTTCTCCTTCCCTGCCCAAAGATGTCCAGTTTGCTCAGCTCCAAGTTTCCCCTTTAATAAACCCACCCATTTCTTATCCCCCTTCCAAGGCTGAGCCCATAAACGAGAATCATTCCAAAGGCAAGCCTTGATTCCTGGTTTGGGGGACTCAAGGCTGAGCCCAGTATGTAAGTGCCTGAAACGAGGGTGCCACCTTCCTCTACCCTCTTACTTAGTGTCAGCACCTGGGTGTCACCTGCGCTCTCAGACAAACTTGCCTAGGCAGATCCGTGGCACTACTGGAATCCAGGGAGCAGCCTTTAAGCACACGCCACAAACGCATAAAAATGAGGGAGCTCCAGTAGGGACCATGGGGGGCTTCAGAAGCAGGCCTGTGAGAGGAGACCCAGCCTGCTCTTCCCAGCGAAATCAGTAGCAATCTATTCTAAACTTGTCCGCAGCCCCTCCGTGCTCGGCCCAGGAGGGCGAGCTCCTTCCTCGGCTGTTCGCCCGCCTCGACCCGCACCTTGGTCGTCTCCTCTGAACCCCAGACACCCAGCCTGGGCCTCACCCTCTCCCCGTTTTAATTACGTGATTGATTTTCGCTTTGGCCGCGTCAGGACGCCTCTGCCTCCGACAGTTTAAGTCTTCAGGCTCCCTTTCTGTCTTTCCGAGCCCTCCTGACGGGCTGTAATTTAGAGACTGACTCTCCCGCGGCCTCCGTCTGGTCGCGATGCTGCCTCGCCCTACACGCCAACGAAATGGTCCTTCCCCGGCTCGGCGCGGCTGGGTCTGCAGTCGGCCCGGCACGCGGGGCTCTGAGGTTGTGGTCCTTGCCCAGTCGCCTTTCTGAACTATTTTGTGCTCCATTATTCTCTGATAGCGAAACGGTCCGTGTTTGAATTATCACTGCACGCCTGGGCTGGGGCTGGGCTGCCCGCGGTTCTGTGTCTCCTCCTCATCCGGATGAGGGGTGTATTAGGAGGTCTGCACTGGGACTTGAGGAAGCGCGACGCCTGTCTCCGGGCTCGGCGGGGAGCTCCAGCCACGTTCCCCAAGACCCGGCCCCGCGCCTGCGGCCCAGAAGCGCCCGGAGAAGCAAATTCGGCCACAACTTTCCGCCTCTAAGCGCCAGTGGGACCGCAGGGTCGTCTGCTCAGAACTCTCTACCCTGCCCTTGGCCATGGGGTCTGGTGTTGCTCCCCAGCCCCAGACAGAGGGTCCTAGCCCTGGCAGCCCTATTAGCACGGGCTGCGGCCTCGGGCATATCCGTCCAGGAGCACGCCAGGCATCCTGTACACCGGAGGGACTGAAGGTGAGGCGGAGAAAGGGAAAGAGGGGAGGAATTTTAATTTATGAGTAGAGTAGATTTGGGGTGGGAAGCAGAAGAGGAAGACATGAAATAAAGAAAAGGAGCCCTTTCTTCCACTGTGGCTGACTCCCTTTCTCGCCTCCGGAAGAAAAAATTCTTTTTCTTTCTCAAACCGCTGGTGTTCTGCTTAATCTCTCATTTATTTGCCACTAATAAACACCTCTGATTATTCTCCCACAGCCTGTTCATTCTTTGATTCTTTCCAATGAGGCAAGCACTGAGTTACTATTAGCAGTATTTTATGATTATATTTTTCCCCTCAGGCAGAGGAGGGAGTTGGGAATGTTTTTCTCACTGGGGAAGTTCAGTGAAACTTGAGTTGGTCACTACCTTCTCCCTGTCCTCCGACCTACAACACCCGGATCTCTGCTCCCCAAACCCCTTCCCTCCTTCCCCCGCCCCCGCAGCAATGTTGCCGTGTAAATAAGAGTCCGCCTGCCTGGCTATTAGAATTCTGGAGACGTTGGCATCTGTAGCAATCATTAGTCAAAGCCGCCGAAGCCAAAGGAGTGGAGGAGTTGGACAGAAAAAATCTTGGAAATGATATACAGGAGGCACGGAGGCATCAATCCCCCCCTCACCCCATAAGAGCTAAGAGCTCTGCTGCTGGGGTTGAGGAGGCCCCTTAATTGGGCCCTGGGCACCAGGAACAGTTGGGGAGGGGACATCAATGGGTTGGGCAGTGCCCCTGGCACCATTTGGGCATGGTACAAAAATAGGGACTTGAACACCCTTTTCTCCAAATATCAGAGACTTAATTGGGGTACATGTCCGTGTGTGTGTGTGTAGTGTGTAGAGAGGACTCTCATGCTTCTATCAGCCTCTCCACCCTGGGAGCCCGGAAGAGCTGGGCTGAAGGACTTTCTCCTTTCTTCTCTCCCCTTTTCCTTAAGTGGCTGTCTTGGGAGGTACTGCAGATTGGGGAGCCTGGGCTGGGACTTCAGGTCACAAAGAAAGCCTGGAGAGAGGATGTGGTCCCTAGAGTGGGTTTTCAGAAAGCAGATAATTCAGTTGGACAAGATTTAAAGATAACCATGGAGATAGCTGCAGAATTACTCCCTTCAATAAGTAAAACATCCAAAAGATAATTGTTCCCTATCCCTACTCACCTGTCTTAATTGATCACAGAGATAGACAGAGAAATACAGTAAGTTTAAATCCTTCCAGAAGGAGAGCTGTGTCCCCACATATAGATATATGCATTATGGAACCATCTCTAAACATATGTTCAAATATTTAAGTTTGCAGCAAAACTGCAAAGACTATAAAGATCTCCAAATACGTAGTTTCAATATGTAGCTATTTTATGAGTTGGGATCCTTGCATAAATCTAGATAAAATTTTCAAAAATAGAGATTGAGCAACACACGCATAGTTTTTTTCCAAGTGAGAAAAAAACCCCCACAAAATATTCATCTAGATGTTTAGAGAGAGAGCTGTACCAATACATCCTAGCATATACATCCAACACTATAGAAATATTGGTATTGTGCACACAGGAATTCAACAGAGGACTGTTATGTTCACCCTGGATCTATAAATCTAGAGATCTATAAATCTGCATTTAAATATGGAACAGAGAGGGATGTAAAACATACATCCTGTTATAGAGACATAGAGCAATCTATAAATACATTTTCATGTGTACATTGCTCAGCTCTCTGTAAAGACATGTGAATTTGAGTGGAGTACTAAAAATGAGGGTGATTCTCTAATGCTTGTGGGTTTGGGATGCCCCAGCCCAGATTTCTCTGGGAAATAAACGAAGGTAAACTAGAGTTTGTGAACGTGTTAAGAGGGCACAGGAACTCATATAATCTATGGCTTCATTTCCAGCAATGGGGGCATTTCTCTGGTGGTGGGTAAGAGCCCTAATGCCTGGGCCTGAAAGCATCCTGACTTATGGAGCCTGAACTGAGACGGAAACAGAGGGCTCTTTACTTCTTTGCTCTTCAGCTTTTTAGCTCCAGGCTCAGGGGAGGGACCCATGGGAAGTTAGGGTGTCTTTATCAAGGGAAGGCTCATTAACATTACAAAATGAAGCCATTTAGGTAAAATATGATTTTGTTTGGAGACAGCTTGGTTAGAGAAAGACGTGAGAAGGCCGTGGGCACTCATCTTAATTATATAAAGCCAGTCATGGACTGCAGAGAGTCTCTTGCATTCGTACAGTGCCTCACTTCAACATGTCTCACTCCCATCGCCTCTCTTCATGAGCTCTCTCTTATATACCTTGTCCCACCTTGTCAAAAAGGAGTTTGGGACTCGGAAAGGGATCACAAAGAGACAGCAGCCCCGGAAGAGAGCAGAACCCCCAGGAGTCATGTCTCTACCACCAGATTCAGAAGGTGATTGCTTTTGATGTTGGTTTCCTTTTAATTGAAGGATTGGGGGACCAAGGTCTGCATGGGCAGGAGAAAATGAATGGTTGCATGATTTTAAAATTTGGAACTTTAAAAGTGGGGGGAGTCACCAATGAGTCCTTTTTCATATTGAAGGTGGAGAATTTTGGGAGCCCTGGATTTCCTTTTATTTTACTCCTTTGGTTTACTGGAGAAAGGGAAGTATACAGGAACCCCAGGTGGGCTTGGGGAAGTGCAATCCAATCTAGCTGGCCAGATTAGGAGAGTGATTTACAAAGCAAAACTTCAGATGCTACTTCCTGAGAAGTCATCAGATCAAAACAGCCTCCTCTAGGCTTTTATGACCGGGTTTCTACTCCCAACAGGAAAAGCACCCTCAATAAAACCTCGGCCCACGCCCCCATCCTCTATCTAGAGGAGGGGGAGAGACACAATCTAAAATGAGAGACCTGACCTTTACTCCCTTCATACACACACACATACACACACACACACACACACACACACGTTGTTGTTGTTGTTGTTGTTGTTGTTGTTGTTGTTTTAATTAGAAAGTTGACTTTTTTTAAAAAAAAATATTTACTAAACAAGATTTTTCTCCACTCTCTGCACCAAGAATCAGCCTTGAGAGATTGGGACTTTGAGCCTAGAAAAGATAATAAAGGGGTACTTGATCAGACAAGGGTCTGGCCTCATAGTCCCTTATTGCCTTCCAACCCCCACAACCCAACAGGTCAACAGGACACAAAAGGTCACCAAGAGCTTGGCTGTCACCATCTGTGGGGGCTGCTCCAGGGTTTTAGTTTTCCAGAGAGACAGAGGGAGGAAATTCAACAGTTGCCCAGGTCTTAAGGGCAGAGGTAGAAAGGACAGGACAAATGGTCTCTAGGCTGGGTCAATGAAAAGAATGAGACAGGACAAAACTGGAAAGTTGTTTCAAGGCTGGTTTACTGTGCTTCAGACCTCTTTTATACCACACATGGACAAATACATATACTTCTACATGTTCAGGTGTGGTGTTTGGGGCCAGGGGCTGAGAGAAGAAGAGATCTTTCTAGGGCAGAACCCAGCCTACTCTGCCTCTCTGAGAGCTGTGGCATGTGCAGGACTGAAAGATTTCAGGGAATTGAACCTACGCATTCCACTCAGCCCATACAGGTCTGCAGATCATGGTAGAACTTTCTCTGTACTTCTGTCAGGTATGGAGAAGTAGCCTCCTCCCTTCAGTAACTCCCCAGCATGCCCAGAGCCTTCTATTCAACCTCCTCTTGTAGCTTCTAAGGCTTGGTCATCAGAGGCTAAACAGAGTGGTAGACTACTTAGGAAAAAGCTCCCAAGACCCAGATTTCATCTCCCTCCCCATACACACAGTGATTCCTCCTTGGTGTCTTTGTTTCTTCTTGCCTATCAACGAGCCTTAGGAATGGGAGAGGGAGATGGAGCCCATGGTTCTGTAGGACTCAATGACCAAGAGATCTCTATCACCCCAGTTCCTCAGTCCAGACTCCTTGGGCTCTTGGGGCCCCAGCAAAGCCATATTATCAGAACAGACATACCATTCTGGGTTAAAAGGACGCAATAAAAGGGGATATGATTTTCTTGGCCCTTTTGTAGACTAGTTTCTGCCTTAAATTGAATCTCTAACCCCCCAAAAGCCCTAGCTTGGGATCCTGATTCTTTCCCTTCTCCATCTCAAAGGGCTCCAGGGTCTTCAATCTCACTGAGGACGAGGCTCAGAGTGGTGCTTGTCTGCTCCACAAAAAGATACAGAATTGAAGCCCAGGAAAATGATGTTTCAGGTCAGAAACTTGGCCCAAAGCAACTACACACAAAGAGGGAGAAAGTTTACATGGATATTAGGAGGGTTGAGGCGATAAAAATCTCTCTTCCCAGTGCCTGCTTAGACAGCCAGTGCCCCCTGTCTTTCTTTCCCCAGCTTTATGGACTCTGGAAACTCCAGTGTGAGAAATCCACACTGGAAGTGAGGATTAGTCTCAGACAAGAATCCACACTATCTACCAGGGAAAAATAAGTATTTGTGCTTTCATTCTAATTCATGGAAGAGGTCAGTGGAGCAGTGTACTTGAAGGTGATTGGGAAGCTGCTCTCACTCTGGTTTCTCATTCTATCCCTTCCCACCTGGCCTGTGGCATAGTCCTCAAATCAGTCCCACCCAGAAGGCAAACAAGCAGGAAGGTGCTGAGGAAGCCCAGCACAAACTGGGCCACCCCTCCCACTCCTGCACCGTTACCACACCCACAGGAGGGCTTAGAGGTCTGGGTGGCACAGCCCATCAGAATTTCTAATCCTCAGTCAGCTCAAGGAAGGCAGGAGATCAGAAAGAGAATGGGAAGGGAGGGGAACTCAACCAGAAAATTACCCTGGTACAAAGCCCTGGAGACTGGGGAGTGAAGGGAGAAATGCCTGGGTCTGGCCTCATGAATGGGTTGACTCAGGGTCCACCCCAAATGTTCAAGAAACACAAACACTTTTGTCATACATGCACACTCTCTGTGCCATCAGATGCCCATGCTCAGAAATAGTTTCTCACCCATTGCTTGTACTGACCTGACCATGTAAACACAGTGAAATCCACACCTTCAGTGGCTGTGTCCTTTGATAGCTATTGGGCAGGACACAGCATCATCATATAGTCTATCATCATTAATGCCTTGTTTAAAAGAATGAAAAAGAAAGGGGCTTAAACAAATTCATCCACTGTTGAATATGGGGGCGGGGGGAAGGGTCCTGATATTCTGTGCTCACTCTCCTTTTCAGAACCTTTCATTAAACTAGCTCAAAGTTATTCAACAAACTAAAAAAACTAAAGGTGCCAAACACAACTTTCAAAAAGTCTCCACATTTGCTCCCTTCCCCAAACATGCCTGAGGTAGTTTGATAAAGCTAATGGCTCCTGGAACATTTCCAGAAACACAAATCAAAAGAGGTCTCTTCTAATTGTCCCCCCTGCTCCCAAGAAGATCAGAAGAGAATGAAAACTTGGTTACTGTATAAGTAATAATCACAGAATTTGAATTCAGTGCTGGAGTTTCATATCCACACCTGCTGCACAGAATAATCTAGAGTCCCTATCTATAAAGCCCAGAGAATTGGGTAAATCACACGGGTCAAAATGGGATTAATCCAGAGGGCACCCTTACAACTTCAGATCCCTGTACAATTGAGATTGACGTGGAGGTACAACTTTGTTAGCCCTGAAGGTCACAAACCAAGGACTCCTCAGAGATGGTTCAGGGACAGAGGGAGGGGGCTAGAATACTCTCAGCGTCATTTATTCCCTTCCAATCTGAGATAGGGCTGACCCAGGAGCTAAGGGGGGTGGTGGGGAGGGAGGGAGGAAGAGAAGTGGAGGGGTAGGGAAAGGCAGAGACCCCAGTACTTTTTGTCTGATTGGTTGGTGGGGGGCATGTGACCCTACTTAGCGCATTCCTGATTGGTTGCTTGACCTCTTCTAGGGTTAAAGACCTAGGAACAAAATTTAAAGCTTTCCGGGTTGTCTGGGGCACACCGGCATCTGATTGACCGCCCATTCCCCCGCTCCAGAGACAACCCTCCCCATTCAGGCGCAAGAGGAGGGGGTGAGAAAACCAAGAACCTCAGGCCCCGTTTGTATTCGTCCTACTTTCATTTATGTTTGTCCTATAAAACAGAAAAAACACTGGCCGACGTAAATTATTTGAGAGGGAGGACGATTATTATCACTTGGGTAGGAAGAGGGGGTGATATTTAAGTGGAACTTTTGAGCCTAAGAAACAGAAAAGGGGATGAGAAAGTCGTAGACTCTTCCCCAAGAGACGCTGTGTAAATCTGTAAAACAGAAACACACGCATACAACTCTTTATACGGAGCGGAAGGGAATGGTACTGAGATTTGGACAGGAGTCAGGGAAGGCGGCGAGTCTTGCCTGTGTGGGTCTAGCGCCCTGGATAAATTCTCGGTTAAAGACCATTAGAGTCGCTCCCTAAGGCTTTGAGGAGGCTGTAGAGAGGGGAAGAGTCAAGTTATGGACCAAGGGAAACTCACATCTCCCTGCTGCTTGGATGGAAAGTTTTCAGAAATACTCAAAATTACAGACTAGTGTGGAGGGGATAGTTGAGGAGGGCCGGTAATGACGAAGGGAGAACCTGAGAGTTAACTTTTCAAATGGGCTGCTGGGGAGAATCCTTTGGGATCCTAACACTTTCCCCGGTAAATAAAGGAATGAGGAGAAGAGTGGGGAGGCAGAGTCTTGGCGAGCGACTAAGGCCGTGAGGGAAGGCGTCGGGGGAATTCTCCAGTCCGGCGCCCGCGCTCCTCACGCAGGCGACAGACCGCTAGAGAGCAAGTACTGGAACTCTGGCTCAGATGCCGGGTGTCTTTGAGTCTCTGTCTGCCTTCGCCCTCCCAAGGTCTGCGTGGGCTCTCTGTCTTTGCTTGATCCCTGCTTCTTCCTCAGGCTCTGGGGCGGCGCAGACACGCTAACAGCGTTCTCTCTCCATTCCCCAAACGCACCTCTCCACAAAGAGGGTGCCCAGAACCCCGCACGGCGCAAGACAGGCCCGACCAAGGTGCCGACCTGGCTCGCCTCTTCCGCTCCCCTCCTCCTTCCAGAGTTGCCCTCCATGGGCTTTCCACCCTACTTCGGAATCCCTCGCGATTCCGGCCATCCCCTTCAAGGAGCCTGAGTTCATATATTGACGCTTTCCTGGCTTAGCTCTGGGTGACGCCTGGGGAGGGGTAGCACTCACAGGTGTGGAGGACACGTGTCTCCTATGCCTGACACCTCTGCTGCTCCTTCCTAGAAACGTGAAGGGAGCTCCAGCCTGAGATTGGCCCTAGGACACCATGCCCATTTGGGCCCTGATGGCTCCATCGCTCAGAAGCCACTCGTTCCTCAGGGCTCAGGTGTGTTTCCTGGCCAGCCTAGTAAAGACCTTGCCTCTATTCTGCAACACACTTACACCCCACTCACAGTACGAACCTTCTAGGCCTCCGGTGGCCTACTGTTACCTCAGGCAAAGGCTAGGGATGCCAGGAAAAACCCCAACAGCTAGAAGGTGGGGGGGAGCATGAAACCACACTGGCCTCAGACAGACTAAGACCCCAGACCACAGAGGGTGGGACAGCTGCGCACCTAGGCCTGGTGATGAGGACGGAGAGGATGCTCTGGGACCCCTGGGGTTCAATTGGACACCTTTAAGATGTTTCTGCCCTTTTAGGTCACAGTGTATGGGCTCACACGTCCCAAAGGTCTCCTTCTCTGCCTCCTTCTCCAGCTGCCCACCCTGCCTGGACTCTAGGCCACTGACCAAGAACCGAACTGGACTCTCCTAGGACCACGGGTCCCCAGAAGCACTTTGCGCTTGCTCCTAGAGTCTACACACTCTTACAAACACCAAATGCCTATGTGTCTGCCACTGTCTTTCTTCCCAGTTGAGAGGGAAGGAAGGATCAAGGAGACGTGGCAAAACTCTAGGGAGCCCAGGCCTCTCTTTACCCCAGTTGACTGTAGCTGGGCAGGGAGGAGAAGGATGATCTGGGGAAATAAGCTTCCTCATCCTCTTACCTCCCAGCGGCTTCTTCTCTTTTCCCACCCCAGCCTGGGGAGGCCTGGGGAGGCCTCCCCTTAATGAGTGAGAACTGCCTTTTCTCATGGAGGGGGGAGATTAAGTAAATGGGGGGGGCGGGGGAGAGAGAGAGAGAGAGAGAGAGAGAGAGAGAGAAGAGAAGAGAGAATATTAACTTACAGCGTTCGCCTGGGATTCATTTTCGAAGATGTAACCTCTCTCACCATCATCCCCAGCGCCGTAATCCCCTCTAACTGCCAGGCCCTCTGTCCTAGCATTAAACCTCACCAGCAGCTGCGTGGCTGGACAGTTAAGATTATATATGATGTAAATATATTGTGGGTTTGTCAGCTCTCCCTACACCATAAAACTTGGTTTAATGACATCACGTGGTCCCCCAAGAGCCACTCACGGGCTTGCCTTCAGGCCATTCACATAAATAACCTCCAAAAGTTTCAAACTCCTAAATTCACATAGAAGCTGTTAGTATTTCTCTAATGCTCAGTTACATTAAAAAGCCCTTGTGCTGCTCCTTTGCCCCACCCCCACACCCCCCTGCAGGGTGGGGAGGGGGGAGAGGGTGGATCCTTATTTATTTACTTATTTCCATAAGGACCTGTCGACTTCGAGGTCGTGTTGATATTTTTTCCTCCTATATTTTTTCCTCCTCTCTCCTCTAATTGCTCAGAGTGGGCCGTGTCCCTCTCTTTCCACTCCCCCGGGAAGGTAAGTCATGCTTCTTCCCCTTCTTTCTCGCTGCCAAAGGGGGTGGATTTCAAGGCAAAGTAGAGAGGCAGGCTCCATGGTCTCTGTTTGGGACTCAGAAGCCCCTCCACTAACCCCCAGAGCAATGCCAAAACGTGGTACTTAGAGATTGTTCCAGGAGGCTGATTGGTGGGGGAAGCTATCCAGATTCCAAAGTAGTAGCCTCTGCTCAAGGAGAAAGCAATGGTCTGGGCCGGACTCATTCCCAGTGTAGAGGGAGTAGGTCCGAGGCCTCTGGCTAGGTTGTAGCTGCTAATGCCGTTGAAACAGAGGCTGGGGCCTGAGCACAGACTTGCAGACTGTGACAGGAGGGGAGAAACAGGCAGGCATGGCTGTATCTACCCAAGCCTGGCCAACTTGAGTCAGTCCTCCAGCTCTTCCAGGAAAGAGAGACCTAAACCTTGTGAAGAGGAAGCAGTCAGTGTACCGGTGGGGCTGGTTAGCCCTGCCCAGTGGGCCTGAGCAACATTGCCCCCACCTCTGACAAAGCCTTGGTTCTCCCCCTGAGGCAGTGTATCCCCCAGGGTAGAAGCGCAGGACCTCGACAGCCAGGGAGGCTGGGGCGGGCCATGTTGGGCTCCACGGCCTCTTTCTTAGTTAACTGTTACCCATTGGAGATGCCGGTGCTTCTCCATGCTTCACCGCTCACCCAATAGTTTTACTCAGCATGGAGAAAAAATTAAAATAACTCCCTGAAGAAAATTACACATCTTATTTGAGACAGGCGGCGAGGCGGTGGGGGGGGGGCGGGGATCGAGAGAGGAGTAGAGTTGGTGCTGGGCTGGGCCGACTGCTGTGTGCTAGTGGCTCCTCCAGACATTACCGGGTGCCCTAACCTGGCCTGAGTGCAATGTGAAGGAGAGTAGCAATGAGTGCAGTTCAATAAACCGATGCAGTTCAATAGACTTCCTATGTGTTAGGCATGGGGTGAGGAAAGGCTTTTGGATCTTTTCAAAAATGACAAACAGGTAGCTTAGCCATTAGGATGCAAAGAAGTTAGTCCTTATAATAAATCCAAGGAGCATCAGGTTAATAACCATAAATATTCCCCTGTCCCTCTCCAGAGCCTCTCTGCTCACTTTCTCTCTTGGCTGTTGGAGCAGCCTTCTACCCAGCTCCTGAACCTTTCCCCCCACACCAATGTGGGGGGCTAGGCTTGGCTCCAGAAAATCATCCCATTGTGGGAGGCAGGAGAGAAAATGCAGTAAAGTTTTATGGACCCTTCCCACATTTGTTTCTCCTATAAAGTACTTCCTCCCCCATCCCATCCAAAGAGTCAGGAGCAGAGCAGAGCCTGGGCCTAGGCCAGCCTCAGGCACCACCTGAATTATCTGCCTTTTCCCCTTCCCTTTAGCCCATCCTTCCCCAACACAAAACCCCGGAGACTGAGATAAATGATGGCAAACGGACATGACTCAAGCACTGGTGTATGTGGCTCCTTTTCCAGCTAATTGTCCAGTAAAGCCCTAGGCCCTAGAATGTGGGGGTGACAGCATGAAAGATTCCTGCCAGGCAGGTACAGGCTACAGATTGCTCTCCTAACTCCCCCTCCCCCAGTATCTGAGAAAGCTGAGCCATACCTCCTCCAACTCCCCCAGTACCCCTTTCCTAAGCAGTATCAGCTCTTTCTGAAGATTCTTCTGGGACCAAATGGACCCCTAGGCTAAGCACTCAGTCCTCCCTCTACATCCAGTGAGGCCCTCAGGGACCACCTAGTCCTGGGAGAGATAGTCAGAGGCCCAGAAGGTCCCTGCAGATTAGTTCTGGCATGCAGTGAAGGCCGCTGCCAATCTAGAAGATTCAAATCCACCCAGCCAAGAAGGGAATGGGGTGCAGAGGCCTGAATGTCTTGGACAGTCACCAGTACAGGTGGCCTGGGTGTCCTCCCCTTGCCCCACGGGCCCTTCTTGGAACCAGGAATCAGGATAGGAACTCAGTTTCACCTCCCTTGTCTCAGTACCCCAAGAAATTCCTGAAAATTCCCTTAAAGGAGAAGCTCAAGGGCTGTGGCCCTCTCCCTACACCCCACAGCCCATTTAGACACTTTTGCCCAATACATGCCCCTAACAGAGAGGAGCCGCTCTGTAGTCCTGTTCTCTTTTTGTCTTTATTTGATATGACAAAATATAGTTTCAGGAAAGACCTGGCGTCAATAAATAGTTGTATAACAGCAATGGGGCAGGAGGGCACAGAAAGTCGGCAAGGACTACTAGGCAGCCAGGAGCCTCTAGTACCGCTTGCTAGGATCCTGTGTCAGGGAACCCCAATAGTTGAGCTAGCTAGTGGTCAGAGACTGAAGGCCTAAGAGTGCATGCAGAGGATGTGGGCTGGAGAGGTTCCCAGGCTTTGGGGTTGGAGCAGAAGGTTTGGAGAGCTAGGGCAACCAAGGGGCCCTATCAGACTTTCAGTCATCTCCCCCTTTTCATATGCAAATCATAAAATGAACATCTTGAGTTAGTCACTACAAGGAAGCACCCCAAGTCGGGCGCTGGACTCCCTCAGGCACAACCACTCTTTTGCCAGCCCGAAGCTGCCTGGCCAGCCTAAACTGGAAACAAAGGAGAGGGCGAGGCCAGAGGATCCGGGAGCGGGGCCTGGGGCGCCGGAAGGGCCCACCTTAACTCGGACGGGCCATCCTGGGGTTGGAAGCCTGAGAGGTGGCCCAGGCAGGGGTTCGGTGAGCTCCAGCCCGTAAGCCACAGCCCTGGGAAACCCCTGCGGAGCTTGCCCTGGGACACCAATGCTGAGCAGAACTGAGGGGAGTCCGGACAGCGCGGGCGGCCCCGTGGGAACCTGGGGTCGGTTAGGATGCGAAATGCCAAGGGATAGCGCTTTTGTCTGTGAGGCCCTGGAGTCGGTGCTCCAGCCACCGCCCTTGCCCCAAAATATAGAGAGGAAAACCGAAAAGGAAAGGCGCAGGGAGCGAAGCGGGCTGGGGTGCTTTCGGCGGGCCTCCCTCTGCCTCTAAAGAGCCTCTTTGCTTTTCATTTTGGAATCTTTCTTCCACTTCATCCTGCGGTTCTGGAACCAGATCTTGATCTGTCTCTCGTTGAGACACAAGTTGTTGGCGATCTCTATGCGCCTGCGGCGAGTGAGGTAGCGGTTAAAGTGGAATTCTTTTTCCAGTTCCAGAGTCTGGTAGCGCGTGTAACTGGTTCGGGACCGCTTGCCGTCCGTCTCTGGAATATAACATGCCCCCCGAAGCCGGAAGGGGTGAATAGCGTGCAGCGCCCCAGAGTCCCCACCCCAGCCCCAGGCCCCCACCCACAGCCAAAGGGCGAGGAGGCGAGCAGGGTGAGAAGGCCCGGCGGGCCGCAGACTGGCCTGGCCCAGGCCAGCCCCGGGAGAGGTGCCTCTGCCCAGGCAGGAAACTTTCCGCCGCAGCCTTCACTCAGCAGCCGGAGTGGCTGAGGGGTGGGGGGAGAGGGAGACCCAGGCTCGGACCGAACAATAAGCACCCTCGAGATCCGAGCACCGGGGACCCCCCTCCCGCCCCTCCCGAGTCTCTGGAATCCTCCGGAGCGGCGAACGCCGGCCGAGCCGGCTCCACAGGGGAGGGAGGGAGCCACGGGGGGATCCCCGCTCTGGAGCCCCGCGCTCCTCACCCTTCAAATCCCTCTATTTTTTTAACTCCCTCCCTCTCCCCCAAAAATTGAATATTGCCTTTTATACACGTTTTGTTCCTATGATCCAATTATGTCGTCGTAAATTTGGGCGCACACAGCCTCTAAGCCTTTTAGTGGACAGTTTTACGAGCCATTGATGCCTGGATCGTAAAATTTATGGCCGCAGGTTTTTTTTCTTTATTTGCCCCGCATGGCCTATAAAACCCAGGCGGACCCGAGCGCGCAAAATGAAGTCCTAAAGTTTACCGTGGCTCATGTGCAGTTTGGTCATCCACGGGTAAATCTGTGGCGGGGCCGGTGGCTGGCTCAGTCCGGCAGGCTGCCCTGTCTGCGCCTGCTCCTCTTTGATCTCCCCACTGCTCTTAGCTCGCTCCTCCAGCGCTGGGCGAGCCGCCTTCTGATTGTACATCCCGGGGTTCAGAGGAGCCGCTTCATCTCTGCCCAGAGCGTGTCCCGGAGCGGCCGCGGCGCTGCAGGCGGGGCGGTCGGGGTGAGCCCGGGGGTTGGCAGCCATGTCTACCCCGTGGAGAGAGTTGGAAGGCGCAGGCGGTGGGAAAGTGATGCTTAAGTCCAATCCACCGTAGCAGTACCTGGATGCCTGCACCTCTGAGGCCGATCCATAGTTCCCACAAGTTTGCATGTTATAGGCAGGGATATTGGGGCTCTGCTTATAGAATGAATTGGCTACGTAGGAGCTCATGGCGGGGAGGGCCCAAAAAAATTTCTGCACCCTTTTTGATTAAGGGTGATTTGTGACTCTTTGAAGTTGAGGGGTTTTTTGTTCTCCAAAGTGCACAATTTATAGGTGGAGATATCTCTTTCTTTATCCTATGCGCTCTTCCCAAATAAGGGAGCCTTAAATAGAGTCACGTGACTTGAGCGGCCACTCATAAATTTGGCTTGATGACCTCCGGGAGGTTAGTGATGGAAGCCGGCGAAACGCATCTTGATATGTTGGCAAAGCCCAACCAAGGGGGAGAGGGAGTGAGCGAGAAAGAGAGAGAAGGGGGAGAAAAAAAATGGTTCTTGGAATTGGGGGGTAGCTGGGACAACGAGCCCACAGCGACACCTGGTGCCAACATGGAGGAATTGCAGCCTTGCGCGCAGACTCGTCTTCCAGGCCGTTGGATTTTCTACCCTGTAGAGCGGAAGCTGGTTGTTGCTGCAACAAACCCCTGAAATGGCCTTTTATATTGTATTTAAGGAATAATGAGGCCTCATTTAGGATGCATGAACGTTGTTTTTTGTAACGGATAGCTCTATCCTCTCCACCCTGAGGGCCTTCCAATCTTCAAAAATGGCTGAGGGTAGGGGATTTAGGTGCGGGGGGGAGGGGGGGTCTGCCCAGGTTGGACATCTGAGAGGTCTTATCTCAGGTTCTGTATACCAAGGGTGGAGACTTCTCACTGGAGGTTCCAAGGCCCTGATATTGCTGAGGAGGTTCCTGTCAGCATGGGAAAGTGAACCAAGTCTCTGGAGAGGTGGACAGGAGGGATCCTGGGTGGGCAGAACTAGATGGGGGGTGGGGTCATGAGACTGAGTGTGCTGGGGACTCTGGGAGGGAAGAGTCTGGAGATGAGGAGGCAAGAGAGTTGAGTAGACCTCCTCACCATGCCAGAGACCCTCCAGTGGCAACAAGGCAATTTTCGTGTGTGTGTGTGTGTGTGTGTGTGTGTGTGTGTGTGTGTGTGTGGTGTGTGGAACCAGGCACGATGACCTGGAGGACTACTCTGCTTCTCTGTGTTTGACACTCAAGTGGTACCTATGCCAGATATTTCGGACAGAAAATAAATATTAATTGAGGGTATGGAGAAGCAAGATTCAAGTCTCCATAAATATGAGTAGGGCAGAGGAAAAGGCCTGTTTTGTGCCCTGTGTGTGTGCGGGGGGGAAGGCCTCTGGACTGGGTTCTCTAGGAACCTGGATCCAGAAGGTCCACCAGAGAGGAATTTCTGAGCTATGTGAAAGCACAGAAAGGACCTGGCTAGGGGTAGGGGGATGGGGGGTCGGCAGGGCAGGCGCCAGGGCAACCTTCACAGCCCATAGCTAGGTTCTCTGCAGCCGTTCGGCCCCTTTCCGACCCCCCTTCCCCTAGCCCCAAGTCTTATTCTTTCCTGCTTGCCTCTCCCCAGGAAATCTCCGCCCCTGCCAGGAGAAGCCCCCCTCCCGCCCCCATTCCCGCAGGCGGAGGCGCTAGAGGGGGCGCTGGCGGGGATCTGGAACGTCTGGAAAACTCTGGCGGATTTTTCCCTCCGGGAGACCCCCTCACTGCCTCACCCCCTAGGTCCACTCAGGTTTCTGTCTGGACTTAGGGAGAGAAGGCCTAAGCTGGGGAAAGGTTAAGGCCTGGCTGCGCTCCTCACCCGCGGTGTTCAGGGGAGAAGAAAGAGTGAGGAACCCGACTGGGGCTAAGGCTGTAAGGAAGAAGGAATTTTGTCCCAGCCATGTCAGGAGTCCCAGAGCAGACGAGAGCTCAGTTTCCAGGCTTTCTTTTTCGAGATGTCCTTGAATCGTTCAGTCCCTGGCGAAAGGCTCAGATCCTGCGGTCTTCACTCTCCCCTCCGCTCTTTGCCTCCGCCACGTTTCGCAACAGTCGGCCTGGCGCAGACCCGGGGCCGCTCACAGGGCGCCCCCTCCTCATTCGGGGAGTGGGCGGGGTGACCCTGGTGCCTGGATAATGCTGCTGTTCTGGCCTTTGAGGCTCGGGGTTCAGAAGACGAGGACCCCAGACTATCACAGGCAGGATGAAAGGCTTCTGTGGGGCTGAAGACCAATCCGACTAACCCCGGCTTTCCCCCTAACCCCCATGGAAATCCCATGCGGCCTTTTTTTGCGGGGTGAGTGTGTTGCTCCGCGTCGGGAGCCCAGAGAGACCTCTCAGCCCCGCAGCGCGATTACCAGAAGGGGAGGCCAGCGCTGGCGCCCGACTCCAGGAAAGGCTAGTGCAGGGGCTGGGGGCTTGCAGGCAGCGAGAAGACGCGGAGCGCTGGGCTCCTGCTCCAACTTTCACCCCGAGGCTGGCGGGAATGCGAATTAAAAGAAATCCCGATATAAACTTTTAAAAATAATATCAGTTTTATTAAATATTCAAGAACGGATCCAGAGGTCGGATTTATACAAGAGGGTAACACGAGGGGATTTTTTTTTTAATTTATTTTTTTCTCCTACTGGCTAAACAAATGTCATTCACTTTTTTTCTCCCTTTTTGTAATTTTCTTTTTTTTCCCCTTTTTAAGATGGGATTGGAACACGGACAGCGCTAAACATAAATATAAATACAGAAATCACAAATACAGCTAAAAATATTCACACAGAAACGGTCACAGTTTGTAATATGCCATAATGACCCCCAGGATTCTTTAAATACAATCCGCCTGGGCTGGGCATTTGCTGGGGCAGAGGGGTCGGGCAGGGACTGCGGGGAGGCCCTGGGGGTTGCTGTGGGGCCACCACGCATCCTCCTTGGGCCTCCCGCCCTCCCCTGCGGCGAGGCCGGGCCCTGAGGCCCCGGAGCGGAGGCCCGGGGCCCGGGAGCCGACTCTTTGCGCGGGGGCGGAAGCGGGGAGCACCAAGGGGGTGGGAGGCCAAGTCCTCTTTTGCAGGGAGATCTGTGGAGTCTAAAGCGAGGTTTAGGGACGGAGACCCCAAGGCCTGGGCGGGGGAAGGGGCTTGCAGATAAGCTGAGAACGAGCTAGCGAGGGATCAAGGAGGAGGCGCGTGGTGAAAGAGTTTGTGCGGTGAGGGAGGGGGTCCAGAGTTGACTTTCAGGTCCATATCTGACTCCCTAATTTTGTCTTAGGGAGTCAAAACACACCAATTGTGCCAGTGATAAATATAGAGTGTGTGATTAGGAGGGAGTTGGGGGAGCGAAGGAGGAGAGAGATGGGTGGCAGGGACAGTCCTGGTCACTCTTTCTGCTTCTCCTCTTCTGTCTCTTCCCGCTTTTCCTCTTTTCCGCCCAGGCTGTCGGCCGCGGCCCCTCCACCGCCCCCTGAGAGCGTGGACGTGAGATTAGATTCCTTTTTCCACTTCATCCGGCGATTCTGGAACCAGATTTTGATCTGTCGCTCGGTCAAGCAGAGCGCATTGGCGATCTCGATGCGCCGGCGCCGTGTTAGGTAGCGGTTGAAGTGAAATTCCTTCTCCAGTTCCAGGGTCTGGTACCGCGAGTAGATCTGCCGACCGCGCCTCCGGTCCGCTCCATAGCCGACCCCTAGAGATCCGGGCACAAAACACACTAAAAACAATCAGCAAGGCTTCCTCCGCAGACAATTCAGCCTAGCGAAGTCCTGACCCTCCCAAGTTGGCAAGCAGGTCAGGGCCCCTTGAGTTCCAGCCTTCTCCCCTGTGCCCTGCCCCACCCCCAATGGTGGTACAACCAGGATCCCAACTTCATTCAGTTTCCACCATAGGTTGGTGTGTGTCCCAAAGAGTGGTGTGTGTGTGTGTGGGGGGGGGGGCAATAACCAGGCAGAAAGCTGTAAGACTAAAAGCTGATTTTTGAAAAATCCCAAACACTGGGGGTGAGGGCCCCATTTCTCAACGACTGGGTTCCCCCACCTCCCCAAGTACCCTAGCTCCTTAGGAACTTCTCCCCACTTCTCTGCTTTGTCCTCTCCCCCTTTTTTCTCCTCAACCTGACTCGACTTTGGGGTTCCCCCATCCTCTACCCCCTCCCCTCATCCCCTGCCCTGTTCCTGCCCCCTCAGCTCGCCTTGGAGCCTTCCAATCCGTCAGGGGCCGAGGGGGCCAGGCCCCTGTGAGCAATCGGGAGGCGAGCAGAGAGGGCAGAAGAGGGGGCCCTGTCTCGGCGTCGGCGAGGAGACGAGCGTGATTGTTTTTATGGGGCCATAAAAAACTCTCTCCGCCCGTTCTTCTAGGGAAGCCGGTCATAAAGCCAGTTCAGTTTATTTAATTTATATCTTGGAGCTGTAAAACTCACCACTGTGCGAATTCATTCGCTGCATCCAGGGATAAATCTGGATACTGGCTTTCTGGTCCTGGGGCGCAGTCCTGCCCTGCTCAGAACTAAAATCCTGAGCGATTGAGGTCTGTGTGTTATGTCCTAAGGTGTTTTGTCTGCAGTTTGAGAGCATGTCTTTCTCCTGGTAAAAGGAATTAGATCCATAGTCATACGGCCCCCGGCTGGAACTGAACACGACATTCTCCTGTGGCGAATAAAAGGGAGTCGAGTAGATCCGGTTCTGGGCAACAGCCGCTCCATAGGTCGAGAAATGCCTCACTGGATCATAGGCGGTGGAATTGAGGGCGACGTTGGGGAGGACGTCCTGGCCCCCGGCGAGGTGGCAGGATAAGGAAGGGTTAGTGAAGTAGGAATTCATCCCTTTGCCTTTACCTGGTCGGGCTATGATTTCTTTAATATTTATTTCTGTCTCCAGTTTGTACTCGGAACTAGATGGTTATAGGGACGGCTCCAATCCAGGACAGACAAAATGACAAAGTCAGCTGACCCCCTTCCAGCCAATCGCAAGCCAGATGTCAAGAAGGGGGAAAAAAATCGCTTCTGCTTCTGTTGATTCCCTAGTTGAGACTAAGTGTGTGCTTTGAAAGTAAGACTTGGATTTCTTTAAAATATATATACATAAGGGAACTGATTTCGAGGTGAAGGAAGGGTGAATGTCCGTAAGCAGGGCCTTGGGGCCCAGGGAAGGAGAGCTGCTTTCCCAGGAAATCTCTCAGCTCCAGCTAACTTTGCTGTGCAGTGGCCAGAGCCAGGGCTGGAGAAACCCCTGTATTTTCGATCTGATTTCACCTTTTATATCTGCCCCCTTCTAAAATTACATCTGGTTTCTCCATGAGCGAAGCTCCTTCCCAGCTCAGGGGGGATCCCCAGAAATCCTACAGGAAATCCTAGTTTGACACTCAATGAAGTGGGTCCTTCTTGCCAAACCAGTATATTTTTTCCCAGTAATTTTTTTAAAAACTAAAAAGTAGAAAGAAATTGCATAAAACATAGTGCTCAGAGGAAGGAGAGTGTGGCTGAGAGTCTTAGGTGTAGGGGGAATGTGGGGAGCATGTAGGTCTCAAGGGATAAGGGTGAGACTTCAAGGTAGAGTGGCAGAGCTGAGCAGGGCAAAGGGGCCAGGCATGTGCCTTTTTTCCCCCCTGCTAGTCCCCCTCTGCCTTATTATCAGTACCTCATTTTCGGTGGAAACTCTTGTAGCATTTTCCCCCAAAAGGGACAATGTATAAAAATACAAAAGAAAGGGGAGAGAAAAAAGAGACAAGAGAGAAAAAGGAAGGAAGGAAAGAAGGAAAGGAGGAAGGAAGGAAGGAAGGAAGGAAGGAAGGAAGGAAGGAAGGAAGGAAGGAAGGAAGAAGAAAGAACTCAGAGTCTTTCTAGACACATCAACTCCTGTTTATATTGGTGAGAATTTATGATTTGGAGCCAGCGAGGGACAGTGGGGTAATTCACACAAGATCCAGCCAGGAAGAGAAGGCTGGTGGAGCTCTGATAGACTGTTAGCGTCTTGCAGGCTCAAGCCCTTGTACAAGTCAGAAGCTCCCTGCCCCCTCCCGGCCCTCTGCCCTGCCAAGAGAGGCGCCCCTGGACCTGAGCTTTGGGGCTTGGAGATTCCAGCAAAGCGTTCCTAGGGAGCTCTCACCCAAGGGCCAGTCACACCTGGTAGGGCCCAGCCTCTTAGCAGCGCCTACCCCCATTTCTTTCCACCCTGGGGCTGAGAAAAAGGAAAAGAAGGTTAGGAAAAGGCGGTTGAGTCCGAGGCTTCTGTGGAAGCCGCAGTGGAAGAACTGAAGCAGCGGAAGGTGTGCAGATGGGATTTTTCTCCTGATTAATCCAAAGTTAATTTGATATCATGGCACAGGCTGAAAATGCTTTGAGTTGACAAAGAAGGGGTGGTGGGACAAGCGAAACTCATATTCCCACCCCCCATCATTTTTTTGGGGAGGGGGAGAGGATTGGCTATAACAAGGACCCGGATGTCGCCGGATTTTATGATCTTTTCCTTCTGTGTAACAAAGCGGAGTAATCAATGGGTAGCAATAAAGCCATAAACGGGACTATGCTGGGAAAAAACTCGTTTATTCATCTTCTGTAACATTAAGGTTTCCCTGGAGTGTCGCTAGGGGGGAAAAATAAAGTTTCAAACCCAAAAGCAGACAGTGTATAGGAGCTGGTGGAGAACACATGTTAGTTAATACATGAACCTCGTTAGGAACTGAGGAGTCTGCCTGCTAGACAGTTTGCGTTGGCTTTAAAAAAAAATAAAAATAAAAAAAAACAATCCCAATCTTTCAGAAAAGAGGGAATTCTGTCGGTATTTAGAAAGATAGGGGAAAGACCCCTATAATTACAAAGGTTACCCCTCTTGGACAATACTTTCTTCTCCCCAAGGTGATGGAGGTGAAAGGGTAGAGGAGTGTTCTTAAGTTAAGAAAGAAATTTTGAGATGAGTTGTTTCATTTTGGGGTGACATGGCAGATACACAAACAGACACCAGCATGAATTGCTTTCTACTCTAGAATCCAGCTGTCCTCAAATTCATAGCATGCCTGGACAGAGGTTTCCACCAGCTGGCTGGGGCTCCAGGCCCCCTGGAGGGCAAGAGGGAGAGGGAGAGAGAACTAGGGGTGGGAAGACCCAGGAGGCTGAGCTAAGGAACAAGTCAGTGCACCCCTTGACACAAGTAGCCGTTCACAGAGTTCCCAGCCTCAATTCTTTCCTAAAGGTAGCGTGTAACATGGAGAATAGGCCGAAGAAAGAGTAAATCCCCCTCCCATATCAGAGGGAGATTGCTAGAGGGATAAATCATGTCAGTGATATTTCCTTCAAGATATTAAATTGTTGCAATGTACAACAAATTGAATGATGGAAGATAGGATGTCCTAATGAGATTTTGCTTTCAATGCGTAGATCTTCTATGTATTTTTAAATCTCTTTTATGGTGGGTGGGAGAAGGATTGATTTTGGAAGAAGGGACTTCTGGGGATGCACGTGCTGCAGCTTCCTAGCAAAGATTCCTGGGTTTCCTTGAGCCCCTCCTAAACCAAGTCTGGAGGGGAAAAGGGCCCCAAAGTTGGGGAGAGTCTCTGTTAGGGCCCTAAGGTGGTGGGCATGGGGGCAGGCGACCTGAGGAGCAGAATGTAAGTCTCAGCCCCGGAAAGTTAAGTGTTTTATTACGTCCCTAAACAGAAGGCAGAGACTGAAAGGTCTCCTGGATTTATAATGAACAGAAACCAGCTGCTGGGGGAAAAAGGCAGAAATGCTGGAAGGGGGAGAGAAGGGGAAGCAGAAACACAAATAATTTCCCCCCAAATGAATTTCCAACATCACTCTGTCCTATCACTTTCCATTCCCGGGGAAAGAAGCCTTCTTCTTTCAGTAAGATCTTTAATTATGCAGCTGAAATTTGCTGGAAGGATTCGCTCCAAGGGGGGAGAGCAGGTCAGATGAGCCCGATCTTCCCTCCATTGGATTAAATTTTCCTTTTCTCATTTCATATTTATTTTATTTTATTTAGTGAAAGAACGACTGTCTATGGGGGGAAAGCTGGGACTTGGATTTTTCTAAATATATTTATATTTTCTCGTTAAATTTGTCTGAAAACAATTATGGAAACTCAACAGAAGCAAGAACAGATGTTTTATTAAAATTGCAGTTGAGCTCTGTAAATATGCACAAATTCTGAGAAGGTGGCAGTGGGGGGAGAACTTATTCTTTGTTTCCATAAAATAAGCTTAGAGAAAACCCCCCATCAGGCCCGCAGGTCTCCGAGTTGCTCTGCCTCTTCGGCCTCCGGAATCAAGCATTCCGAGGAGGCTTGTCGGCAAGAGCAGATTTTTGCTTTGGGAGCTGTAATTAGTGGGTTCAAAAACAGAATTCAAAAAACACAGAACAGGAATAAAGGGGAAAATTTCTGCTCACTGCTCCAGTTACCCCCTCCCCAATCCAAATCACATGCTTTTCATGAGCGCTAATTACAGAAGAGGAACTTACTGCAGGCTTCCCATGGGCCTAAGTGTGGTACATTCACTGGCCTGGAGTCACCCAAGGATAAGGGTTGCATTGGAGACTGGGCACTTGAGGGTGTCTCCCAGAGTGAGTCAAGCGCTCCTACTCCAGACTTATCCTGCTCCAGGCCAGGGACTAGGGCCTGTGTACATCTGAAATGGGGAGAACGTTGGTAGGACTGGACTCTAGCCTGAAAGGGGTTCATGGGCAGGTCTCACCTTGCTTGCCTTTGCCTTCTATTCTGCTCTAGAAAATATATTAATTTCCTGGCGAAGGGTATCTGAAGTGAGAGGGATGAGATCTGGAATTTTTATTTGAGGGCAGTCTTTTCCAGAGGTCCTGATTAGTTTGTGTTCTGCCAGTCTTCTTTCTCTCCCCAGATCTTCCAGCTCTACATGGGTGTCTGTGATCCACCTAGCCTCACACACAGATACACAAACTCCATTCCTGGCTGTCGGCGCCACTAACTACAGCTCGGCGCCTCCGGAGGCTGCTCAGGGACGGAGACATTGGAGCTGCAGGACTCAGGGCTCGGCCTGGGCAGTTGGCTGCCTGGAAGCCACTGCAGCTGCCTGACCCACCCTCCCCAATTCTTGATTCCCAGAGTGGGAGAGGAGTGATTGCCCCACCGACCCCTTTTGTGCCACAGGGTGAGGGCTGAAATCCCTCTTACAGAGAAAGCCGAGTTTCAATAATTGTTCAGCTCACCTCACAATCATACTGTTTGGTTAAGGCTTTGCTGTTCTAGAGCGACTGCTTAGTTGGCGCAACTGGCTTATGATTATATTTTTTATTTAAAAATTAAAAGAATAAATCCTACTCCAAACGCCTAGTGTTTTGTGTATGAGCTCCTTTGATCTCCACAGAATCCGGAGCAAAAGGATTGCAAAGAGTCTGTCAGTCTGCCAGAGAACCTGAACACGGGAACTGGGTCTGTTTGGGGACACCAAAGAATAGTTCACCCTAGGAGCCCCCAGTTTCTCACAGATATGGTGAGGGAAGTTGTCTGAGCACATACCTCCCCATATACACATTGCATTCCTTAAAAGAATACTCCCCCTTTCAAAGTTCAGGCATGGAGACACTTGAGAAAAAAGGAAATCTGACACACCCAACCCGGAAATGGATTCCACTTGGGGGTGCTGATATTCTGGGGACAGGACCCAGGCTGGCCAGCTAAAGAAGTTGGGGGTCTGCAGGGAGGAGGGAAGGAGGAAGAGGCCAGATGGAGCATGTCAAGCATCTGAGAACTGCCCCAAACACCTCAGAGGCCTGGGCTGGTGACTCCTTTTTTGAGCTAAGAGGTTTAGAGTCTGCCCAAGCTGCTTTTGTTTTATTTGCCATTAAACAGAGAAGAAAGGTACACAGAGGGGTTTGCTAACTCACATTGTATTTCCCTTCCTCCTTCTCTCTTTCCAGATTTCTGCCTAACCTTTCTTTATTTCTCCACTTAATGCTGCTACTATCTGCAGACACCAACTCCCACATCAGCATTTGTTTGGCTTCTCAATTCACTTCTCTGGCTGAAGGTTTTAAAAGTAAAACAGGTCCGAAGTGTCTCTGTCCCATTACACTCAGCCTGAGCCCCAGTTGGTTCCCTCTAGAAGGAATTATTTCTGGGTTTTGGGGCCTGCCCCCAAGCCTCCCACTTCTATCCCAAGCAGCTGATTATCAGCTGAGGAGGGGGCACGCAGAGAGCCTTCGAATATAGTATCTCGACCCTATTGGGAATGGGACTCAGACTCCAGTGACATTTCAGGGAGGCAAAGCAAAGTGTTCCTGCTTTGTCCAGGAGGAAAAATGAAAAACAAGACTATTCTGAATATTTTTGGCCCCCAGAATGAGGCTAAAGGATCCCCCTGGCTTCTCTAATACCCGTCCACACTGAGCAAGCACTGCTTATACCCATTTTGGAGGTTTATGAGAATTGTAAAATTCAAGAACGTGGCATTTATGACGTCACCGTGAGTTGTCATGAGGAAATTGTAAATGTCATAAAAGTTATATAAAGCAGGAGTTTTGTGAGTGGGTGCCCTGCCTCCCCTCATTTGTTTTTCCTTTTCCCCTTCTTCTTTCCCTAGTCTAAATTCTCCCACTTGAAAATAAAATGTTATTATGTTCTGGAACAATAAGCCAACAATGAAACATAGTTCTCATTTCCCTATAAATAATTTTATCCTTTATTGTTTGCAGATCTGAAAGAACTATTTAATCTGCGCTGGCAAAAAGAGGGAGAGAGATGGGGAGGGGGAAATTAATTTCAGAAACGAGAATATTACTTACTTTGATGATACTCTTTTAGATTTGATAGCCAGGAGCAAAATTAGAGGCGAACAGCGGCCTCTCCGACTCTACACCTGGCGGGATTGGAGATTTATAAGATCTTTAGCGAAGGGGCAATTTAATTTTGTAGGATTTGCTTAAATTCACTGCTATTTTGGGGGGCTGAGAAGGGAGGGTGAGGAAAGAACGACATGCTTTATCTGGCTTTATGAATCCGCCAACATTACTCTGATTTAAAACCTAACAACCTGTGTCTCAGGGAAAACTCCTGCAGAAAGGACTGGGGGAATGGGGGAGTGGAATGAGGGGGGCTCAACTTTCTCAATGACTGTGGCCCCTTAAAACAAGCAGTTGCCAGGGGGTAGAAAGAAAAGCCGAGGCAAAGGGAGGACTTGAAGTCCCTCTACCACCAGGACACCAGAGGTTTATGATGTTCCCATAATTCCCCTAACCCTATAAACAGCTGCTGATTTTAGGACAATTTCTGCTTCCTCCTCTCAGAAAGGGAGAGTAAGGGAGGAGGTAATGGCGGGAGCGGGTGCCGGAAAGAGGAGGGAGTTCGGATAACGCTGCACTTTGTTCTCCTGGGTGAGTTTGCTGGTTTGGCGGGTTTCTGACACAGGGTGGCAGCAGACAAAACAAGTAAACAATTCCTCACAGACACAATAAACAGGGGCGGCTGCGGCACCATGGCAGAGGCCGTGGGCCAGAGGAGGGACATGGTTTGGGGGTAATGTCACCCTAGCATCCCAGGGTGCACGAGGCCACTCTTGGTGCCAGCGGAGATAAGGTGGAAGAAAGCTGCAAGACTCCGCACCCGCAGCATGTCTGGACCTGATCACCTAGGGAGTGGAGGGAAACCCCGCCAGCCCCTCTCCTGTCCTTACTTTCTTTTATGGGTTTTCTCACTATTTGTCATTTATATTCCCCCCACCCAACTCTGTCTTTCCATGGCCCCAGAAGGAAGAAAGGCTAGGAAAGGAGGCTGGTTAATTCCCAGCCATGGCTCACACTCAGCACTCCAGGCCCACAGGCAGCTAGACTCAGCTTCTCTTCTGGCATTAACCCGTCAGCCTTCTCCCCAACTCAGGTAGCAGACAGGATTCAAACAAAGTCCCATCATCTGGGTATTTGGTGAATTTAGCCTCTAATCTGCCCCACAGAAGACGTAGGCAAATCTTGGGCCCAGTAAACTGATAAGGTGAGCAGGGCCGAGAGACACATGTTCACCGCACCCCTACCTATTCTGGCACCTTCTCAACTGGCCTCTCCATGTACCCTAGGGGCAGCCGTTCCAGACCACTGCCCAGAGATCACCTTATTAACCACTTCAGTCCCCTTCACTGTCCCAGCAAGGCTTCAAGCACCAGGGCCCAGCCGACTTCTGGCAGCCCCACCTTACCCACGAGTTTCCCACAGAACTCACTTTAAACACAACTGGGCTCCCCCTGGTAAAACAGTCTCTGAGTTGGGGAAGTTTTGAGGGAAGTGTGGAGAGAAAGCAGAAGGGATCAGTATTTTCCCAGCCCAGCTGCTTGGACAGCAAAGGCAATAAGGTAGAAAAGCCTTTGTAACATCCACTGGTTACTGGAACCCGCATACTCCGATTTCAGCACAGAGACATTTCCAGCAGAGCATGCACAGAGGGCCTTCTTGGTGCACCCAGTACCCCCTTGAGCCCACACACATATAGCGAGGGTTAACAAAATTCCGCATGCACATAAAACAGTGTTTGAGCAAATATAGGCATGGTAATACATGATTAACCTTGGAAATACGAGTCTACATATATTCATGCAAAAATCTGAGTCTGTACATTCAAGCCTGTATACAATAAGTGCATAAAGCTACCAAGCCTGGTTTTGGAACACAACAGTAAACCCAACAAAGCTGCCTTCTGAAAACAAGGTTGCATTCTTTCTGTGGATCACAACTATCAGACAAGGGAGAGAAAGGGTTTGCTCTGCCCATTTCTCCCTTGCTAGGAACTGGCGCATGAAATACAGCCCATGGCAGGGCTGACAAAGCCTGTAAGGGGCAGGCCTAAGGTGCCCAAAGAGTGGGCTGAGGGGAATGCTGGGAGCATTGGGTTCCAGGGAGTGTTGCCAGGCACTGACCCACAGATTCAGTGCCTCTGCCCAACCTTAGCCGTGGGTGTGCAGAGTCCTTGAGCCAGATTCTATTCTCAGCAGTCCTGGCTATTATTAGATAGTCACAGCAGCACTCTGCACTAAGAACCGTGTCTATAGGGAATTTGACCTGCAAGGAGGCTGAGGGTCGCCACTGGTGGCCCCACTTGTGCTTCTGGTTGAGTGCCAGAGAGGGAGAGAAAGAAGGGAAAGAAAATCGAAAGTAAGGAGGGAAGTTGGGGGCTGGCTTAGGGGACCAAGTTTATACCCTGGCCAGACTACAAAGCTGGAAAAAAAGGGCCAGTCACTGCTGCTATGCTTTCTCTGCATCCTTCTGTCTCATGAGTCTAGGGGTGAAGGGTGTGGGGGTCTGCAGGATCCTAGCCAGGAAGAGACAGAAAATCAATTGATAAAAATATTATATAAGTATGTGTCAGGATGGTGCTGTTAACCCGTCAGCCACGAACCCTAACACCCTGAAATCCTGCCAACAACGCATTGGGTTAGATCCCTGTATGCCAAGAGAAATAGCTCAGCCTTGCCCAGGCCCACCCCTCCGAAGGGAGGGGGCCCTTTAATATCCCAGGTGAATCCCCACTGGCCTGAGTGGCCTTCTCCAGAAACTGTTTCCCTGAGGGCAAAGGAGATTTGTGCCACCCCAGACAGTGCGGCCACCTGCGGGGGGTTGGGGGGGCAAACGGCGGGGGTCAGACAAAACACAGGCGAAAGAGAAATAGAGGCCTCACCGGTCGGCGGTTCCCACATTACTCCAGGAGAAAGGCTCCCATTTTCAGGCCTCCGGGTTCCCTCCACTGGCCCACTGTCCAACCCTTGCCCTTTCCAGGTCCCACAGACTCGAGGTCTCGGTGGCCGCGGCCTGGCTCCCGGCCTGGCAGTCCCTGGGCCACGCTGAAGCGGCGGGAGAGCGCGCGGCAGCCTGAGGAGGCGGCGGGCTGGGCCCATTTGGGGAGAGCCAAGCGCTTTTCTCGATCGTAAACAAGGAACGCGAAATTAGCCCCTTGGCAGATGCCTCTACCGACACACAAGTCCTACGGTGGTGGGGGGGAAGGGGGAGAGAAAATGCCATTTCTTCCCCCAGGAGAATACCTCAGAGGCCTTTATGTCGGCTGCGAAAGGGGAATTTTGGGGGGGCAGGAGAGAAAGGGAAGGGGATTGTGCGGGGAGGGGAGTGAAGATTCACCGTCAACTCGAGCCCAAGCGGCTTGATTTGAATGCAGTCGAACTATATTTTTAAGAATTAATAAAAACAGGTTCTTGCCCCCCCCCCCAGGCTACGTACGGGTCAGGGTTTAAACAGGAAATCGAGAAGCGATCCCCTCCCCCACTAGGGCTTGGTGGAGCAGCCCTGTCGCGCCTCCGGGAGAGGATGCGGGGCGAGGGGGGGGGGGTTGGAATCCTGGCTCGGACGGAAGGCGAGTCTAGCCCCCAAACTCTCGACCCTCTCCAGGAATATGCGCCCCCTTCCCCCAGCTCTGGGGTGTGTCTGGGTGTGTAAACGTTTGCGTGTGCGTCGCCCTTTATAAACAGCTCACACATATAGGGGCCGCCTCGGACCCAGGCCAGAGCAGGGCGCGGTCATATATCAAACTGCAACACATTCAGGGCCGCCACGTACATTTGGAAGAAATTAAGCCACTGTGTTATGAAACCATATGTGTCGGGTTAAAACTATACAACACGCCATTAGCACCAATTATTAGGAAGATCCCGAGCGCCCAGTACCCTCCCGGCCGCCCAATTCTGACGTCCCTACCCCATGAGCCAGCCGCGCCTTGAGTACTCACTGCCTCCACTCACCCAGGAGGCCCCGCCAGCGAGGCCTGGGCCTGTCCCCACCCAGCCTGGTGCGGGGGGTCTTCCCCAATCCCACCTCCGCCCCAGGCAGGGCAGGTCTTAGCCCAGAGCAGCCAGGCCGAGGTGGGTGAAGCAGCTCAGTGGGTACCCTGGGTGGGGTGGCCGCACTTGGGGGTGGGGGACACCCCTCCGGGAGAGAGAAGGCAGATTGGCCCCTTTTCTCTGAGCACAAGATGGCTTTTGAGTACCGCGTCCCCCACCCCCACCCATCCACGCAGTGCAGGGCACCTCCCATCTTTCCATCCGGTCTAATGGGGGCGGGAGTAGGGGGTGGGCAGATGCTTTCCCCTCAGCTGACGCGCACCAGCCACCAGCCTCCCCACTAATTGCCAATTAACAGGCCCCACCGCCCTTGGAGCCGCGCGCTCTTCCTGCTCCGCGGCCCGGCCTGCACTGCGCATGTGTGAGCTCTAGTGGTCGCGCTCTCAGGGAGGGAGGGGTCTGCGGAGCAGGGAGGGGGCGCTGGAAAGTTTGTTTGGGGGTTGGGGGGCCGACTTTGCTCTGGGGGCAATGTACAGGTTCTCTCTCTTGCCCTGGAGTTTGAGCTTCCGGGCTCCTTCTACCCCGCTTCCATTAGCCAAGAGGCCGCAAATCTGTATAACAGGTAAGGACAAGGTGGGCATCAGGCATCGTCCGCGCACTAGACCCCGGCCTGAGCCCCACGGGCGCAGTCCTCTTGCCCCCTCGACCCTCAGCTTCGGCGCGCAGTGACATCAGAACACACACTTCCCCACTACCATATTCTAGTTTAACCCAATTTCTCCCCCCTCCACTTTTCCTCCCTATAATTGCCCACGCGCCCACCCTTTCTCCATCCCCCTCTCCTCTCTAACCAAGACCAGCCGCTGCTGTCCTTATCTTGAAACCGCCACCCAGCTACGGACCATTAGTTACATATTTGAACCAATAAGGAAACACTTACCGGGTGCTGCTGTCACTCTCCCTCTCCCTCTCTCTCTCTCTCTGCCTCTCTCTCTCCCACTCTCTCTTTCTCGTCTTCCCTCATTCTGTGCCGCTGCAGAGCCTGTCTCAGCTCCATACACACGTATATACTTTATGTAAATTTAAAAATAAAAAAAGAATAGTCCCAGTAATCAAAAAGCCAAATAAAATTAAAGAGAGTTGCAAGAAGGGGGCAGGAGGCAGAATCTGGGAGAGGGAAAGGGGAGGCATCTGCAGCTCCAAATCTCAACTGCTCCCGCATTCCTCCTGCCCCTTGGGGGGCTTGAGGGTTGGGAAGGGAGAGAGTTGCCCTCAACTCCTGCCTCTCCCCTCCCCCTTCCCAGGTGCCCCCAGCTTCCAGGAACTCCACCTGGGAGGGAAAAAAATTAAATGGGGAGAGAAAATAATTATTAATCAAATTTTAAAAAATACTAGTAATGAAGGGAGCGCCCAGCGCAGGTTTCCCTGGCAATGGTTAGGCTCTTACAGAGAGGACTGTTCTGCGGAGCGCTCCGAACGGACAAACCACAATAAAAAGTTCACGTTCATGGATGGAATCCACATGACTTCTTGTGGCCAATCCAACTTGTGAGTCGATCGTAAACTTTTATTACTCAGCTGTAAATTTTCTGCAAACAACCGGGAATGCGATGCATTTGTGTAGCGTGTGCAAATGGGCGCCGCGGTCGCCATGTTTACCCAATTCTCTCGGAGAGGGAGCATCCCCCGACCCCCACCGCACCCCCACCCACCGCCCACTCCCCATGGGCCGGGCTGTACCAGGCTAGCGCAGAAAGGGCAAAGGGGGACGCGAGAGGAGGGAAGGAAGGATTCTGGTACTGAGTAGGCTGCCTTCCTTTGCCATGCCGAATTTAAAATATTTTCTTAATAAATGGGGTATTAAGGTTGGTTCTGGAGGACTGAAGCTTTGCAAAGGTTTCTGGCATTGGGACAGTGAAGGCTGACGGGGTGAAGGGACCAAGAAGGGATGCGCTCCTTACGCCTACCTTTTTTCATTCCTCTGGGAAAAAAACAACATTCTTCCCAATGGGGTGTTCCGCCGACAGCCCCCCACTCCACCCCAGACAGGAATGGGAGGGGCAAGCCGCTGGAAGCTTCCTAACCAAGCCTGACCTGGCCGTGGTCTACAGGGCGGAAAAGGTTTAGGCTGGCCCTGGGCAGTCATGCGGAGGCAGTAGGAGGGGTGAGAATTGGGGACAGCCTACAGAACTCCCAAAGCACCCCTCATTCCCACGTTCCTTTTTCAGAGAAAATTACATCCCCTCCCCCCAGACCATTCCTAGTGTCGGGTCACCTCAATTCCAAGGTTCAGATGGAAGCTGACTCCCAATCTTTTTAGTATTAAAAATAAAAGTAAGGCCCAAGATCTTGGTTCTCACTTCTTTTTCCTTTGGGTACAAGGCAGTTTGAAGCCTTTTCTTTCTTGTCAGGTGGCCCACACCTGCCTGTCTTTTTCAGAAAAATTCTGGTGTCCTGGCAGCTGGGACACACCTTTGAGGCCATGAAAAAAAAAGACCTTATCCCTCTCTAAATTACACCTTCCAAGCTAAATTCTGAGCACCTAAGGTAACTAATCCCCACCCTTCTCCAGATTCCGAATTTTGGTGATGTGGCCAGTGTGGGGAAGCCCAGAATAAATTCTTCCATATAGACAATTTGCCAACCAGTCACAGCCCAGCCACTATTCCCATTAGCTGGAGATTTGAAGACCCAAAGCTCTCCCTTAGGTTTGGCTGGGAGCTGGCATGGTGACTTCCACAGCTGGGTGCCCCACCCCAACCAACAGGGGTCCCTCATCCCCTCCCCAAACTTCCTCCATAGTAAGCGCAGCAGTTCCCTCAGCCGGATGAGGGACCTCGGTTCTTTTACAAACCCACTCATAAATTTTATAACAGGTAGTTAAAAATTACGACAAGGAAGCGCTGGCCCAGCTTTTCACAATGGGCCGCGGGGAGAATGGGACAGCGCTGCGGGCAGCTCACCGGAAATTTTACTTCTAGTCTGTGGCACAACCTGTCCTGAGTTCGCCTTAATTGGGGCAGAGTAACATTCTCCAGCCGGCTCCCAACCACTGGGATATTTCATTTGGAGAAGATGAGGCTGGGGAGGCCAATCCGCTCTCTCATCTTAGGGTCCACCAAGGAGCCCCTTAGGACACTCACAACCTCCCTCAGCCTCCAGATCCCCTGCAGGCCCGCACCTCCCCTGGCTTCTGCAATGAAGCGAGGAGAGAGAAAATGCCGAGAATTAAAAAAAAAAAATCTAAAGAAACGAATTTGCCCCCCAATTTAATAGCTACATTATCTCGTCTCTACTGTTGAGATTAGAATAATAAATTCAAGGCGAAATGAGGGAGATGCTTCAACTCAGCATTTTGAAAGATACTATTTTTCACAAATCACAAATAGCTTTCGGAAGCCACTTTGATTGGCTAATGAAAAGTAAAGAATGGGAGAGAGTCCCATCTGATGCAGCAGAATGGTCCCCATTCCAGTAATGGGACGGCAGGAACATTTGGGAGGACGCGTTTGTAAAGACAGCGCATCTTGCTCGCAATTAAATTCCCCCATAAAACGGGTTTTACCTCCTTTTCTCTCCAAACGAGAAAACGGAGGCGGTGGGCAGAAGGGGTGGAGGAGCGGGTACTGCATGAGGGGGTGGCTGGAGCTCTCTCGGTCTGGCCCATCCGATGCTTCGCATCTCAAGCGATGCCCGGCGCCAGACGCACCCCGCCCTCCGACGCCGGCGGGCTTGGGGCCACGGGCATCGCAGAGCAGAGCAGGACCAGAGATGAATGGGACATTTGGTGTGGGAAAAATTCACCGAGGGTCTTTGAAACCACTTAGTGTAGAATTCAACACACTCGGCTACTAGGCCAGCGATTTTTGTTAATAGAAATCACAATTCCACATTTTAAAAATGAAACGGCCCCTCTTGTCAGCCCTCGGAGTCTAGAGGGGCCGCCTCTGGGAAGGCCTGAGGACGGAGCGAAATGCTCTCTTTTCTGGCCTCAGAGGCGGGTAACCTGTATCTCCTGCAGCAAACGGGGTTTTCTGGCTGGCACTTTGGCGCTCGGTAGGGACCCCAGATTCCGAAAGATTTTCTCCAGAGCTGCTCAAAGCTGTTCCCAGCTGCCCCCAGCCTGTGCTTCCAATCTGCAGCCTTTTGGGCTACAGCAGTCCCTTATCCACGATGCCTGACCCAATCCTGTTTTCAGAACCACTTTGTGTCGGAGCCAGGGACCCAGATTGGGGGGGGGG
>CM053503.1:44851969-44992385 GCA_028627145.1 Eidolon dupreanum | reverse complement strand
TGAGAGCAAAGCTGCTTGTGGGGATAGAGAAAGAGAGGGCAGCTGGTGGGTCCTTGGCTTTTGGCTAGGCTGATTCAAGATGTTTTTTCTTAGGAGAATACTTATATATCTGGGTTGGAGGAGACTGGAGCATGGTTCTTACTTGTCCCCACACACCCTAACCCCATAGGAAATGACAGCTAGCCCTGGAGGGGCCCCCTGGCTTTACCATACCCCCACTTCCCCAGGCAGCTGCCCAGGCCAGGATGTGGATGGGAACTGTCAACAGACACTCTTTAAATATTTACCCACACTTTCTCTGGGGGGTTCTCCTCATCTCCAAGACTAGGTAAATTCAAATTAATTCTAACAGATTAAAAAAAAAACAACAACAACCTTACTCCGTCAACACCTTTCTCTGGCCATATGTATGTACAGTTATGTGGGCCAAACACAGACAGAGAGAAAAGAGAGAAAGTGAGAGAGCTGTGGATATGTGTACTGTGTGTATATGAATTAAAAAGAGGAATAAATGATTTTTCCAGTCTCTCCCCTATGCAGGGCAACACTGAGGCACAGTCAGGATACACACATACTGTATGTGTTAGCCTTCCATCCTGAAAAACATCAAATGCATGCTCACTAAACTACCATGCATGTCTGGAAACATCCCTGTCACCTCATAGACACTGTGCACACATGTGCATACCCAGGCACATAGGAAAATAATACCTGACAAACACACATGCATCTTTAGCTCTTTGCATTATGAAAAAAAAAAAATTGTTACCAATTTTCCTTCCACATCCTGGGCTTTCAGAGTTGGACAAGGAAGGAGGCAGTTAGAAAACCAGATCTTTTTCTCTCCTATCCGGAGCCCAGCTCTAGGGATGGAAGAAGGAATGGCATGGGAGGATGGTGCCAATAGAATGAGTCCCCCCCATCCCTCTGTTATCTAAATTATTGCTGGGGAAATGGCCACCCTCAGCTAAATTCTCAAAGGAGATTCACTGATGCCCCAGCAAGAGATATTTCTTCAGTCACCTGAATTTGGAGAAATTCACCCCCATCAGAGTTAGAAATTACTCAGATTCTGCAAAACCCAGAACATGGGCCCTGGAGCGGGATGGGGGGGGCGGGAGGTGCAGAAGAGGGCTATGCCAGGGATACAGGTCTCCTTAGGGTCCAGGATAATGCGGGACATGACAGGGGTCTCCACCACTACCAGAGAACATGCTTCAGCCTGCTCTTCATCAAGTACTGAGCTAAAGGAGATAGACTCTGGGCTCCCAGCATCTGGGTCACTGGGGACTTAATACTTTCCCTGGAAAAAGGAGGCTCCGCAGGCTAGATCCGCTCTGGGGCCTACGCCTTATCTTTAGAGGATGGGGGAATATCTCGACAGTTTATAGTCCAGCGAAAACCCTGCCACACAGCTATTCTTCCTGGCCTTTGTGTCTTGGAATGCAACTGTCCCGAGTGTGTCGCCACCACCTTCGGCTCAGAGAGCCCACCAGTACGAAATCCCTGGCTGGACTTGGTTTTCCCTTTTGGGGGTCCCTCGCCTATCTTTCTTTCATTTGATTTTTTTTTCTTTTACACATATATGGTTGGTTTCTCTCCAGGAGCCTGGAAATAAGGAAATCACAAGCAGCCATCCTTGCCGCGGTGTCTCTGTCCCTCTCTCCGAGGCCTGCACCGCCCTCTTAGGTACCACGGATTTATGTTCGTTTGTCCGGGTCATTCTGCCTTTTTGTGTTAATTACGCACTGCCTGCTTCGTGCTTATCACCTCCGCAAAGCGATTCTTTTCGACGTCCGCCCTCTTGAGCCTCCCGAGCCTGCTGCCAGAGCGAGGGCCCAACTCCCGCCACCACTCACGATTTATTTACACCTCGCAGGTGAGAGGATTGATTTGCTCAGAGCCAGTGGGGCCAGGCTGGGCTGGGGCGCGGGGCCTTCTCGCAGTTGCTCCTCGGTGCTGGGCCTTAAATGTCAGTGCGGCCAGGCGGGTCTGGGGCACCAATGCAGCCTCTAACATTGAGCAACAGCGCCACCTCGCGTCCACTTGCTCTAATGCAGTCCAGCCGGGAAAAAAGCCAACAGACACAGCAAGCAAGTCCGAGGCATAGCCCTAAAATGGGAAGTGGGAAGGAGTTTCTAAATGGGTGCGAGAAAGAGGGGAGGAGGGTCCCCTGAAGAGATTTTTCCCGGGACCTCTGTTCTCTTGTTTTGTAAGTTCTCGAAATAAACCTTGTCAAAGGTTTCACACTATTTTCTCTTTTTGTCACCCTCTCTTCTGGCATTAAGAGACACTGTACGAGAGAACTGCCGCGATCTTACCCCCTATTCAGGCGCTTTTCTGGGCTGGGAACACCTCCGCGCATTCAGACGCACTTCCCGAAGCTCCCGCGACCACCTGCCCGCGGCGCGCACCCTAAAATCCTCGATCCTCTTACCCTGCTGCTTCCGAACAGCCTATTCCGCCGCCGCCCGCAGGACTTTGGGGTGGGACTCTGACTTCTCCCGGTTGTTGGTCCCCTGGTTTGTAGCCCATCCCTCTCTCACGAGCGCTCTCTCCACCTCTCCCTCCCAGCCAGTGAGGTCCTGTTTTCCGTGGGCCATAGACAAAACATTCCTATAATCCGATTTCAAAGGAAAGAGTGTCCACCTTATTTAAACCATAAAACAATTAAGCCCAGACGTCTAGCCAGCTCCGCGCTGCTGTTTTGTTCGGCTCCATTCAGAATCCAGAGCAGGGAGACAAACAGCGCCATAAAAGTGGCATTTCGGGGCTGCGGAAATGTACCTATCCACTGCCTTCCCAAGTGGAACAACCTTTAGGGTTTTGTGATTCTGACAAAGGAGCTGAGGAGAGGTGGGAGGAAGATTAGGGCAGGAGGGCGTTTGCTAGCCTCTCTTTCCCCTCAGCTTTCGTTTCTTTCCTCAGATGTGTGTTGTGTTGTTCTGGTTTTAATTCACGAGTTATAATAAATAAAAATAGAATCCAATCCTGACCTGCAGGCTGGAGCCTGAGCTGGTACTGAACAGTGGGCCGGCGGGGTGGGCCTGCTCTGGATCCCACGCTTCTCTCAGGACCCTTGAGCCCTGAGGCCCTCCTTCCTGCCGGTATTTAGGCCCGGACTGGCGGGCTGCAGGAAGCAGGCCGCGCTGACGGATCAGGGGAGGCGACAGGGCCTTGGAGCAGGGGCTGGATGGAAAAGTCCGGAAAGGCCGCTGAGCCGGGCTTGGAGAGAAGCCTGAGTCCCTTCAGTCAGAACAGAAGAAGATGGGTGCCTTGTCCTCCACCCGGTGTGGAACTGAGGCCAGGGTCGCAGAACAGCAAAACGGCCAAGAGGATGAGTAAGGAAGCGAGAAAAGAGAGAAACTACATGTAGGCAAAGCACCTTTCAAAAGGACCAAGAAAACAACGGCTTCTAGAATTGGGGAGGAGGTCTCTTAAGCCAGAAAGATGAGAGGGTGCTTTAGCAACTAGAAAAACCACACTGTTGTAACTTTTGATTGCCCCTCTCAAAATATTATCAAAACAAAATATTCACCCCTTCCCACCTTTCTACAACCCCCCAAATTGGAGTGTTTAGTGGGAGAAGGGGATAGGAGATTCAAATGATAGGGTGGGGCTGGTCCCTACAAGTGCCTCACCAATCCTATAAGGTGATACGATGTGGGGGGGGGTTGCAAATGGCCTGGGGTCCCCAATTATTTTTTTATGGTGGTATTCCCCAAGTATTCAGAGCAACACCCTGCACCCTCTCCAGAATGGGCAGCCTGAGATATTAAAGGGCTATATTTCAGGCAGTCTTGAGTTTAATAGTTTCCAGATTGGGGGATTTCCGAGAAAGGGGGCGCCCAGGCAGAGGCATACCCAGCAGCTTGTGTCTGCTTCTGATTAGCAGATGAAAATTGCTGGTTCTGGGGAAGGTGCTCTGGGCTACAGTGCAGCTGACCAGCCCCATCAGGCTGTTACACACACATCCCTACACCCTTGTGCCTGGGGTCCCACAACCACCAGAGAACACTCCACTTCTGGCTAATCTGTGACCAGCTTCCTTGGGCCCTGGCCACACCATCCCCCAGAAATCTGCAGCTGCACAGCATAACCCCATCACCCCTAGACCAACATTCAAACTAAACATCAAAGAGACAGAGATTGAGAAGAAGAGAGAACTAGGGGACAGAGAGAGAGAGAGAAGCTGCAAATGCATTGAGCAGTAAAAATTATATCTAATTCTGATTGTATTGGCTTTGCCATCTTCCTTCTGTCCCTTCCTTCCTTTTCAACTTTCTCTCTCTGCCTCATTCTGTCTATGCATCTTCCTCCTTTTACTCTGAACGCAGTCCCCAGAGCCTATTCTGCTCCCCAAGGCCTGCCAGTCTTCCTCCTCCTCACTGTACACCCACCCTACCTGCCCCACTCAGACATCCCTCGAAGCACCGATACAGCCAGGCAAGAATCCAGCCCGGGCCCTCACCCAGCACCCAACTTTCATCTTCACCTATCTCTTCCCTCCAATCTCATGTACTCATAAATTATTACAATTAATTACAGCCAGGGAAAATCATTCATGCCGTGCCTCCCTCTGCCCCCCCTCTGCCAACTCCATTAAGCTACCAAGAAACTCACAGGCAGCCAGCGGAGCAGGCACAAGCTATACCCAGGCCACTGTAGCCTCCACCCCACTCCTGGATCCCTCACCCCCATCCCACCCTGCTTGGAGAGAAGCCACAGGCACTTGCCCTTTTGAGGTCGAGGGAGCCCCTTCCTGGCTCCAGCCTCCCCCAAAGGATCTGAGCACTTGCCTCCTCCACGACAGCAGCCTGGGAGCCACAGGGAGGAGAAATAACGAGAACTGGATGCAATTGGGTTTCTGGTTTTTTAAGTGACTTCGATATATTAACACAGAGCTGTTCTACCATAACAAACAGAAGCACGTTACAGGACAGACGCTGGGGATGAGAGAAAACACTGCTATGTACACGCCTGAGGCGCCGGCCTGCGCCGCCGGACCCAGCCTGCGACACTGTCCCGGCCCTCGCCCCTCAGCTCCTGGGCTGAGAATAGTTATTGTGTATGTGTGTGTCTCTTTTTTGTACAAAATCTGCACGCAGAGCACCCCAGGCTTGGGGAGAGATGGCCCGGACCAAATACGATACAGGAAAAAAAAAAAAAATAGAAATATAGCGATTCAAGTACTGGCTTCTCTGAAGAAAGGAGAAAAAATCACATTTGTGTGTGTCATTTATTTCAGTTGCGCTGGGAGAAGAGAACGCGGATTCTCTCCCCGCCTCCTGCTCCTCGCTGGGTAGGACTAACTCTAAAACACCAATTTCTCAAACACTGAACCCTCCCAAATCGCAAGAGTTTTCCTTTTCATTTTCCCTTTTTTTTTTTCTTTTTAAGCTGATTGGCTTTTCTCTATCTTGCTTTTTCCTTTTCTTTTTCGTGCTCTCTCCCGCCTGGGTTGGGTTTTTTTTTGTGGGGTTTTTGTTTTTCCCTTGGCTGTGCCGAGGCAGCAGGCCGGGTCAGGGTTTAGGATTGCTCCTTGTCGGTTTTCTCTTTATTCATCTTTTTCATCTTCATCCTCCGGTTCTGAAACCAGATTTTGACCTGCCGCTCGGTGAGGTTGAGAACCCGGGCCACCTCATACCGACGGTCCCTGGTTAAATACATATTGAAGAGAAACTCCTTCTCCAGTTCCAGCGTCTGATACTTGGTGTAAGGGCAGCGCTTCTTCCTCGTGGAGCGGGCATGGATCCAGTTGGCCACGGGGTTGCCTGGAGGGCCAAACACAGGCAGGGGTCAGTGGAGCCCCTTTCCAGCCCAGGATCCCTTCCACCCCATTCCCCAGGCTTAGCCAGGCTCCCCAAATCCAATAATTGAACATGAATTTGGACAGGTTTTGCTTTAGGATCATCCTCCCCCCTCACTCCTTTTGCGTTCTGCTCCCTCCCTATCTTTCCCTTCTTCAGTTTCCAGCACCTAAAACTATAGGAAATCAAAGCAATCAAAGCCCCTACAGTCTGGTCCTCAGCTTCAAGAGTAGTAATTCGAGAATATCCTCATAAAAAGTCCAAATTCCCAACCGTTTCATAGGCCCATAAACGCTTCTCTCTCTTGTTTTTTATTTTTATAGCAAGGTCTCTCTCCTCCCCACTTCCCTCCTCCTCTGCCCCCTCCCATCCTCCCAGCCAACGACCAAGTCCTGAAATTTCAGCAGTTCTGCTTCCTGACCCTGAGAGTCCCTGAGCCCCTCATCACCCTCTCCAGTGCGTGTCTCTGCTCTACGAATTCAACCCTGTTGAGGCGAATTCTCAGGGTGATGCTGGGCTGGGGAAAGCCTTTCTCCTCTCCCCAGAGAGCTGCTGGACTTGGGAACAGGCTCCCCTATATCTTAGCTTCCCTGTTTGGCTTCTCTCTTGCCAGCCCCAGGACAGGCTCTGAAGGAGCCAAGCCTCCAATTTCAGGTTTATGGGAGTAGCTGAGGGCAAGGAGGGAAGGCTCAGAGAGGTATAATTAGGCCCTGGCCCCTTATGGGGCTGGAGGAAAGGATTTCCTGGAGTCCCCTCCTGGGACTCCCCCAGACACTTCCTCACACCCAGGGGGCTGCACCCCCTCCCCTGCTGTTTCCCTTCTTTCTCCTTTCTCTGGCCCTGCAGCTCCCACCTGCCCCCCCCAACCTACCCCTGCCCTTCTTTGCAAGACTCAGAAGGCTCCTGTCTCCCTGATTGAAGTGTGTGTGTGTATATGTGTGTGTGGGGTGGTGGTGGTGGATGGGGGTGTATATATGTGTGTGTGTGCATAATTCTCTAATCTGGGGAGATGCCTCTCCCCACTTCTCATCCCTCACCCTCCATTCTTAATCCTCTCTCCTAAAGACCCTCAGAAGAGGGTTTTCAAGTTTAAGAAGACTGAGACCCCACTTCTCTCACCCACCTCTGGAAGTCTTGATCTCTCTAAGTTCCCAGACTGTGAAATCCCCCAGACCCCTCACCCAGTGCTCCTGGGAGAGAAGTCCATGGACCTTATGTTTCATGAATCTAGTGGGGTGAGAAGCCCCATGCTGGCTGAGAGGTAGGGGTGATTTTTCTTTCTGAGGTATTTCCTCTCTGCCCCCAGTGTCCTCCTCATTTCTCCCCATCCCACCTCAAACCGTAAAATGAACCCCGCTGCCACCCCATCCCCTGGCCCTTCCTGCATTTCTTCGAAAGTAGCGACTGAGCCAAAAAGCCTAGGCTGGGTGTGTGGGGGGCGGGGGTCTCATCAAAGCCAGCTCCTGGGAGAGAAGCCCCCTCAGTCCTCTCCCAAACTGGCTCTCTGAGCCCCCTTCTTAGACCTTCCTGCCCCTGAAAGCTCCCCAAGGTAATTCGCTTTTATTGAGTCCTCGCCCCTCTCCCTCGCCCCTCTCCCGCGCTCCCTGCGCAGCTCCGAGGGGCTGTAATCTGGCTCCCCCCGCCCGGCCTCCCCTCCCCTCCTGCGCTGGTTGTAAAGGAAAATTACTCCCAACTTACTGGGGTCCAGGTCGGCCTTCTCCTCTTTGTGCTTGCTGCCGGCGAGGGCATCCGCCTCGGGCGAGGGCAGGGTCTGCGGGGCGCGGTCGCGCAGCTCCCCGGGCGAGCCATACATGTAGTCCGGGTAGCTGCGGCCGTCGCCCGGGCCGCAGTCGGCGCGGCGCCCAGGGTAGGCGTCCGGCTTGAGGGCGTAGTGACGGCCCCCGGCCGGGAAGCTGGGGAAGGAGACGGCGCCGGACAGCGGCTCGAGCCAAGTCCGCATGTAGCGCGTGTCGGCGCCGAGGTGGGGCTGGGGGCCGTACGGGTGGTACACCACGGACGACTGCGAGGGCACGGGCGCCCACGACGTGCTGAACACAGCCGGCTTGGGCGCGAAGCTACAGGACGGAAAATCGCTACAGTCCGGCACCAAGCCGCTGGGTCTGGCGGCGGCGGGGTGAGCCCCGGTGGCCGGAAACCTGGACGCTAGGAGGTCTTCATTGTCGTGAGAGATGAGCGAGTCCACGTAATAGTTACTGATGGGCCCCGTCGCCGACATCGTAACGGGGTTTTACATACATAAGATTATTGTATGAACTGTATATGTACTTTTTATCTGCTCACAGAACAATCAAGGCAGGTAATTATTTTTCCAGCCTTTTCCCCGCAGCTCATTGGCTCCCCGGCCCCCACGTGATCGTATTTACCCAAAAATACGGCGCGGATCAATGCGCAGGGGCTTTTTTTTCCTTGCTTTTTCCCCCCCTTTCTCCCACCCCCTTCTCTGCTGATCCCCGAGACCTGCGTTTTCCTGGGGGTCCGGAACTCTGGATCCAAGGCATGAGCCACCCCCTCAGGACAACTCGTATCTCATCAGAGAACCCCCTTGCCCATGTCCACCCATAAGCAGATGGCCTCCAACCCCCACCCCTAGGAGGATTTCTTAATGGGGTGAAAATGCCAGTCCCCGAAGCCAGGGTTCCCGGACCCCAAGGGCCGAGCTGGGCGCGGGAGCCCCGCAGGGGCGCAGAGGCCGCCGAGGTAGGTGGAGGAACTATTTCTTGACGTAATCCGTCTCTGTCGGCCCCGACGCTCCCGCAGTCTCTGCGCGAGCCGAGATCAGCGATTGTCAGTTCGGAACGTGGCTTTTAAAAATGCGTTTTTAAATAGTGCGTATGTATGTATTTCTTTCAGAAGCAGCAGCAGCGAGTGAGGGAGGGTGGGAGGAGACTGGGGAAGCTGGGATGGAGGGAGGGAAAGAGGGAAAGGGGAGAGTCCTCCTGCCACTGGCCAACTCAGCCCCCCAAATCTAGGGTAGGAGAAGCTTAGGGAAGGTGGTTCATGAGTGGGAGGGGTAGGACCTCAGGATCTCATACACCTTTATCATTAGAAGTCCTCCTCTCTGCTTTGGCACAGATATGCAAGCGCCTTTATTTTAAATTTATTGTCTATATCTATTTATCTTTCTTTGCCAGCTTGAAGAAGTGGAGAGATCTACACAACTTAAATGGGTCGTCCCCATCCCATCTTCCTACTCACCCTCCTTTGCACCCAACTCCATCTCAGACACTCACTCTGCCCCACCCCCAATAAAAAGAAGTCACCCCCTCTTCAGTCTGCAGAGATCCAGGGTGAGAGCAGGCAAGGCGAGAGAGTGACCTCGGTCGTGGGCAAGTAGCTTGTTTTTACGTCCTTCAATAAAATTTTTATGAGGATCATTTGATTGTTCATAAATGTGTCCTTCATTAAATAAAATTGTAGGCTGTTTTTGGAACGGGAAAAAAGCAACGGAGGGATGAGAGAAAGCAGTTTCTTTGGGGTCGGACACAGGAATTCTGGAGGGGCAGTGTGATTGTAAGCAAGATCAGACAACTTGGATTCCTCCCCCCAATAAGTTGGTTGCTATCCTTCTCCTTGAATTTGGGGTTCGGTGCCCAGCCCTCTGCTTTCCATCAGACTGTCCCATGGTGGTTTAGTAAGGGTGGGCTTTAAGCAAGCAGGAAATTCTCAGTGTGGGTGCAAAAGAGGTGGTAGGGAGGTTGGCTGGAGGGGTGGTGTAAGGGCAGGTGATGTCCCTAGAGGAAGATGCACCCTAGGCATGGCAGAGCGAGTTTGAAGGTAGGGTGCAATTTCAGGGTCAGAAAGGAAGAGTCCCAGTTTGCGCTAAAAGAAACAAGCAGGAGCTGAGCCTGAGACACAGGCTCTGAGGCAGCAGGGAAGGACAAGGCTTCTCAGACCCAAGATGCCTGCCCTTCTTTCCCACTCTTGTCCCCAGGAGGGGACCAAACACTAGGGGTGGGGGCCTAGGCAGGTTTTCCCCTGCACCTATGTCAACCTGTCTCCTCTGGGGTGGAGAAGGGATAGAGAGAGGTGTCCCAGAGAGTGTAGTATGTGTGTTTGGTGGGGGGAGTGGAAAGTTGAGGGAAGAAGGGTAGATCTGAAGGCCACAGCACTGACTCCAGCTTTCCAGGCCCCCTCACCAGTCCCTGCTCCTCCCCCTCTCCAATTCTTTCCTTTTCGGACAAGCGGGGCTAGGATTTCGGCTAGGATTTCGACGCATAGGAGGATGTGAGAAGTGCCTGGCTGGGGAGAGGAAACCCAGGGCCTCAGCCTCCTCACCCTCGGCTCTGATTATCTTCCCCTCCCCAGACTGGACTGGTCTATAAAATCCAAATTATAGCAAGAAACAGAATATCTCTTTGGCCTTGATGGAGTTGGGTTAGCTGTCAATCAAAAATTCTCTCTCACCAGTTCAAGGAAAAGACAGGAGGTTCCCGTTCCCCTGCCGAGGCTTTCTGCAAATCCCCAGCACCATCAGCACCTCCCTAGCCCTTTGCGTCTGGGGACCCTACCCAGCTCTTGGGCGGCTGCTGGCAGACACATGTAGCCTTCGGTGGGCCCAGGGCCAGACTATGACCAAGAGGACATCGGGGGACAGAGCCTGAGAGAGAATGAGCCTGAGATAGCCTGAGACAGAACAACTGAAACATGGCATCAGGCTCACAGGGAGGGAGGGAGGGAGGGAGGAAGGAAGGAAAGGAGGGAGGGAGGGAGGGAGGGAGGAGGGAAGGAGGGAAGGAAAAGAAAGGAAGGAAGGAAGGAAGGAAGGAAGGAAGGAAGGAAGGAAGGAAGGAAGGAAGGAAGGAAGGAAGGGAAGAAAGGGATGGAGGGAGGAAGGAAGGGAGGGAGGGGGAAGGAGAAAAAAATGGAGGATTGGGATAAAAAGGAGAAAGGAGAGAATTAAAGAAAAGAAGGGAGGCAAGATGAAAAGAGAACGGAAAGGAAAGCGTGCAGAGAGTGAGATGGAGGAAGGGCAGTGATAGGCAGGAAGGACGTGGTAGGGCGAGAGCTGACTGAACAGCCGTGGCATTGTGCAGTCCGCTTGCTTGCTGGGCCTTTGCTGGGGACCGACTCGGGCGCAGCGGCCACTTCTGTCCGGACACAAAGAAGGAAGAGGCCTCCTCTCCTGCCCCTCCTGGGTGACTTGCTCCTGTGGGTACACTAGGCCTCGGGAATATGGAACCCCATCTCAGCCCAGGGAGCTGCCCAGGCATCTGGGGCTGAGCCACATTCTAGTCAAGGAGCAAAGAACACATGATGGTTTCATGCCCTACTCCTCTTTTGCATCTTCGCCAGGGGACAGGGCTCATCTCCCCAACCTCAGTTTTCCTAGATGCCTCTAAACACCCTCTTCTATGCACCTCTACTATTTGGGAGAGCCCCTTAGAGATTGTGGCTGTAAAGAGATGCCTTTTCTCTTCTACCTCCTTGGGCCACTGCCTTCTTTTCAACTCCTGAGCAGCCTGTCCACTGTCCCTGCCCACTCAGCAGAGGCAGCAGCAGCAGGGCAGCCTGAATCACCCTGCTGCTGTCAAATTCCCTGTGAAACTGAGGGGAGATTGTCACCTGTGCTTCAGAGCAAGAACTCAGACCCTCCCCCACTCAAGCACAGGCTCAGGCCCCTTCCCACCAAAGCCTCATTTTGCCTAGGCCTTGCTGAGAGAGCCAGCCTTGGGGAGGAGGGCTAGAAGAGGCTGGGAGTCCCCGAGTTCACCAGGCCAAGGTCCCTGGGGTTTCACAACTGCATGTAGCTTGTACACCCATTCAATGCATTTGGAGGTAGAGTGGCAGGTCAGGGCTCTGAAACAGACCTTTAGGCTCCCCCAAATCCAGGCCTGTAGATATGAGGGCACCAAGAATGTGGGGGCATCAAAAAGGAGGGGCTTCTCTTTCCAGGTTCAGTTACTGCTGCTGAATCATCTGCTAGATTCCAAGACTCCGTCTCACCCCCACCACTACCTTTAATTTTCTTCAGGACTGATGGGGAAAACCCGAGAGTGGAGGCCACAGGGAGTTTTTGTTATGGAGTGAACCCCATCTTTAGGTAGCAGCTCTGAATTTACTCTGGTTCTTAGAGCTCCCCTCCATCCGGGAAAGATTTCAGTGGGCACGGGAGAGTACCCCAAGGGGAAGGAGCACCTTTACTCCATCACATCAAACCTGGGCAGCTTCGACCACAACCAAGCTAGCACCACTGTGGGAAGGACAGACAGAAAGACAGACAGGGTAGTCATCCCCTGCCCTTGCCCTGTGCCTCTTTTTTAGTGATTTAAATTCCCTCCGGTTCAATCCACACCGTCAAGTTCGGATTAAATTTAAAACAGGCTTTCCCCGGTGCCCCCAGTGGGCCATCCCAGACGCCGCAGGCAGGGAGTCCGCTCCGGGGCTCATCAACACCCGCTTGCGCGGAGGAGGCCGTGCTCCATTTGCTTTCATTTTCCTTCTCCCCCTGAAATGGGCTCATTTCACCTCTCCGCTGCCCTCTCCCCCTCCCCGCCCCCTCCCCAGTTCCCCTCTACATTCCCCCCTTCTCTCTCCTGATCCCTCTTTGTTGGGAAAAACACACCCATACACAACTCCTCCTTGCTAAGGCTTGTGCTGGAAGCAGAAACTGAATTCTCTTGGCCTGCCACGAGGAGACCCGCGTCCTGCCCCCACCCCAGGTGGGTATCCGGGATCCCTACACACCAGGAGTCAGGCCCCTAAGCTCAGCAGGAGTGAAACTCCTAGGGCCTGTGAACATGGCCCTCTCAACGCCATGGCCTGCATTCCCGCCGGCCCCCTGCCCTGCCGCCCGGCAGCAAATGGGGCTATTTCCGGCTCCCCCAACCAGTCTAGTTTCCCGGCCTAGGGAGTGGCTGGAGGGGGAGGGCCCCAGGACTAGGGGTGCTCTCTGCCTGGAGCCCCATGGCCCTGGGCGCCTTTTTACCTGATCTTTGTATGATGTGTGTGTTGCAAGGAAATTTGCAGTGACTTTGGAGCCCAGACTGAGGAAGCAGAGGTGGCGAAAGGAGAGACAATACGGGCCCAGCCCGAAGTACAATTAAGGGGCCAGAGCCGCTATTCTCTCCCCCGCCCTCCCTGCGCGACTGGGAGCTGTCTGGCCTCCATCCTCAGGGCAATCCGCGAACCTGGAGCCGGAACTCAGTCCAAGGCGGAAGAAACCAGAGGATTCGGCTTCCAGAAGGGTGAAAGCAAGCTCCCTTCCAACTTGGGGGCGCAGCAACTAGCCCCGCAGGGAAGCCAATGAATGAAAGTGCACATTCCAACGAATTTTCTCCATTTTTTCAGCCTTTGGAAGGAGAGCTTAGGGTTTGGGACGTCTCAGACAGACAGACAGACAGACAGGCAAAAAGCACCTCCAGAGGCAGACAGACTCACAACATGAGTGTGAGCCTGAAATCAAATACAGGTTCAACATTCCCCGAGGCCTCTCTGCCAGGCCAGCGGGCGCCGATCTCCCTACCTTCTGTACCCTCCAGGGCGCTGGGCAGAGACCCGGAAGATTCGGTCCCTCTGGCTTGGTCCAATCCCGCCTCGGGAAGCGCCTTCGTTACCTGCTCCTCGGCTCCCCACGGCCACAGAGAGGCAGGGCAGCCGCCTCTCGCCGGGGGAGGGAAGCCCGGGCCACCGCAGCCGCCGCTGCCCGCCCTCCTTCCCTCCCTCCCTCTGTCTCGCCCTCCCTCCCTCTCTCCCTCCCTCGCTCTCTGCCGCTCGCGGGGCCCTCCTGCGGGCAACCTGTTCTGGACCAAATCCAGGTATCTCCGAAAGAGAGAAAAAAGAAAGGACTTCTTATGTGGGAAAGAAGGAAAGACCCTTAACTGCTTTTATTTTTCATGTTCTGACCCTGGTTCGGCCTTGATTCCCACGTCCTGGCCACAGCTCTGCGGGTGCAGAGGTGTGCGGGGCCTGCTGTCTTGCCCACGCGTACCGCCGTGCCCCGCGCACTGCGTGCTGCATACTCTCTGGGCCGCCGCCCCGGGCAGCCCAAACACCACTCAGACACCAAGGTCCTTCCTACTGACTCTACATCCGGTTGCCCGCCTCGCCGCAGGCCTCCGCCGGGAGCCCGCTCGGCTCCGTCTGCGGCCAAAGTCCACATGCAATCCACCTTGTCCGTGCTCTCGCGCCCGGCCCAGACACCCCTCCCAGCCAAGGCGCCTGCAGGACCACATTCGGGCTGCGGTCTTGCCTCCAGCTACAGACCTCCTCCCCTGCCCGGGACCTACACAAAGCCCAGGCCCTGACGCTCCTACCCGCAGCCCCCAGTCCCCGCTGCTGCCGCTGCCTTTCACCTGTTCCCAAGAAGGGCTGCATCTCCGTGCCGAGGCCAGCCCATGGGCCCAGGCTGAGGGTGCTGAGGAGCCGAGGTCCCAGGGAAGCTACAGAGGTTCCGCCAGGCTGAGCTGAGCCCTCGTAGTCGGCGAGATTATCTCAGAGACCAAGGCTCTCCTTGGCGAGCTCTTGCCTTTTCCTCTTTCTCCCACAAGTCTTAAACACTCATACGCCGAGAGTTCAGCTCTATAAATCCTGCTCCTCTTTCTCATATCATAATTAAAAAAAACCAGTAGGGGAGGTTTTAACTTTTATTGCGATTTCTAGAGTTGGGCTGCGGAGCATATATTAAGTTTACGCTACGCGCTCTCGGCGGGGAGGGTCCTTTAAGAAATAAAAATCCATCTTAATATCCGCAGACGAGAGAGATAATTTTCCCCTCCTCTTCACGCTGTTTCTTCTGAAGACTCCCTTCCAGCGAAGCGAATAAATATTCACCACCGCCTTAGCCATGATCCATGGCCCCAGGGCCCTGGGGTGAACGCTGGCCACCAGACTGGCCCTCACCTTGGCCCTATGAGAACTCGCCCCATTCCCCAGGATTTGGGGAGGGGGACACGGAGAACCATGGCTCTGTGGACACCCCTTATAAGCCCTCTGCCTTTAAAATGGAAATGGAGGCAGAGAGATCCAAAGCGCAGAAGTCGTTCATTGGAGAATTTCGGCCCATCGGGGACCCTGTTTCCAAGCCAGGCACTCCTGAGCACCCTGCCCCTGCCTGAGACTCCCTTCACTCCGACTGGGCCCCTGCTTCTGACAGCCTGAAAACTCAGAGACTGCTAGGGACTCCAAAACCAGAGATGCCCCTGTCTGCCTTGTACCAGCTGGCCCTTCTCTCTGAGAACCTCTCCATTTCCTGGGGAGCCACAGAGAGATTTGAGCACTTCCACCAAGGAAAGATTTTTTTTCCCTACAGAAGGCCAAGAGCCAGAAAGACAGATTGACAAATTCAGCTGGGGAGAAAAGAAGCTCTATTTTCATTTTCTCCTCTAGCCTCCTTGGGGTCAAAAGAAATCTCTTTGTATAAGAGAAAAATAAATGAGTATGCACATAAATATATACAGGGGGGTTGAAAGAGCCTAGAGGAGACAGAGATGTAGAAATAGAGATCTACATTCATACAAGGTTACATATATCCCCCAGCTGACGATTGCAAGAATATAGAACTCCATGCATATATTTCGTTACAGGGACCTGATTTTATTTCCCTGTCTGAAAGTTTATAATGTCTTACTAATGATAATGATTCCACAGAAAACCAAGAACCTGTCCTCCATTTGGCTTTCTCTTTCTTTCTCATTCTCTCTGAGAACAGGAGTATATCTCCCAACTCTTCTTGACCTTCCCCCCCCCCGCCCATTTTTTTCTCCACAGGCAGAGAAGCCTCTTTTGAGAGCTTCTCTCTAGCAACCAGGGCCAAAATTGAAGAACAAGGGACAGCGGGGGGGGGGGGGAGAGAAAGAAGCTTTGCAAAGTTTCACATTGCTTAGATTTCCCCTCACCCCATTATTCTCTTATTCTGTCCTCCTCTCCCTGGCATCAGCCAACAACCTTTCCAACAATATGGTAATGGTAGGCACTGGTAGCCTCCGTTCACCCAGACATTTCCACACAGCGCAAAAACAAGAAGCTGCCTGACAGTCACAGACACAACAGCCCAAGGCCTATGGGCCACAGACAGCTAGACAGAGACCAGAGCCAGATTCTTGCCCTGATGTTTTTAGTAGTGTGAATGGGTGGGTGGTGTTTCTACTTGGACTTGATGGCTTTCCTCTAACCTTCTAACACCTTAAATGTGCTTTTCTCCTGGGGATGGAGCTATGGAAGGGGATGGGGATGTGGCTGAGCTGGCACTCAGAGTTCTCCAAGTCTTGGGACCCCCCAGTCACCCGTTTTCTAAGGGGAAGCTTCAGTTCCAGCAGTCTGGAGGCATAGTTTTTATTTGGAGGTGGCAGGTGAGAAAAACTAACCCTTCCAGAGACTCTCTCCTCTTTCTATGCTCTTCTCTCTCCTGATGATCCTGCCCCATCCTGGCTGGCCCGCTGGGCTACCTTTTACTCAAATTTGTGAATTTCCTTGTATTTGGCTGGACCTTCTTTGTTTGTCTCCATCAGCTGAGTCTAGGAAACAATAGCTGCGGGATAAACTTCTCTCTCTCTGAGCCACAGAAATTGGAACAGGCTGAGGAGTGGACAGTAGAAAGCGGGCTTCTCCAGACTTGTCCTGCAGCCCCACTCACAGCTTGCCCTCCTCAGTCAGTATCACTGTGTTCTGTGCCTGTGGCGGGGGCGGGGGGTTGTGGGGCAGTCCCACGAGGGAAGGCTGTAGCAGGATAGGTGGGTTGGGGCCCTCGACGAAAACCGACTGATGTAACTCAGGCAGTTTCTTGTTGCCGAGTTCAAAACTCAATCCCAACAACATGAAACTACCTAAGCCACAGATCAGCTGAGCGAGCAGGGCGGGAGATTCGGCTTTGCATTTATCGGGAGGAGAAGGGAAGGGGGTTGGTGAAGGAAGAAATTCAGCCCCGTCCCCCTTTCCGCCCCCACAGCCTCCCTAAGGACTAGAGAGTAGGCTTTGGGTGGTTGGGTGGGTAGGGGGTCTGACTGCCTCATCAGCTTCTGGTCTAAACAAATTGCTCAGGAAAACTCTGGTGAAAGGGGACCTTCAGTCACCAAACCCCCGCCCCGCCCCCAGCACTGCAGTAGACCCAGTCCCCTGCCTCTGGCCCTAGCCCTAGGGGAAGCTGAAGTGACCTTCCATTCTTGAGCTGAGTCCCCTGTCCTGTCCATCTGGCTCTCCTAGATTCCCTCTGATCCTCTTCCTCTCTCAGCTTGACTCTGGCTCCCCTGCATCTTTGGGTGGCCAAAACACAGAGACTGTGCTCCAAAGCCTCTTCCAGTCAGGCCACTTGCCTGGCAAAGCCCCATGGCCAGGGAGTGTGGGGACCGAGAGCCTGGATAAGGTTCACATCCAAATCAGCAGAAAGCAGAAAAACCAAAGATTCAAGCTCCAACCCTCTCTAGCCCACCCTCCCTCTGCTCCCCCCAGCAAACAATCAGACTGAGCAACATCTACACCCATGTGTCAACCTCGAGACAACCCTAAATGTCTGTGTAGAGAAAGAAGCCAAAACCCACCAATTTACCCCTTTAACCACCAAACCCCACAGCAACGGGCCGAGGAGGAAAGGAGAGGGAGCTCACTGCTACTACCCTTCACTGCTAGCGGCCACAGGCAAGCCTGGGCTCTCAACAAGCTCGGATGCCTGAAACACCTTCCTCCTGGTTCTGCCTGCTGCGCAACGGGCACCTGGGGACGCCGCTAGTCCCCATTCTGCCGCCAAGAAAAGAACAAGAAATCGCTTCTCTTACCTTGTCGCCGCCTCCTCCTGCCGCTGCCTGCGCTTCTGCTGCTGCTGTCAAGTGGAGGGGGGTGTTGGCTGAGCTCCTCAACCCCCTCCGGCGGTTAAGTTTATTCCTCTCCTTGGATAGGTGGGGAGCTCTTGGGGTTCCCCCCAGCAGCGGTGGGGGTGCTCCTGGCCCAGCACCCCAGGCAATCAGATCCGTCTGCTCCTCAAGATTGCAGTTTGCTCTCTGCCTCTTTCCCTCCTCCAGTCACCTTTAAATGCATCTTTTACTGCAGCACCACATTATATTTGCAGATCATAAAATCCACCTCTCGCGCGCACCAAGACCGTCCTGACATTACTGTTTTATGACCTTGACTTATTGTGGTCACCTGGATAATATTTAAATCAACGTTATGGTCTCTCACTTACATTAAACCTGCCAAGAGACATTCTAGAAAGGCTCTAGGAGATGAGTCAAACACAAAACACATACATCCACACACTCAACATCTTTGGGGAGGGGATGTCACTAAAAATCGCTAAAAACAAAACAAAACAAAAAACCACCCATTTGAGGATTATGATTCTGGAAATTTATTAGGATTTTTTCTCCATTAAGGAAGCTACATGCAAAAGATACAACATACAGAATATTTTTAAATAACACAACTGCCAGACAGGGACAGGGTGATATTTTGGTGGTGGGGGGGATTCTGTCTCTGCTTCACTATGTTCTATTTTTAATTTTTAATTTTTTAGTTCCACTGGATAGAATTTCTGAGATGTCAGTGAATGGGGGATGTGGAGAATGAGAGAAAAGCAGAAAGCAGTACAAATACGAGACTTCAAGCAGATTTTCAGAGTGACTGGGAGGTAAAGACACTAAGAGGGTTTGGTGGACGCGCTGGGCGCTACGACAAACACACAAACACTAGCTGAACTTTCCAAAACATCTATTATTCTACGGAAGAAATGCAGCAAGGAAAGAGCGATCCTGACTGTGCTCTGCGAGATTACAGACCTTCTCTGGTTGATTTTTGTCCTCTTTTTTCCCCCTCTAATCAGGTGGATTCTACCTTAACTTTGCTTGGAGAACAGGATGATGTGTGTGAGTGCATGATGAGTGAGGGGTAGACACACACACCAGCCACACTCCCACCCTTCTATGCGGGCACATCACACCCCAAACCCCGGCACCCCATTTCTCATGCTTTAGGTGGACGCATCTTCGCAGTACGAACCATTGGTCCCTTAGAAAGATAGTCTGAGGTCTTTGCCTTTTTTGCAGGCGTGTTGCATTTATACTCAGGAAGGAAAAAATATATATATATATATGTATACCACCAGGCACAAAGGGAGGAGGGGCAGGGAAAGGAAGGAGTGGGGAGAGAGGGGAGGGGAGGGGAGGCCGAGCGCTCAGGTGAAATTAAAATTGGAGGTCAGTTCCCGGATCCGATTCTCTCGGTTCATTTTCTTGAGTTTCATTCTGCGATTTTGAAACCAGATTTTGACTTGTCTGTCTGTAAGGTTAATGGTCTTGCTAATCTCCAGGCGGCGCTCTCGCGTCAAATACATATTGAACAGAAATTCTTTCTCCAATTCCAGCGTCTGGTGTTTAGTATAGGGGCACCTCTTCTTCCTTCCGCTCTTTGCTGTCAGCCAATTTCCTGTGGTGTTTTCTGCCTTTATCTCCTCTGTTAAAAATAACATTATTTACATAAGTATCCCTGAAGAGGCAAACCCTCCAGCACGCTGCAGCCTTTGCCAGCCTGCTGTGGGGCGGCTGAAGGAGCACAGAGGAGCTGGCTCTCGTCCCACAGGCGTGGCTGGTAGGGTCCTCTTGGGCTCATGGCTCTTAAAATATCTTTGGGGTCTAGACTTAAATGGGAGAAGGACAGAAGGTTCTTGCCTCCAAAGCGTTTATTAGATTGAAATTACCCCAATTCACCTTGATCTAGCAGATTCTGAGTACTCCCGCTCTCCCTCAGCTTGCTGGGCGCTCGAAACCTCACCAGGCCCTCCCTCCTCTCTGTTCCATTCCAGTTTTGGAAAACTCCAACCAGAAGGAAAAGCAGTTTCCAGGCCCCAGGCCAGGCTGTGGGGTCTACTCGGTTGGCTAGAGCAATTCCCAGAGAGCTTTGACCTCTTTCAACTCAATAGAGGTATGCCATCCCAGTCTCTGCAGCCAGAAGCCATTGCAGTTGTCCCTGCACCCGACCTCCAGCACTTGCTCCCACCTGAAGTGCCACAGAACGACACTATCCCATTCAATATCCCATCACTAGTTCTTTCTCTCCTGGCCATTCCCCCCAGCTGTGAGTAGCTGAGGCAAGAGAGTTTGTACAGGCAACAGAGGTCAGGGGCAACAGCTGAGTGGTTCTCAGACAACTGCCCTGGACTTAGGACCTAAGGTCAAGGGAGAAAGGTATCCTGAGGCAATGCAGTCTCTTGCAGATCTTCTGCCTAGTCTGTGTAGATATCTATGCCTGCATGTATGCATGTATTCCTGCAGAGATGTACACTCCTACACAGATGCACACACATATAGATATGCACACATGTGTCTATTTATATAAGGAGGTACTGTAATGTAGTGTGTATTTCTCATTATCTTATTGATAGCTTCTCTCCCTGGACCAGATTCTTGCTGAAATGAACTGGCCTTACTCCTCAAGCAGCAGAAGGGACCTTGGCCATCTTTTCTAAGGAAAAACCCAGAGTCCAGAGACTGAAGAGGGGCACCCAGCAAAGGACTCTGCCGGTGGCTTTTTGTGCTATCTCCCCCCATGACAAATGAAACTGCCAGGTTCCTGGATCTTATCTTGTTGGGGGAGCATGGGGACTCTAGGGGAACTAGGAAGCACCAGAAAAAAATGCAAACTTGAGACTGTAGTTAAAAACATCCAAATGTCCTTAATTCTGCTCCCACCTCTACCACCTGAAGCCCCTTGACAAATTGTTTAAAGGCTCTCCACATCTAACTCTGTCCTGCTTATTTTCTTATTGGTGTTGTTGGGCTTGGGGGAGGGGAGAAATTACAAATGGGGAAGTCTGCCTGAAAGCTCTTTAGTCTTTGGCTTGGTGGAGACACCAAAATGGGAGAGGGGGAGGCAAGAAAGGCACAAAATACAGACTGAGAGGGATTAGTTGGGGCGGGAGGGCTTCGTTTGTTGTGGGAAGGGCAGGAGAGAGAGTCTACAGAAATGGGAGCAGTTTGAGTTAGGAGGTGGACTTGTTAACCTTGACTTTGCTTTGGTGAGGCTAGAATGCAGATTTTCCTACCCTAAATCTGCACCCCGACCAAACTCAGGGGCTGGGGAAAGGGTGTAAAATTAAACTTCCATGTTGCACATGTGTCACAATGAAGGCTTCATGGATGTGTGTGCCTCACTCTCCCTCTCAACCTCATGAACACTCCTCATCTTCTGCCCAGGGTCTCCATGAGTTGATTTGCTAAGGCCACCTTTGCAGAGGAAATCCAAGAGGGTAAGGCTCTGCCCTTGCCCGCCAAAAGAGTGTATGTGCATGTTATGAGCAGGCGTGCGTGAGTGTGCACTGAGCATGAAAGAGGGGTGTGTATGAGTGTGACACTGGTCACCGCCAGGCATGCCTGTGCGCCGCATCCATCTATAAAGCACCACAAGATCGAGGCAGCCCCCAGTCCTCTCAATTCTCACTAGCTCATCTACCTCTACACCCATTGAGCCCCTCTTATATACGGCCTCTAGCAGCCAGTGCCAAGGGCAGCAGCTTTATTCCTCCTCTCCCAGTTGGGCCTTTTCTGATGCTTTTGGCTCCAACTTTTCGGGGAAAGTCAGTCCCCCTCAGCCTCACTCCACTGTTTCATTTCCTCCACATTCTTTCTCCAGGTGTCAGAGAAAGGTCTTGAAGGCCCCTAGTTCCTGCAGCAGAAATGAATCTTGAACCCTGAGCTTGAACTCTGGCTAGACTTTCTCCAACCAAAATCAAAATGAAATGCAGCTAAAGCCTTTCAGGAGAAAACCGCTTGCCATGCACACAGAAATTTCCAAACCACTCATTTATAAGCTGCTTTTGCAAACCAACGAAAAAATAATAATTTAACTAGAAAAAAGGGAAAAAATTAGAAAGGAGACAAAAATCTTACAACATTCCAAATGACCTTTTCCAGCGCTATGCCCAAGCTAGGCGTCTTGGGGAGGGAGGGATGTGGCGGGCAGCCCTTTACCTCCACCTCTTCCGGCCCCGGCCCGGTTGCCTGAGGCCTCCAGACCAAGCCAGAAACCGCAGGAGCCCAAACCACACGCATAAATAAGACCCTCAAAGAACAAATCGCGCTTCGCAGGAAACAATTTTCAACCGGGAAAACGCAGTAAAGCGATGTCTCCTTTTCCCCCAGCCTTCCCTTGGCCCAAGATCGCCATTTTAAGCTTCTTGCAAGCATCTGACCTGAGGTGGGGGAACATCAGCCCCCCAGGACAACAGCGTAGAGCAAGTAAGCCAAAGCCAGCACGCACCCGGGAGCGGTCACCCGCCCTGGGCAGCACAAGGAGCCTGCAGGCTCCCCCCCACCCCCGCCGGGTGCGCAACACCTCCGGGTCTCAGCGCCCACAGCCGCTGCCAGCCCGGCACCTCCACTTCGCCGCTTACCTTCCCTAGCCAAATGACGCGCCACCAGCCTGGCGCTCAGCAGACACGAGTCGCAAGCCGGGTTCGCATTCCCAGGACCGTCCAGGGCCTTCTCGGCCCAATCCTCTCCCTTCCCCTGCCCGGGCCAGGAAGACTAAGTACCCGAGCGTCCCAGCCGGGCGGCCTTACCTTTCGCTTCGTTATCTGAAGTGTCTGGGCTGGAGTCCGCGGTTTTGGCCCGCTCCTTCTCGCTCTCCAAGGGGCTGCCTTTTGGGCCCGCCAGGGTCTGCTCGGTCTTGATCTCATTGGGGCTAGGAGTCTGGCTGTCTGACTTGGGGGTCTCAGGGAAACTCACTTTGACCCCAAGCTCGGGTGACTCCAGATGTTCTGTGCGCGGGTTGAGGCTGGCCCGCTGCTCAAAAGGGGCTTCGAAGTCGTTGGCCCCGGCACAGTGCGGCGGCTTGTCCAGCGCGGAGTAGCTCGGGCTGGCGCGGTAATAGCTGGGCACGGGCACCTCATGCTCCCCGAGGCAGGACTCTTGCAGGGGGTGGGAGTAGAGACCTGCCTCGGGGCCACTTTTCGCCCGCTTCTCTGCGCTGTACATGCAGCAGACATTCTCCTCCTTTACACTAGGTGGGTAGGAGCAGGAGGACAGCGGCCTGCCAACAGGTTGTTCCAGACGGTAGGCGGCTTTGGGGTCACCCCAAGAGTCCAGCTGGGAAAGGTAGGACGGGTAGGTATTGAGGGCGAGGTTGGGGCTGCTACCCTCGTCCCTCTTGGAGAGCGAGGGCGCGAGCCCGCAGCCCCTCATCACTCCGCAGTTGAAGTCACTCCCAGATTGCATATACATGCCTGCACTCCGACTATAGCGCTCTCCTGCGCCCGGCACAGCCAAGGGCTCCGCGTATGAGTTCGGAGTTACATTGCGAGGGCATGTCATTTTCAGACAGAGAGGTTTTTAAGAAGCAATACTACAGCGGAGAAGCTGACATCTTTTTTTCCCCCATCCGGGAGGGGGGGGCGGTTGGAAGAGAGGGAGGGAAAAGAAGGGGAGGGGGGAACATCAGCTCCATAATTATCCGCGCATTCAGTCCTCACCATGTGACGGCTAGACCAATGGGATTTGAAAATGGCCTTGATGATTCAGACGGCCGTGACGTCAGCGGGGTCAAGTTGTCGGCAGGCGGAACGCGCAGCGTGGAGTAACAGCGCCACCTAGCAGCAGCCTCGGGGTAGGGGCGCTGGAGCCCTTCCCCACGAACAAAGGAAGCGCCCCCGGGGCGGCAGGGGCAGGAGCCAGTTGGAGGGGAATGGGGGTTCTAGGGAGAATGGGGTTTGTTTACCCGGGAACCAGACTGTAACTTTTGGGGAGAGAGGGCCGGAGAGGGGGAAGATGCGAGAGAGAGGGAGAGAGCGAGGCAGCTCGGTGCTCAAAACAGTCAAATTCAAATTAAAAGGTCAAGGCACGATACAGGTACTTACTCCCCTCTCCTCACTTCTCCTTTTTCCTCTTTCACCCCAGCCCCTGCTTCTTCTCTTGGGTCGGGAGTGGGGTGAGGTTTGGGGGGTGAGGAGGCTCCAAATGGTCAGGGAAAGGGAGAAAAAGTTAAGGAATCCCAAAGGGGACTAAAGTTTGTGTTCTCCAGCGTCCTAATTCATCAGGCTTGGCCCTTGGGCCTGAGAGCTTAGCTCAGGGATCGCAGGTCTTGTAAGTTGGTTGAATTGCAAGTTCCGTGTGTGTGTGCGTGTGTGTGTGTGTGTGTGTGTGTGTGTGTACACGCGTATGTGTGTTTTGCAGGGGGGGTGGTGACAGGGAATCTTCAGTGTATGGTATGGACTAAGGAGGGGGTCACTGTCACTTCAGGGCTAATCGGAGAAAGGAGGTTCTGACGAGATCTGGGGTCAGGAGAGGAGGAAGCCAGCAACCAGAGGCACTGGTTCCGCATCAGGGAGTATAGCCCAGGCCTGGTTGGGTGGGCGGCTCCTGGGTTACCATCTCAGCGGCAGGAAGACTTTGGCCTTGGGATCCTTCTGCTGCTTTGCTCCAGGCTCTAGCAGTCCTCTCTTTCCAACTGACCTTGCCCCCACTAAAATAGGGAATATTCCCAGGAAGAAAAAGAGAACCCACCCGGGGCCTCAGCCGGTTTAGGGGAGTCGCGTATCATACGGGAAACCGGGATACCAGAGGCAACAAAATCCGACCGAGAAAATTGTCCTTTACAGAAGGAATGAGCTGGGCATTTTTGAAAGGGGAAAAGGAACGAGTCTATTTTTGTGGTTATTTTTTAATAAAGGGAAGAGAAATAAGTAGCAAAGTATGTCTCAAATAGTTCTTTCCATTTCTCCATCGCCTTTCTCTCAAAGCGAACTAAACTCTCCATGCCTTCCTTAGGAAACGGAATCTGGAGAATAACTTGTTTTTCCGGTCGCCCCACATTTCCTCCTGGAAGAAGCCGCGGATTTCTGACTTTCCGAAGGGCTGGAGCCTGGCAGGGAAAGGGCTGGAGCTCCCGGCACCCTGACTGCGTGGAGGAGTGAGAAGGCTGGATCGCTTCTAGGGAGGCCCAAGCCCGCGCCTGCTAAAAGGAAACTTCGGAAAGAAATCTGGGCATTCTCTTATCCAGGAGGTCAGAGAGAAGGCATAGAGGTCCGTGGAACCGGGAAGAACTGGAAGAACATCTGTAATGTGTGGCTTATTTGCAAGGCCAGCCAGGGGAGATTTGAAATGGTTTTGTGTTTTCATTTGCAGGGGTCGCAGTGGGCTCGGCATAGGGGTTGGCCGGGGCAAGGTTAGGCTGTTTAGGCCCCAGAGGAGACTTGGGACAGCCCAGGCAGCAGTCAATCCAGGGAACCATTTGTCCCACCACTCACCCCAAGGGAAACCACAGAGACTTTATGGCCACTCTGTTTGTATTATCTGCATAAGTCTTTCCCCACCAGTTTGATCGAAACTGTTCACTTTTATGAGAACCCAACGAAAATTCCCCGTCATATTTATCAGCTGGGAATAAAAATTTAGTATGAGAACTGATATGTCCTCATTTATGGGGTGATGAAATTAAAGACCAAAGCAATTGAGAATTATATGGCTTTGGGGGTTCCCTCCCCCCTCTTTCTCATCTCCTTTATTTTCCTGTCTGGTGTGCTTGTCCCTGGAATTTGGCATCCCAGTTCTCTGCCCTTGCCTGGATCTACTGGGCCTTCTTGCCCATGCCCAGGTGCCGCTTGGTCACCTTAGTCTTTCCTGTTTTTTCTCTCCATGTTAGTAGATGGGGGCCAGGACAGCGCTACCGCGAGCTTCTGCCAGTCCAGGCTGTGATCTGGCTGGGGCGGCAATAGGGTTGCAAAGAGCCTCACAGCGGAAGGGTCTGAGCCCAGCCTGGGAGGGGGTGAGGGAGGCGGAGGAGAAAGGGTGAAGGAGACAAACTCCAGATTACCTCTCAAAATCTGTGAGCCCCTAGGCTTAACCTGAAGAACCAGAGGGAGAGGAGTGGAGTCACTGGCCTTAGGACCTGTCTCCCACTACCAGCCCGACCCCCACCCTAAACTCATTCCTTACCTCTGATATGGGGCAGGAGGTGGAGTGGAAGGAGATACTTTAGAATCCTTGCCATTATTAATGGAAGTAACCCCCCGAGGGGGAAGGAACCTCCTGCCTCAACTCCCACCTTCTCATAAGAAAGAATAGCGTTTAAAGTTGAAATAATTAGAAGTATGATAAACAGGGTCCATTAATGAAAAAAAGAAATCAAATTCATCAGGCTAAGTGGGACCCCCGGTGGGACAAATGTTTGCCTTTAATTACACTTGATAAACGCAAACCCACAAACCCGAAGCTGTTAAACTAGAGCTGAAGCAGACACAGAGTTGAATAACTTGTTGGTTTTTGCAGACTTTGGGATTCTGCCCCAGTGGGGGCAAAAGGGAGGAAGATATGAGGGTAAGGACAGGCAAGAGAAACATTTGTGCAGGTCCAGAAAGTACAGTCAGATGTGTGTCCCGGCCCTGCCCCCCTGGACTCGGTCTTTCCCGAGGCCACAAGCAAAGGCTGTTTCTGTCCTATTGTCTGGGCCTGGCGTTCAAAGGCACTCGTGCTGCCACAGCTATCTTGCCTGCTGCCGCTGGCAGGCACCCACCGGCCCAGCCTCACAGGGCCAAGACCCACAGGCTTGCACCCCTGGGGAACTGGATTGGGGTTCAGGAGAAGTCTGTGTTAGAATCGCCCTGTGAAGCCGTTTCCCCAACTTTCTGGGAATGCCAAGAGACCTGCTCCTATGCCTGACTCTGGGGCTCCCTCTTCTTGCCTCAACTTGGGGATGTGAAAAACCAGGGGCTGCAGGGCAGAGTAGGGCTCAGACTGTGCCCACATCTTGGCAAGTCCCGCCCACCCCAAGAGCCCTGGCCCCTTGTGCCTTTCTTCCTGGTACCTAGACCCTGGAGGTGCGGCAGGGATGGGGGCCTGGGCCGCCTGCTGCCCATGGGACTGTAAGTTAGGGAGAAGAGGAAGGTGCTCCTCGCATACTCCAGGACAGTCAGGGGGTTCCAGAGGTGCAGGTCGAGGGCAGGGGCACTGGGGTTCCCATGTGAAAACAGAAGAAGGAAAATGAAGTGTTCGGCAAACAGAAAGGCACCTCGGCTGTTTTCTGCACTCTAGCCCTCAAACTACCCCCAGAAACACCCAGATTTCTCCAAGAAAATTTAGCGAAATTTCCTCAAGAGGTTAGAGGAGTCATTGGAGGCAATTCCAAAGGTGAAGAGTAAAAGGAAGAGTGTCTCTCCCCTTGGGGTAAAATAATAAAAGAATAAAGTGTGTGTATTGAAATCTCGTCAAGCGAAATGGAAAACAAAATCGCACCAGTGGCGAAAATTGCAGTTCTTTTCCTCTCTTTTTGGAAGCCGAGGTAAATCATTCTTTTCCCAAAACTTGAAGAAAAGACTTGTTTTTCTTTTCACTAACATGGGCTCTGCCCTACTTAATTGGGAGCAGGGAAATCCCAGACAAAATGAAGAATTCTCAGAAGCCCAGAAAAGAGCTTTTCAGACAGGTAGGAGAGGGAGGCAGGAGGCCGGGGACGTTTCCAGGGGCCTCTGGACTTCTAGGATCTCGCGGCTACTCCTGCAGCCCAGCCGTCAGAGTCGCTCTCACATCTGGACGTTGTATGCACATTTGCACCCAGACACTCTGGAGTTTACCATCTACATACGTGTCTAAGTTGTGCTTAATTGTGGGTACAGAGCCACGAATATTCGTTTTTATCCCAAAATGTGCTCCCTGCAATCCCCGCATCCCGAAGTTTTATAACCTGAACCAGCACGATTGCTTTCTTGCCTTGCGGAAGCCGGCCAGTTATTTAACTTTGCCTTCTGAATCGAAACCAGACAGCAAATACGCCTGAGAGAAGCTTTGGGAGGAGGAGATAGATGGGAGAATGTCTTTGGGGAAGGCCTTGCTCCCCACCTTAACGGTTTGCTTCCAAGTTGCCCCAGTAGGTTGGGTTTCCAGCTGGAGCCAGGGCTGTGGTTGGGCCAGCTTATTCTAGAGAAAGCTCCGCTCCTTCCTTACCGGCTAAATTCCTTTTCCAAGATCTCTGTTTTCCATTATTTTTTCCTCTTTCTTTTTTCTTTCTTCCTTCTTTTCTTTTTCTTTCTTTCTTTCTTTCTTTCTTTCTTTCTTTCTTTCTTTCTTTCTTTCTTTCTTTCTTTCTTTCTTTCTTCCTTTCTTCCTTTTTTTATTTCTTTGTTTTTCTTTCCTTCTTTCTTTTTCTTGTCCTCCTCTTTTCCCTTTATTTGCTCCTTTCTCTATTTTTCTTTCCTTCTCTTTTGGCCTGCAATTAGTTTTTTCCTTCTCTTTCTCTGATGCTTTCTCTTCCTTAATTCGTTGTCTTCCTCATTCCCCCCCCCCTTTCCTTCTTTCTTCCTTTCTTCATTATACAATTTATTCTTTGCTCTTTTCTTTCCTCCTCAATCTTTTCCTTCCCCTTGACTTTCTCCCCTAGACTTTCTCGTTTATCTCCGTGGTGTTGTGCTCAGTGAGGGGAAAGAACCAGGCCTGGTCTCATCCCTCCCAGCCCGCTGCTCAGGTTTGGAGTTGACCTTCTCCTGCCTTCAGTCTTAACTCGGCTCTTCACTCTTCACAAGGCGAAGTGTAGAGCTGCGAGCAGCCGGGGGCCAGGCCTCAGGAGTCGCCATTAGAGAAGGCGTAGCGGGCGCTGGGGCACGTCCCTACTAACTCCGGTAGCTCCCTGCAACGCTGGCTTCCAGGGCTTAGGTATCTTCATTTTCATCACCCCAAAGGAGCCTGGTCCACCAGGCCTAGCTTTATCTTTGTGTTGACCTCCAGAGCTGAACATTAAAATAACCCCAATTTGAGCTCAATTGATTTCCCCAAGGCTCGAGTCAGGGGAACTCAAGGAGTGAGGTTTTGTCAGTTCCAGGTGGGTGGCAGATCCAAGGGTCACCCGGGGGCTTAGCAGCCCAAGGCCATGTTCCCACATGGGCACCTTTGTTCTTTGAGCTCCAGGACCACAGACCCACCACTAGCTCTCCTCCTTTGGTCCTGCAACCACTGCTACCTCTGGGTAGGAATTTCTCGGCATTTTGAATTCTATCTTTCTTCAAACCCAATGTGGACTTTGCAGGAGGCAGGGATGCAGGAGTGAGTATGCAGAGACCCTCTCAAGTCCCAAATCAGGGGTTTGAGTCAAGGTTATGGGTCTCCACTTTATGCAATGGATTGGAGAGTGTGTAGGAGGGGTGTGTGTGTGCGCGCGCATGTGTGTGTGTGTGTGTGTGTGTGTGTGAGAGAGAGAGAGAGAGAGAGAGAGAGAGAGAGAGAGAGAGAGAGAGAGAATAAATGATGTCTGTAGGAGAACAAGAGGGCTTGATGGGGGAAGTCTGGTCCTGCTAACATTGTCTGACTTTGGGGGTCTATAAGGGTGTGTCTAGAGAGCAGAGAGTGAACAGAACTCTCCTGGAGACCTGCAGCCTCTGTTAGCTGGCAGTCCCCAGATCTAGTTCTGACACGGGCCTCAGGAAGGATTGACCTCAACATTTAAACCTTGTTTTGCCTTAGGCAGAGAAAGGTAGCTCCAGACATCACCTACCATGGGAATCCCAGAGCCTCTCTTTCCTTATTCTCCCTATAATCCTGAAATTTTATTCCATGGCAAAACCAAAACTTGAAGTTTTTTAAAAAGGGAGGAGGAATCTTGTAAAACTTTTATACCAAACAAAGTTATAAAAACTTCCTGGGCGTTGCCTTTTCCAAAGGTTTATAAGAATAATAAAGAGTATAGTCGCGTGCACAGGGTTCTGGCGCACAGGGTTGTGGCGAGCTCTGAGACAGGGAAGGTTCAGCAAACAGCATTATCCAGGCCTGGGACACCAGGAAACCCCAGGGGCTGCCCCTTTGAGAGAATGTTAGCTCAGAAAGAATTGCCTAACCGATTCTTAAAAGGGGCGGGAAGAGGGAAGGAGTGGCGCCCTTGACTCACTTGAAGTTCAAAGTTCTTTGCTCTGGTGAGTAAAGCCCTCTCTGCCTTCAGCCCACTTGGGAAATTAGCCCCTGGTAGTTTCTCCCCCTTAGGTTGAGAACTGGCTCCAGGTATTCCCAACTCTATTCACCTTTCAGACATCTGGCCTGTAACTTTCTTGTTCCCCCAAAGCAGAGCTCCCTATCCTCTTCATCTGGGACACCTAGCACCCATGGGCTTTCTCTTGTGGGCTTGTGTGAACCATCTTCCAAGGAACCCTTGCATGGCCATTCCCTAGAGGTCTGAGTGACAAAGAAACCCCAAACCCAAGGCGGGCCCCAACCCATTTCTCCTTTCAAGTCATCCAGGTTTCCCCTGCACCCCCAAAGCTCATAGTGGGAGGGGGAGGGGCTCAGAGTGCTCTCTCTCAGCCCACACCACTTAATACCCTTGTAAACTCCCACGTGCGCTATAAACTTGGATTTTTACAACCAACATTCCTCCTTAGCTCCAGGAAACTTTGAACTCGGCCTCGGGTTTATTTACTGGGGAGGGGGGACAATGTAGGGGGGCTGGAGAGCTGGGAGCTGAGAAAGGCTAGAGAAGAGGGGAAAATGCCGGGCAAGGGGGTAATGGAGTGGGGGTCTGGGGAGTGTTGGGGGTGCCAAGACCGTCCACTGCACGTTTATTTACTATTTAGGGCGGAAGCGTTTTCTAACACAGGCCAGACTGGGTCGTTAAGGGCGAAATGAAACTGGGTTTAGAGGCGGGGGTGGGAGGGGGTGCTTTATGGCGGCGTCTAGACGGGGATCTTTTGTTCCTGGGCAGCGGCTCGGCTGGAGGGGATTACCCAGAGAGGTTGAGCCCAGAGTGCCCCTGAACATAGAGGGGGGTTAGACATCCAGGGGGGCCAAAGATGGGTTTGTTTGGGGGACAGAGACCCCTTTTTTCTTATGTTTAGATGGTTAACAAGTACTGGGAGTTTCCTGGGCCTGGGTCGCAGAAGCCTTTGTTTTTATTTTCACTATGATTCCCCCCACCCACTCATCCTTCAGATATCCCTTCAGTAGCTGGGAATCTTTTCTGTGCTGCACATTGCAGGGAAAGTGGTAGCTGCAGATTTAAAATATTCTTCACCAAAATCAGAAGCCATTTGGGGTTTAGTATTTTTGCTTTATAACAGGTTTGTTCTACAGAGTTATCTTCATCTTATTTTATTGGAAACATGGCTGGCAGGCCAACATTCCTTGATATGACTAGTGGATATACACCACAGACCTAGAGAAGTCTCATGTACCCACACATGCATGCGCACACATGCACACACATACATACACAGAGGACCCTCAGTTGCATTCCTGCTGACACTCACTGAACACTGCCGGTGGTTACATACCACAGAGGACACAAGTCCTAGATGTGCATGTGGTCAGGTTTACTCCATACTACAGGAAAAGTGTACAAATAATATTCCTTCTCATGTGCACCCATAGGCATACCGACTTAAATGAAAATATTTGTGTGTGGGCACATGGAGGAACTGTGGGGCTGCGTATACAGTCCAGTTTGCAAATATTGTCTCAAAACCACATTTACAAATTAGAGATACAGATACCTAAACTGCAGAGATCCCTGTTATCAAAAATAACAACGAAGCTTAGGTGTAATAGTCCATAGTCCTGGAACTTTTATCTTTCGTTCAACAAAATTGTATTGGCAAAAATATTTTCTTTGAATTACATAAGAACAGTTCCAAAGAGACAAGAAAATCTCTGATCCCAAATAATGAATTTAGATCAGAGACTGCTGGAATGACCTCACTGAAAGTACAGAAAAGACTATGGTTATCTTTATGCAGAAGAAATATGCAGCAAATATAGATGGGTGTGGTGACTGTCCCCACAGGTCATCTCTTTCACCAGTGCCCCACCCCATGCCAACCTCTTATAAAACAAATCTCTGGGGCTTTCTCCTCCGGGACACCTTATGTGTAAACATCAGGGTGGCCCCAGACTAACATCTTGTCCTGTCTGGAGGAGCCTGGCCATTTGTGCTTGAGGGGAAGGGGCCAGCCCCACCTTCCCACCCCTCAGAGCGGCCAAGGTGAGGAAAGGGAGGGGGCTGGTTTCTGCTCCTTTCCCCTCCTTTCTTCAAAACTGTATATTAAAATTCCAATACAGTCTTCTCATGGGGGGAGGGAAGTCCTACCCTCAACCCTACACATTTAACTGAGACAGACGGAGACATCTGGCAGGAGGGCGGTGGAGCCAAGAAAATTCCTATAAATTTAAATTTGATGATGGTTACAATTAACTCCACAAAAATATGTACTTAAACGGAAAGCATTGCTGGGTGTTTGGACTCAGCTCGGGCTGCACGTGAGAAAAGAGAGCTTTAAGAGGAGCCATAGAATGTCCTCAGCTTGAGAGCAAGAGGAAGCTACCGCCACACTCTTGCTCCTGCCAGTGGAGAGGGGTGCAGGCCCACTAGCTCTGGCCTACGTCACCTTCACACCACCATCAGGACTACCTGCCTGCCTCCTCCTTCACCTTGGGAATATTGAGGGTTTTAAGCAGAGAGAGACTAATAAAAGGGTCAAATAAAATCATAATATTGAACAGAATGAAATATCTTTATTTGTCACAAAGGAAGAAGAAGAAGAAGAAGAAGAAGAAGAAGAAGAAGAAGAAGAAGAAGAAGAAGAAGAAGAAGAAGAAGAAGAAGAAGAAGGAGAAGAAGAAGAAGAAGAGTTCACAGCAATCCTTCTGGGACAGGAACAGGGTGGGGGGGGGGCTGCACACATACACACACTCATGCACATGGAGAGAGATGAGTGATTTGAATCTCATTCCAGGCAAGTCCTCCCCCCATCCCCTCTGGGTAGAAAGAAATGCTTGTGAAATTTATTTACAAAAATTCAGGCCTCAGCATGGGGGAGGCACCCAATCCCATCTCCCTACTGCCTCATACACCCCAACTTTTTAATTTTTTTCCTTAAAAAAAAGTGATAACTGCATAGACTATAGCTATAAATGTTTGGAGTAGGGCACGACTCGGAAAAAGGTTAGGAAACCTCAATGCACCAGTTAAGAAATTTCAAAGGAGGGCTCTACACAGTCACGGGAGAACAGCTTAGCTCGGGGCGGGGCCTGGGCGCAGACGGAGGTAGGACACGGACTTTGCACACCTAACACCAGGATGAAGATACAGAAATTTCACAGCAAGGCAGGATCACATTTAGCTGCGCCCCTAGCAGTAGGGCAGGTGGGGTAGGGGAGAAGCACCCGAGATGTCTCCCCTGGCAGACACGGTGTCTTATAAGATCTTTTCACTTGGGCAAGGGAAAGCTTTTCGTTCAAGGATTGTTCTGCTTGGGAGCCACGGCTCTCGCTCCTCCCCCACCGGATCAGAGCAGCAAGACATTGTCGCGAGGTGTGTTTTCTTTTAAATAAAGAGTCTTGGCCTGGGCGCCAACGGAGTCCATTCGCAGTGGGCCAGACACTTCCCTTCACCTCCCCCCTTCCAGGCCCGGTGCCTGTCCCACGCAAGAGTCAGACCAAAGTAGAAGAAGGTTCCAGAAAGAATTGCGGGCAACGGCAGTGGGGGCCAGCCCTGGCCACAGTACAGTTTTCCACCCGCGGAAAGAAGGCGAATTAGAAAATAAAAAATAAAAATAAAATAAAATAATTTCTTCCTTTCCCCCTCCCTCCAAAGGGCCCTGTCCGCGGTTACAGCAGAGGATTTCCCGAGAAATACTGCAGCCGATCTCTGCTTAGTTTTTTTTCTTTCATTCTTCTGTTCTGAAACCAAATTTTCACTTGTCGGTCTGTCAGGTTCAGCATCCGGGACAGCTGCAGCCGCTTCTCTTTGTTGATATACACGTTGAAGAAAAACTCTCTCTCCAGTTCCCGAATCTGGAATTTCGAATAAGGACAGCGCTTCTTGCGAGTGCGGGGGGCGTCTGGAGGGAAGGGGGGCAAGTGCGAGGAGAAGGGGAGAGACACACGTGAGACCCGGGCGACCCCTACCCGCTGAGCGCTCAGCGGCCCTTCTCCCGGCCCCGCGGCCAGGCAGCCCTCCCACCAGGCCAGTCGGCATCTCCTGGCGGGCCGAAGCGCTGTGGCCAGCCATGAACCCCTTGCCAGATCTAGCTAGTCCCAATCCCGGGCCACGCAGGATCCCCCCCCCACACACACACACACGCACACTCAGGCGAGAGCCCTGGCTGCCCGAGTCTCGGGGAGAAGGAAGTCATCCCGGGCCAAGTGCGTCCCCGGCCCCGACAACCCCGCGCCTGCTCAGCCAAGAGCCTCAGCCCTTCCCTCAGGCCCTCCTAGTGGCTCTGGTAACCCACCGCCCCCTGCCCCAGAAATCGAGGGTAACCGCGGAGAACAAGCGCGCAGAAGTGAGAACGAGCGACAGCACTGGGGAGGTGGGGAGGAAGCGAGTGAGCAGGCACCAAAGACATCCGAGAGCCGCTTCCGGGGGCCCTGGCGCCCCGGGACGCCCGGCGGGCCCCGCGTTCCCTGCCACCCGGCTAGGCCCGCGATGAGGCCGCGGAGCGCAGAGAAACGCGGAGACCCAGGCCTGGCACAGAGTGGCACCCGGAGCCTCCTCTCCCCAAACCTCTGTCGCCGCTAACCCTGGGTAGCTCCTGGTTCTGCTTAAGGAACCGCGAACACATAGTTTGAACATTTCAAAACTAGTTTTTAAAAGAAGTAGAGTAGCCCTGGCTGGCCTCTCCGGTCTCAGGTTCTGCTCCATTGCCTCTCTCCCCCACCACTCCCCCTCTCTGAGTTTCTCCCTGTCTTTCCCTCGCCCTCCCTTTTTTTCCCCTCCACCCCTCCCTCCTCCCACCCCCCTGGCAGTTTGGTTCCTCATCCTTCCTTAAATACTCCTCTAAGTTCACGATCAAAGTTAATATTGCCCGCGATGGTGGCGCTTTTAAAAAATTTCACAGACAGAGGGAGATAACGGGGAGGGGGGGTTCACCCGGCTTTTCCAAAGAGCTCTTCCCCCCCCTCCCACCCCTTCTCCATCGTAAAAAGTCGAGTCGTTGGAAGAGAGGGCTTTGTAGGTTATAATAAAATCCTTTGAATGCTTATAAAACTCCACATAAAATCGGAGTGACCCAAAACACGAGGCCGTCCCTGTTCCCCTTGCCTCCCCCCTATTCTCACCCTCCCTCTCTGGTTCCCTCCCTCGCTGCCCGCCTGTTCCCCCGCCGCTGCTACCTACTGGGGGCGGCTCCCTTGGTCGGCTCCTTGGCCGCGGAATGGGCTGAACCGGACGAGCTGGGATTCGTGTTTTCCTCCTCGGCCTCGGCCTCGGCACCCGCCTCACCCCGGGACGCTAGTCCCGAGGCCGGGGGCACCTCGGGCTCCCCTTTGGCCTCACCCTTGCCTGGGCAGGGGGGCTCGGCAGGCGCGTCGCCACCACCACAGTAGGCGTTGTCGAAGAAGCGGTCGAAGGCTTGAGGCAGAACGCTGTTCTTGTTGACTGAGGAGTAGAAGCCGGCGGGGGCTGCGTGCGGGGCGCTGGGGTGGTGGTGACCGCCGTATGAGCCTTCATTTTTCATGAGGATCTCCGTGACGGTGGAAGGAGGCAGGCATTCCCGGTGCATAAGCTCGTCGGCCGCCGCATAGCAGGAGGAGTAGCTGTTCCGGTGGTGCCACTTGCCGGATGGCTCCAGGCCGTAGGACACCTCCCGGACCGGGGGCACTTGGGCCGAGTAGGGATAGGAGATCTGACGAGAGGGGGCCTGGGGCAGGAAGGAGGAGACGGTGGAGAACTCAGGCACGTAGTAAGTGCAACTGGGCAGATAGAGATTGGAGGCGCAGCTCCCTCGCTCGCCGAAATCAGCGCCCCTCTCCTTGCGCGACGGCGAGCAGAAGTTGCCCAGGTTGACCGAGTTAAACATCGTTCTCTTCTCCTGCCGGCTCCAGATGGAGGTTTTGGACCCAGTCTAGCGAGGGGGGAAAATTTGGGAAGGCGAGATGACGCGTTATCCGTCTTAGTCTCTCTCCCCGAGCACGTGATCCAAAGTAGATATTGTCATATATCAGTTCGGAGCACTTCGCGGACGTAGGAGGGGTTCTCTCTTAGGTAAGATGGGGACGTTCAAGCGATTGGTTTGCAAACACCGCAGAAACATTATGAAAATCAATTGCAGATTTGTATTCGTTTTTCTCTCGTCACTCCCCTCCTCTCCATTCCACAGAGCGAGCAAAGGAGGAGAGAGGGTTGGGGTGGGGTGGGCGGTGGGATGGGCGGGGGTGGTGGCTAGGAGGGGGTAATTGTATTTTTTTCTAGCTGCTGCTCTCTTTTTCCCCAGGATTGGATAAAGGAGGAGGGCTCTCACATATGCGGGGGGTCTTGCCTCCTCCTCATGATCAGCCAGGGACTAGGGTGGGGATGAGGACCTCTTTCCCCACTGCAAGATTCCTCCAGAGATGTGAATTCTACCTCCCAACTCTCAAGGACTCTTACCCTGCCAACCCGCAGAGGGACCAGTGCTTGTTTAGAAGAGTTTGAATAATTGATTCTTCTTCTTCTTCTTCTTCTTTTTCTTTTTCTTTTTTTTTTTTTTTGGACAGGGCTGGGTGTCAAGACTCCCTTTCCCCTTAGGAGAGACTCCTTAGAAGAGTATCTGAAGTTTCCGAAAGGTGAGGCAGCCCAGTAGCAAGTCCGTGTCCCAACTTTGTCTGGCTTGCTGTGCTGCTGGTGGCTAGGGACTTAGATTAGTCATAAATGAATGGTAATCAGTGCGCCAGCCGCCCAGCCGGTGCCTGGCGAAGTCTGGGAAAAACCTTCTCTAATGTTGTGTTAAATATTTAGTATGAGAGAGTGGCCTTGGGTGAATATTTCATGCCTGCCTTTATTGTCAATCAATGCACAGAAAACTACATCCACTGTGGATTTTTAAATCTCAAACCCCAAAGAAAAAGGTTGGAATGAAAGCCATATATCTTCTCTTGGATTGGGGGCTCAGCCTCAGTTTGGAGGTTAAAAAAAAGCCTGGTGTCAGGGTCCAGGAAGTATATAGTAGGGGGGATAGGTTTGAGTCTTCTATCTTTAGAAGATTTGGGCTTTTTAGGGTGGGTGGCTGGGCCAAACATAGGTCTCCAGAACAGACCAGTAAGGCGATGGAAGAGAGCTGAGTAACCTGGGTTGGAAGGGCAGGACCAGGGGCCACTCCGAGCTCTGCTTCCGGTGCCTCCTTCCTCTTTCTCAGCCCTACCCTGCCTTCCTCCACATCTGCCAGCCTTCTGGATGGCTGTGGCCCATGAGGTGGACTCAGTGGTTCTGCTCTCCCTTGGCCATCCCTCTGGACAACACAAGACACATTTGGGCAGCTAAAAATTACTTTATTGAAAGGTTCTGGACTGGATCCAAAGGGCCAGGGGCCAGAGCAACCGCCATATGTAGAGTAACCTTGGATCTCAGGAGGAGCTGCCGGGGCACGATTTGTTCAAGTAGGAGGGGAGGAACTGAAGCCCCCAAGGACTCAGCCCATAGTGCTCCCAGAGAAAGCCAGAAATGACCCAAATCCTCTTTATATCCTAACCCATGGTTAAAATTTGAATTTGATTATCCTTGCAGACCAATGATAAGGTACTGAAGCTCCAAAACCAAATGTGGAAGACACAAAAAATGGTGCCTCGTCCCCAGGTACAACCCTCTAAATCCATTCCTTCTTAACCTTCCTGCCTCCCCAAATTTAATCTGTCTTTAGAGCAATACCTGGGGTGGAGCTGCCTCTCCCATGGATCCCATTCTTGGGGTGGCTGTGTAATTCCCAAGGATAGGCCTCTACCCATTCATCCATCGCTGAGTGCTGCTTCCCAAGCCCTTCTTTAGACCTGACTAGATCTTAACTGAGGGCAAAGAGGAACTAGGTTAGGGCTTTGCTAAAGTGTGGAACTGCTCCATTGGTAAGGGGCTAGGAACTGCAAAAGAAAAATATGTTGCTTTTTCTCTTTCCTCTACCTTTTTTTTTATAGGGTGAGCTGGGGCCAGCATTTTTAATTATAATGATGGGGAACTATAGACTATGGCTTTTATGGGGTTCATACTGACCTCATTAAACTTGAGTTTATAGGAGGCAAATGCTCCCCGAACAGAGATAGGAACCTACAAGAGGTGTGGATGAGGTACCACTATCCCTTGCAAAAATGTGGATGTGGGCTCAGAATCTCAGGTCTGGCTTTCCTCACTTTCCCCCAGGGCCCTGCTTCCTTCCCCATCCTGGCCTCCAGGGCAACGTGGGGCCCAAGCCCCCAAGGTAAATTCTGCACAGTGGGGAGGGGGTGCGCTTCCTGTGAGCAGACAGCTGTGGGCCTGAGCACTTGAATTTGACCACCAAAGTTTATTCCAGGGCCACCATAAAAGTGAACCAGGCGGCTGCTGCAAGGAGCTGCTGGCGGCTATATTTTCTTGAAACAAAAAAGAATGGCAAGAAAGAATGTCCAAGGAACTGATGTCCAGGAAACTCTAGGGTCTCCCAACAGAAGTTTCTGAAAATTAATATTATTCCCTTTAAAAGCAAGGCACTAAGTTCCATTTTTTTCCCTCATTTTTGTCTGACTTTTAGTTTTTCAACAACTTTAAAAAATCCCAGCTACTGGAGGTTGCTGCTGGGGTCAAGGAGAGAAGACCCAGACAGATGGGGTCGGTGAGGCATTGATTGGCAAAAATGCCCATGTTGTGGGCTGCCCACTTCCCTACTTGGCTCTAGGTCCAGGCCCCTCTGAAGCATAGACTGAGATGCCTGCCCCAGACTGCACCCCAGTGCCTCCCCAAAATGAGACTTATTTGTGGCCCTAAACCAGTTTCCAAAAGCCTGGCAAGCCCTACTTCCTGGGGGGGAGGTAGTTTTCTGCTCCCTCATCTCATATGTGCCTGTGGCCCTGTCATTATTCTGAAGTCTCAGCTTTCACCTGAAATACTCCTCCTTGACAGAAACATCCTGCCTGCTCCACAGCTCTTCATGGCCTCAGTAAGCACCGCCTGCTTGCCTGGCTCCTAGCAGGCAGCTGTGGTCTGAGCAGCTGCTGCAGTACTCTGGCCAGGGCCACGGACAGACTCCAGGACACTTCTTTTCCACACATGGAAACCAGAAATGGCTTCAGAAGGGGGCAGAATCTCCCAAATTCCAGTCTGGGAGACCCCAGTGCAGCATCCTCCACACAGCTCTGGTTGTCTTGCAGTTTGACCACCTTCTCCTGCTGCTCTGGGCTCTACAGTGGATTGTGGTAGGGAAAGGGGCCTACCCCACAGACCATGAACTGGGAGGAAAACCCAGGGAGGCGAAAGAGAACCAGTAGAGCTCTGGTGGGCTTGGACTGTAAATTCAGGTTCCTGGTGGAATCAATAAAAAGATAAACAATAGGTGGAGAGCTAGAAGAGGGAAAGACCAATTAGGCGGATTGCTTTGTAAACTATATAAATGTCTAACCAATGTACTGTATACTTGAAACTAATAAAATAAAAGTTTTAAAAAATAAGTGCATGGACATCCTCAGCATTTGGAGGCTGGGCAAGCAAGGATGTGCCCTCATTAGAAATTGGCTTGCATCTTTCTGCACATATTTGTTTCTTAGAGCAATACCATTACATTAAACAATCCCTTTAGTGTGCTTGGGGATTTTAAGGTCAGCGCTTTATCCTGTACTCATGGGACATCTCTCACCCCCAGCTAGAGAACTAGAAGGGGATAGAACTGTTCGTTCTTGGTCCCCACCTATCCTCAGCCTTGACCATTGCCCCAAACCCAAAGCCCCAAATCAGGTCACCTAAGAAGAAGGATGCTGCTCTGAGGATCCTTGGGCCCCTGGACTGGACAGGGGGAGGGAGAAGGGCAGCTCCTCCGTCCCCCACAGCCCCACCTACCTTCCTCAGCAGAAAGACTGTCCCAGGAGGCTAGCAACAAGACCCCATTTCTCCCTATAAAAGTCCCATTTTATGAGCCGGTTTCACTGTTTCCCTTCACCAAATGCTCTGAAATGAAAGAAATGTCTTAAAAGCAGTCTGGAAATGGAGCCGCTACCTTTGGACCTTGGTTTCCAAACCCAGTTGCAGCAGCAAAAAAATGTTTTTTTTCCTGGGCAGAATTGCCCTGCTGGGCCACCCAGATCTCCCAGTTTCCTGCAGAGCTGAGGCCAGGTTGGCCTGGACGTCATTCCCCGGCTTTAGCGCCTACTTAGGCTCGGACCCAGTCTGCGCAGATCAAAGTGAGTTCGCCGCATTTTTATGAGATCAACTTCAGTGCCTCTTTACTTGTAATCAGACGCCTGGGTAGAAAATGCAAAAGGGAACAGCCTATCAATCCACAAAGGAAAAGCGGAGGGAAAGAAGAAAGAGAGAGAGACACCCATGGAGTGAAAATTTTCAGGTGACACATAGCAAGAAGATTCTGGTCACCAACAAAAAAGACCCTTCGCCTGCAGCAAGGATGGTTTGCGGGTCTGTCTGTCCCAGCCTCCAGGCCCTGCTATCTGCCTGCACATTTCACCCCATTTCCGGGAGACGGGAAGCCTGACTTGCCTGTGTTCTCAAGCTTGATGTGAAAGCTTCCACAGTATGGACACACCACGTGGGGTGAGTGTGTCCGTCTGCATTCCCTGGATCCAGCAGGGAAGTCGCCTTCAGCTCACAATTTAAAAGTCTCGCCCATTTTTCTGCCTTCCTCTCTGCAGTCTCGGTGGTTCTCTCATCACTACAGCCAGAAGTTCAGTTTCAGGAAGATTCACCAGAGATTTATCGCCTGGCCCCAAACTTGGAGAGCTTCGTTGTCATAAACAGTCGTCTATTGTCTAGACTTTTATCTCCGGGTATGGATTGTGCATTATTGAGGCTCAGGAGACATGACCCAGCTCTGTGGGATATATGTGCAGCTGAGTGCTTGCTCCACCCCCCAAGAATTTCTGCGGGTAGGTTTAGGAGAGTGCACAAATTTGTGTGTGCTGGGCAGGTACATTTGAGTGTCCATGGGTGGAGACCCAAGATAGGGAATGTCTCTCTGTGCCTGGGAACATTCTGGTGCATGTACTTGTGTGTTGGGTGAGAATTTGTCACGGTGTGCTTTGTTCCTGGGGCATTTTAAGTATTCCTGTCTGGGCTTTTGGGGTTTTATTAACCTGCATCCGCTCGGTCTGTTAATGTCCTTTCGAAGAAGATCATCTGGTGTTTTTCAATATTGGGGCCCATTGTATGTGTTTGCCATCTCTGAGAAAATGGGCTTGGGTGATACCTTTCCAGTCTTGCTCCCTCTGATTCCATCACCTATCCTCAGTCACACCTCAGCCTCTGCCTTCACCAGAGTGTCTGGCCTTGCCCCTCACCCTTCAAGTTTCTAAGTCTCCCAAGCAGCTACTAATTTTCTGTCACCAACACGAAACACATTTTTTGCAGGATGAGTTCCGACTATCTTTGTCTTCCCATACTAAGGGGAAATGTGCCAGCTCGTAAACACTCTCATTTCCTGGAGTTCCCCTTACCCAGAGTGAGGGGGACATCAGAAAGGGCCTCTTAGGACAATTTTGACCTTTTAAAATACTCTCCACAGAACTCTAGATAATGCCAAAGAGGGCCTGCCACTCCCTCCCAGGAGCCTCCTGGCTGCAAATGTCCTCACCCTGGCCACTCCTTCAGCCCCTTGAGTCCAGGCAGTAAGATGTTTGCCCAGATTAAATGTCTGTAGGAGAGACAATTATCGCCTCAGATCTCAGGATCAGATGTTATTTTTTAAAGCCAGGATACTTTAACACCAGAAGAAATAATCATATTCTCCCCCTTTGTTTTTCATTATCAGAACAGAGTGAGAGGCTCCAGGCACTGAGGCCTAGAAACTCCACTGACCACCCCCATTGCTCCTGGCTGTCCCAACCTGGGCCTCAGGCTCCACTTCAGCTCCCTAATAGTCCTTAGGTACCCCCAACTAGATAGGTAAAGTAGGAGGAGGCTGATCTCAGAGGCTGGTTTTCCAGTTGAGAAAGGTGGAGGGGACAACAATTAGGGGTTTGTGGAGCATAAGATTTAACCAGAAACCCCACCATTGCTTTCTGGGTGTCCCTCCCTTCACTTGCCATTAGAATACCCATTTTAAAAGCAATGGTTAGGCCTAAAAAGGGGTCCATGGGCGCGGAGCACGAGAAAACAAACTGAGATCCAGGAAAAAAGGTGAGCCCTTCACAGACCTCCCACGCCGTATTTATATTCTCTTACCCCCTTCTATCGCTATCTCTATCTCTGTCTCTGTCTCTGTCTCTGTCTGTCTCTCTGTCTCTCTGTCTCTCTGTCTCTCTGTCTCTCTCTCTCTCTCTCTCTATCTCACCGCTAGTACGACATTGGAAGGAAAGGATCAAGGATTCCACTTCAGGTTCTTTTCTCCCGCCGCCTCCTTCTTGGACTGAGCCTTTCGGTGCCCCGCAGCCCGGGCGCTGCCGCCGCTCTGGAACTCACTTTCCCTCTGGCGGGACGGCTGTGGCGTCGCCTAACTCTGTCTTCCTGTCTCTCTCCATCCCTGCCTCTTCCTCCCCTCTCAAACCAAAAAATATCTAATACCCTTGTTACTCCGTACTCAAGGCCCAGGCTGAGCGGGCTCAGAGCCGTGGCAGCCGGGATCACGCCGGCAGCGCCGGGTCTTTGCGCGCGCGCTCTTTGCTCTCAACCTCACTGGCAGCAGGCTTCTTTGCTAGCTGCCGGGTTAAAGCGCTTCTCTATCGCTTTCCTGCTTTTCGCCCTTTTTCTTTGCCTCTGGATCGGAGAAATAAATTTAAGTCTCCTACCTCATCACCACACACACACACACACACACACACACACACACACTCGTTCTGCCTCACTTCTCCTTACCGAGTATAACGTCTTGTTTTCGGAAGGAAATCTTAATAGATATTTAAGCTGTAAATGAACTTTTCTTTGTGACGGCTAATTTTCTGTCCAGTTCTTAACGATCTGCTCCTCTTCGTGGTGGAAAGGAACGGATTTAGAAGTCTGCAGTAGGGGAGGGAGGGGTGGAGAGAGACGAGCCCAGAGTTACAGACAGTGACGAGAGATACCCAGGACTGAGAGATACAGAGAGGAAAACAGGCGATGGGGTGAGGAGAGGAGGGAGAAAGGGAGGAAATAAGGGAGGGAGGTGGGAGGGAAGGGGCCCCAGCTGGCGGGAGCAGAGCCTGAGAGAGAAAAGGAGAGAAAAGTTTCCCGTAGTCTTCATTAGTTGACTTCTCTGTCCGCTGCTTCCCCCAACCGGCTGAGATCACCTCCAATAAAGGAAAGGGCGGGGGGGGGGGTCTTTTTTTTTTTTTTTAAGACTCCAAAGAGTTCAGTATTTACAGACCAGAAATGCCACGGCCACGTCCTGGCAGAAAGAAAGACTGAAATGGAGGATCCGACGCCTTCCTTATAAGGTACCATGCTAACTTGACCTTCACTTTGTCATGGCGCCCTCGCCCACCCAGACTGCTTCAGGCAGCCAGGCAGAGCGAGAGCCACGGCGGACTCTGGCCTCTGCCTCCCTCCTTTCTTTCTTTATCTTTCATACCCCTCTTTTCCTTTTTTTTTTTTTATTCCCCTCCTTTTTCCTTCTGTCTTTTTCTTCCTTTTTTTTTCTACCTTCCCTTTTTATTTCCTTCCTCCCCCTGCCCCCAACTGCCCCCTTCGTCTTCCTACTTCTTTTCTTTCACTCATTCCTTTTACTCTTGCCTGCCGGTTTCATGGTTTCCCTTGATTCTCTCTTGCTTGGCTCTCTGTAGCATTCTGTCTGTCTGTCTCTGTCTCTCTTTCTCTGTCTCTCTGTCTCTCTCTCTCACCACTCACCCTTTCCCTTTGCCTCTCCTTCTCTCTCTCCAGCCCCCCACCCAGCTTTCTGGTCTTCTGAATCCCAGAAACAAAAAAAATATATTTTTTAATTCTTTCCCTACCCTCACCCCAATTGATCCATAGCTATAGGCTGGCTCCCCCCGACCGCAGGTGTCCATGAGGAAGAGGCTCCAGAAAAGAAGTCCAATTGGGATCAAAAGGGGCTTCACTCTGGGCTCAGTGCCCAGTTGGGGATGACAATGAACTTGGTTTTGATAAGACCCTGTTTTCCTCTCACTGGCCTCACTTGCCAAGTCTCTGTGACTCTAGTGGTTTTGAACTGAGGGTGAAGCCCTTGATTGTGGGGGCATGGAGAGAGCAGAAACCACTGCTTTTGAGATTAAAGGGGAGACTTAAGTATCAAATTGTTGTTTGCCCTTCTCTGAGCTCTCAGTTCCTAAAATCCTAGAGATTTCTCTTAAGACATCTGGGGAGAGAATTTAAAGAATTAGGGATTTCAGCAGATTCACACATGCATAAAAATGGGAAAGAGAAGACTATTGGGGCCTCTCTACCTCACCTCTTGCTGCTCCCAGGCTCCAGTAGAGCTTCCCACATTAACTCTAATCATATCTTGTGAGGCTACAAAATAAACGATATTATCAACACCCTAACAATTGTCTATTGTTTGCTTACTTGTGATAAATACAATACTAGATGTGGCATTTCTGTGCAAGTAAAGTAAAGGCAAGCAAATATCCTAGAAAATGAAACTGGATCACCAAAGCCTTCAAAATCTTTTGTCCCTTCTTGAGTATGTTCCGGAATCTGTAAGCTCCTGCCTAAGATCTCCTTGGTCTAGGAATAGCCATCTTATAGGGTATAGGGTGATATTGAGAGACCCTACCACCTTTTCTTCTATATCTCATACACCCCCTCCTTCTCTGCACAGATACCAGAGGGAATCAAACAATAAAAGGGAAATGCTTTCTCTCTCTCTCTCTCTCTCTCTCTCTCCCCCTTCAATTATCTGGATAATTGCATGAATTCTTCCTTGAATGCTGCTGTATAGTCAGGGTTGGGATTTCAGCAGGATGTACAGGGGACAGGATTCCAAATGCAGAAAGCTGAGAGCCCTGCCTTCTTACATTCCCAGACTTTATAGTTCTGTCTAGTGTTACATTGTTTCTTCAGGCAAAGATCATTGTTCACTTTCAGTCATATTTCTCCCTTCCCCCTCCTTCCCCACCTCATTTTGGTCCCTTTAAAGGAGACTCTGATCATCTTTTGCTTTTAATAGATGACTATAAAAATAAAATTAATTCCCCCCTGCCCTTTAATATCAATATCTCTCTGTTAAGTACGAGCATTGGTGAAAATAAACAGAATTAAGTGCTGCGACCCAAACCAGCAATTACATCCAAGTTATTATTTTATTTCTCTCCCACTGGGTCTGGCTTATCTAGGGGTGTTCACTTTGCTGGCGGTCTGGCTTATCTAGGGGTATTCACTCTGCCATCAGATAACCAAGGGATATTTGTAATTTTTTTTTTACAAGCTCACTGGGTCCTGAGTCAGCACCAACCTGGTAGAAAAAGCAACGACGAAGCCAGAGAGAGCGCCACAGGAAGGAAGCGAGCACCATACCAGAGATGAAAAGAAACCACTCGCAGAAATGCAGAGAAAGGAGGAGGTGGCAGGTCCTCCAGAGGGCAAGACAGGCAGAGACAGAGGTTTATGTACTTTTATTTAAAGGAAAAATTTTAATTTGAGACTTGATGAAGAAAAGGAACATTTCTGGGAAGGGAAGAAGAGAGGGAATTACCCTAGTCACAGCAGAACACTCCAGAAGGGGAGAATGCTGGATGCTGGATAAACCCAAGTGGGCGCCCCAAACAGCCCACCAGGCAGTTGCTGACCTACAGACTGCTGAGTTGGGACCTCAAAGCCCCCCCTCGCGGCCACCAGGGCTTCCTAGTTCTCCTTATCATCTTCATCTTTATGACGAGGCTTGTTAACAAGACCAGCAAACTGGCCACATACATCTATCTAAGCTGCTCATGCTCAGCTAAGCAGCGGCCAGTGTGGCACTAATTAATTGATTCCTTTGGACAGTAAAATATGGCCACATCTACATGGAACCCATCAACTCATAAACAATATCTCTGCTGGATGTGAGTGCATTGTCTCTCAAAGATTTTTGCATAGGCATGTGTCGTGAAGTCCTGGGTTTTTAGCTGTTAAAGAAAGACCTAAGTAGGACTAATTTTTAGGAAGCCAAAACAGTTAGCTCAGTGCCAGGAAACGCTTTAAGTTACTACTGCCTGAGTGGGTTTTGTTGAAAAAAGCTTGAATTATAGGATATCCTTTTTCTACTGCTTGTGTAGACCTGGCCAACAAGGTGTAGGATGGGAACCAGAGCGCAGAAGCTGGGGAGAAGCTGGGTAGGCCAAAATGTTCTCCCGGTTTGGCTGGGAAGGAGTGGGGCTGCTCCGGGATTTGAGAGGAACATAGAATGTGAGGTCTAGTATTTGCTTCATGCTGCGCTCTAGACTCGAGATTTAAAGATAAAAACTTTAAAATTTAAACAAACCTTTACTTTTAGAAGCCCTCAAGTGCCCAGCACACACCCAGAACCTGTCTGTAGCTCAACCTGCCTGTTATACACCTCACTAGGCCGTTGCATTCCCCTCCTTCCCCCCTTCCCTAACTGGCAGCCTAGAGTAATTCTGTAATATTTATATTAGATCTAGAAGAACAAGTCCTGAGACATAGGGTGTAACCCAATTATATAATGCTAATTTCATACATTTGTGATTATGCAGATTCTGCTGCTCTAAATATAGACCTTGACTTCAAACAAGAGATGCAGCAGAGAAATAGAGATAGAAGACCATTTATATAAATAATCCATGTAGACATAGAAAGGGTTCTGAAAAACCAGAAATAATAGAAATACAGAGGGACAGAAGATGCTAGCCAATGGAGATTGTCATTGCTAATGTTTGAGCTTCCTCCAGCTACTATTTAGGTTTGCAAGAGAAATGTATCTTATAAATACAATAATATGTAAACTCAAAGAATGTGCTTCAATTGTATTTGGTACACACATTTGGTAAGCAAACAACATATTTTTCATACACTGGGTAGATTTGCATTTTGTGTATATGTAATAACGTGATGCATTTTTAATGCAGTTTTTATTATGGACATATTAATATCTGGATGCATTTTCTATGCACTGATTTTATATGCCTTATGGAATGTAAACACATGTAGCTAAATAGATGCAGAACTGTAATTCTCTGTGTAGGATATATGTAAGTGTACTGTCTATATATGTAAATGAATTTTTACATGCGATGGATATACATGCTTTATGTAATCTTTTTCTAGGAGGTTGCTCTTCTATACAAAGGATAGAAGTGCTTCTGCATGTATATTTTCTAGAGAAATATATTTTTCATGCCCAGAATGTACCTGTAATATAGATATCTGTGCATTTTAGACTATTTCAATATATTAGTTATGTTGGCAGCATGGCTAAGTGTGTATTTTATGGAACATCTTTTTTTGGCTCTATATGTGGACAATGCATCTTTTACAGGGAGCTTTCTTAGCAACAACTGCCGGTGAGTCCCATCCACACAGACCTGTCCTTAAAGGAAGTTCTCCACTCTGGGTCAAGGAAACTGACAAAGTGGAGGCCGGTCTCCAGTCCCCAGCAAGTGGCTTCGGCTCAGAGAGGAGAAATCACTCACAGGCAACTGGCTATTTATACTGGCCAAAGATCCGGCTGTGTTTGTTTGGTCTCGTCTAAACTCAGTTTCTTGGTTCCTGTGCCAGGTTCCTACGGGCGGCACAGGCTTAGGAGCCTCGGGGCAGAGCCGCTGGACGCAAGAGGCGCGGCGGGAGGGCGGGCCGCCGCTGTGGAGACGCTGCGTGCCCAGCAGAGGGAGGGCACTTAGGAGAAAGGCCTGGTTCCCACAGTCCAGCAGCGCCTCAGACTCAGACTGTTCTTCGAAGTCTCCCACAAACTCACGGGGCGTCCCCCAGGCTTGGGGTGCTCAGAGACGAACGGCTGAGTAGGTCCCGTTCTCCGCAGCCACCAGGGCTCCGGCCAGCAGGGGTCATCCCGTCCCTCTCGGGGCCCCGGCGATCTCGGGCGGCGACCAAGAGCTGCCTGCGCTGTGGGGCTGCAGGTCAGCAGGAGCTGGGAGGCACGCTGGCTTTCCTCGTCCCCAGACCGTGGAGCAGACCCGAGCCGGGGCCGAGCCGGGCGGGGAATTGGACCGAAGTCTTGGGGTCCTCGCCACCCGGCCAGGGTTGGGAGCGAGTGGTCCAGGCGTCCGCGCCATCCACCGGGGCCGACGCGCCTTTGTCTTCTGGCCTCCCCTAAGCAGCTAGCGCGAGCGCCGTGCCGGTTGCAGCGGTGCGGGGCGTCCAGGGGCGGCGGGCGTCTGGCGCACGCTTCGCTGCGGAAAATCGACAACTCGGTCTCCATCGAGACAGACACGGAAGAAGGGCCGCTCCAGCCTAAGGCGCTGGCATATGCAGGATCCGGGGCCTGCAACCCACCTCCCGCTGAATAACACCGGAACCTTCGGCGCTTTCATGTGCCCGCCATGCAGAGAGGGTTGGGGACTCCGGGCTGCGTTTCGCGCGCGGGCTCGGGGCCTAAGAACGGCTCTTACTTTCCCGGTAATGGCGGGGAGGATGGGCGGGGACTCCGGCCTGTCCGGAATCCAAGGTCCTGGGGATTTGCTTTGTTCGCAGATCGAGGTCGGCTGTCCCTGCTCTTGCTCTGGGTCTGAGCCATCGATCGCACCCGGTTTCCGGCTGCATTAGCATCCACAGAACTCGGGCTGCAGGGCCAATCTCGCGCCCGCTCAATAGTGGTTTTAAATACTCCAGCTGCGTTTATGCAGGTCAGAGTGGAGTAGAACTGGGTGAATGATCAGGGCCAAATACACAATTCATTTGGAAGCTTACAAATACACAACAGCAGAATTATTTTCTACCTGAATCGTCCAGATAACTTCCCTTTTCTTGCTCCTCAAGATCCAGTTACAGACCCAGCCAGGTTGCTTTGTCTTAAAGTCAGTGGAGTAAATTGTAGTTTGGGGAACTTAACCAGACATAGTTGCAAAACGGATGCAATCTTTGCTCAGATCCAGAGTTCAGCCATGCCTTAAGTATTTGGGTTGTAGCTCAGCCATGACCTTCTCTTTGGCCGGGAGACCCAAGGACTTGTTTTTTTAGCCATTGGGAGGAGGTTATAGTCTTTCCTTTTGTGACAGCTTCCCCAGTTATTGAGTCTCAGGGCCTGTGTAGGCACCACCCAACAAGGTACTTTCTCTCAGATCTGCAGTGTCTCTGGGAATAAGTCAAGGGAATAAATTAAGGGCCAGTTACTCCTGACCTCCCTAAAGTTCTTCCTTCCTTTTTAGACAGAAATACCTTTACTGTTAACTCTTTCTGTATAGATGCATCTTAAGAAGAGGATAGTCACTTGCCTGGATTCATTGATATTCACATCCTACCCCTCCCCTTTATTCAGACCAAGGAGAAGCCACCCATTCCCTCCCAGACCTCATGGCTTCCAGAAAGTATCCAGTTACTAGCCTCATCCACACTCTGTGGGGACTTTGTATGAATACCCCCCAAAGTTTGGGATTGCCTTTTTGCCCGAACCCCTCATCTACACAAGACTGCTGGGGATTGCAGGGTAAAAGGAAAAGGAGGTTTGGTTTATATTTCCTGGTTTTTCTAGTTACAGGAGTAAGGAAAGAAATGGAGAGAAATTTTTCAGAGCAGGAGGCGTGGCTTACAGCCTGGGCTCAGCTGGAGGGCCCCTGCTATTCCAGAGCAGGCCCAGGAGGGTGGAGGGGGAATTTGGAGGAGACTCCATGATTGGAGCCAGGCTGTGAGAAAGAGAAACTGGGACCAGAGGCCCAAGGGTAGAGGCAGAGGGCATCCAGCCCAGAAGGAAGTGTTGAGGTGGAGGTGCAGAGGGCTCATGAGCTCAGCTGAAACTGAGACTCTGGCCTGGATCTAGACCTTTCTCTGGCATAGCCCAGAGCAGGTCAGTGGCTGAAGGAAATGGAGCCTATTTCATCAGCTTCAAGGGTTTTTTAGTCCCCTGCCTAGTCTTGTTGCAGTGCACTCAGAGGGAAGCCATGCGGTTAGGATCATGGGGTTGAAGTGTGGATCCACCAACACCTGCCTCATATCCCAGGGCACTCTTATCATCCCAGCTCCCACTTGCTACCACCCTTAACCTGGCTTTGTTTCTTGGAGATTCTTCTGCTCAGACTTCCTTTTTCTGGCCCTGAAGTTAGTTCCAGCCTCTTCCGGGCTATCTACATTATTTTTATAGCCCCACAATTTCTCAACTATTCCTCCCTCCCCAATCTACTGCCCCCCAATTTTCTCTCTTCTGGTAAATGCTTGGGACTGGAGATGACAGCTCATCAACAGATCTTAGTTGCTCATATTTTTTGTTGCCCCTGCAACTGCTCTTCCTTTATTATTATACATTTATTGCCTTTATTATTCACCTGAGCTGGAGAAAATAAAGTAGGAAACAGCTAGGAGGCTGGAGTCTCATTCTTTTTGGGCAGAGGAGACAATGTGTGGAAACTGAGTTAAATATTTTTTTCCTCAAAAAAAATCACATCATCATACAGTCATGTTTTAATTCTTATTATTAATATTAATACGATGAAGCAACTCTGTACAAAGACTATATAAAGGATAAAACATGCTAAGGACAAACATTTGAATAGGAGGGCACACTACAGAGAGCTGGGGATGGAGGAAGGGGAGGGCATCTACCCAAAGGGACTACACAAGGTACTAGCAATAGACACAGAGAACAGGACATAGATTGACAGAGAAGTTCACAGAAGTCAAGTTTAAAGCGACAGGAAGAGAATATTGCATATCTTTGTCTCCCCACCCCTTTTGGAGTATTCTGGTCTATCTTCTCTATTAGGCTGTAGGAATCAAGCTGGAATGGTAGAGCTGGAATTCAGCACCCCAGAGCCCATGGGGTCATAGGAGGGGCTGCATGAAAGGGTACATGTATGACCAGGCAAAGGGGAAAGTACCTCATACCTGGGTCAGCCCACAAGGAAACATGTAGATAGTTGGATTGGTGATGATTTCTGCAAACTTGTACATAAGTAAAACAAGTTAATATGGGTGGGGAAGTGTGTGTCAGGTGACCAGTGGGGGTTGAGGGCATGTGATTGTATAGCCACTCTGCAGGGCTGTATTTGGGGATATGAGGCTGCCTGCTTTTAAGTACAGTCAGAAGAGTGGGGTTGGCCAAGTGATATACTAAGCTCAGCTGTGCCTATGTGTTTGCCTGTGCCTCTGCACAATCCTATACAGGGACTTGAAGCTGTGTACAGGTGAGAGAGTGGGGAACTCTGGATTGACTTTCAAGAGCGTGTTATGGGAGAATCACCATAGGTGGGAAAAATTCCAAGCTAGCAGGTTGGTTTCGCACTTTCTAAGCTGGGATTAACTCTCATTAGTCCCTTGCTCCTGGCAACAGTGAGTTAGCAGATGGAAGTTTGGGAGACTCTCACCAAGAGGGATAAAAATGAAATGTGGGAAGGCAAGTGAGCTATTTCACTGCTTCTCTCTCCTAAGCTAGCCTAGGATCTTTTGGGCTGGGGCTGGGGCTTGAACGGGGCTGTGAATAAAAGGTCTTCCACTGGAGAAGCCACCCTCTGGCCTCCGACTGGTTCTAGGGATATGCTCCTTCCTGTGCTCTGGTCCACAAGTAATTAGTGGCTCTAGGCCTGGGAGGCAGAGGCAGTGGATCCTGAGACAAAGGGCAATGTTAAGGAGTGGGTGTGGGTAAAAGACAGAAAAGAGTTGGTCAGGGGGCTGTAGCACCCCCTCCTTCATTGTCACCAGCCTGGGAAACCCGGGATGAGCTGGGGGCATTTGTGGCTGGTAGCCCCTTTAGGGGCGGATTCTCCTCCCGCCTCATAAATTATGCCAGTCCAGCTTCCAGCGGCCGTGACCGTGAACGCCAGCGGGGATGGGAGAATCAGCAGTGGCAGTTCTGGCTGCCAGAAACTCTCCCCGCCAATCAATGCCACACTTCATAGCCCCTTTCACAGCCTCTTGGGCTTCCTGAAGGGCCAGGTGGGGGGTCCCTGGAGTGGCTACTGAATAGGAGGCGGCCTCTGCTCAGCTCTCAATTCCCCACTTGTGGCTTCCGGTTGGTAGCTGCCTGGGAGGCAGGAAGAGTGGATGGCAGCACACCTGTGAGCAACTGGGCTGGCAGAGGGCTCAGGAGAGGGCTGGGGACCAGGAAAAGGTTCAGGCAGCCTGCCCTAGAGGGAACATAAGGCTGATGATCACCTTGTCTGATGCCGGGTCTGCCAAACGTCCATGCTTCCACCTGCTCTGCCATCCATGCCTGGAGAATGCAGACCCCTCGAACTTGGGCATTGGTGATCGTTCTATTCTCCCAAACCACATTTTTTTTTCTCTAGGTTCCCCCACTTCCTTCTGCTTACCCAGAGATACCCTGACCCCCTTTGCTCTCTCTGGCAATCTTCAAGTCTCACTCTTTCCTTTCAGTGCCTCCTAACCTCAACAACAGTGAGTTTTGGGAACCTTGGTTCCACTGTCCCTATCCTCGCCTACTCCTGCAGGCAGACAGACTTAAGACCATGGAAGGAAAGTGGTGGGAGGGGGTGCCTGAGTCACCTCTCCTCCAAATCCTCAGCTGGAGGCCCAATGCTCCAGTCCTACTTCAAACCAGCCTCTCTCCAGCACCTCAGACTTCCCTGCTCCAACCCATAGCCTGCAGCTGTGGGCTTCTTCTCTCCCTGGCTGGGTTATTCCCTTCTCTCTGGGTCCTGGCAGGGCCTGCTGGGGATGTGTAGGAGGGAACCACGAACGAAACAGACAAGAGGGTGTCCAGGGAGGGCCTGCCAGAGATGCCTGGCATTCTAAGCGGGGAATGTGTCCCAGGCAGCACCCCCTCTTGCTCTCTGCCAGAGACAGGCTCAGTCTGGGGCTGGTGCCCATGTCTTGCCCCTTAAAAGAAGGAAAGAGCTTGCTCCCTCAACAGAAGTCTTTTCTTTTTCATTCTCCGGTTCTGAAACCAGATCTTGACCTGCTGGTCACTAAGATTCAAGCGGTCTGAGAGTTCCCTCCGGCGCTGCCGTGTGATGAACTCGTTCACCAGAAACTCGCCCTCTAGCTCCGCCAGCTGCAACTTCGAATAGGGCTTGCGCTTCTTCCGTGAGCGGCTGTGGATCGGGTACCAGGGCGTGCCTGGGTGGAGACGGAACCAGCAAGGTTGACCAGAGGACCAAGAGGTGACAAACTCAGTGTCCTCAGTCCTTCCCCAGCCCCCTTCACCTTGGTCTAATGCCCCCATCCCAAGCCCTTCCTCTCCTGTCTCCTCTCTTTTATAGACCTTATCCCCACCAACTCCCCATCTTCATCATTCTCTTTTTTCTCTTTCACTTCTTGCCTTCCCAAGCCTAACTCCTACTTCAGTATCACTAACCCTTCTATGTTCCTATGCCCTTACTTCTCCTAAAACCATTTCTTCTCCAGGAATCCTGGCCCCTTCCTCTCAATAACAAGTGGTGAGAGTAAATCCTGTCCACTGGCTTTTCTTAAAAGAAGAAAATGTAGGTAATGAGCGCCTGTGGGAAGGGGGAGGGTGAGCCCTAGGAGAGAAGGAACCAAGCTCTGGGTCTCCACCCTCTACTCCCCAGGGGATGTCTGCCTCAGGTCCCCCTTCTCTGGAGCTCCCTGCTCCCTCCAGCCACAAGCTGAGGGAAAAAAGGAATCTCTCCAGTTCTTTTATGGGGATATTTACATATTTATGGGGCTCCCCCCACCCCCACACTTCTTTTTAAAAGAGGTGCTCCCTCACCACACATTCTGTCACTCCAAGTGGCCCTAGTTCAGTCCTATCTTGCCTGCCCTGTTAAGTTGTTCCGCCCAGAGTAAACCTCAAGAGTGGGCCGGGGTGCTTACCGCTAGCTGAGAGCCCGCTGCCAGGATTTAAAGGCGATACCAAGCTGCTGGGGTCGCTCGCGCCAGCGCCCTTGTTGCTCTCGTTGAGCAGGGACGAACTGGAGTCTGATTCCAGCGACTGGCACGAGGGCGGATCGTGTGGAGGTCCCGCGCCACCGTCGCCACCGCCGCCGCCTGCCGCGTAGTCGTACTTGAACCCAAGCGCAGGCGGCCCCGACGGCTCCAGCGGCAGCAGCGCTGCCCCGGGCCCGACTCCTGGGCCCGGGTCACGCCCGCGCTCCTCACGCTTCAAGCCTCCGCCGCCGCTCTCGGCGCACGGCTCACGGTAGTAACCCTTGCTGTCCTCCACACGCGCCAGCTCGCACGTGCGGCCAAAGGGCGGGTTGAGCGATACTGGGCTGCCGAGATAGGGCTGCGGGTAGCCATTGCACGGCTCCGCCGACGGCCAGGGCAGCGAGCACACGTTGTCGCGGCGCGGGTAGGACAGCGAAGGCAGCCCGGGCAGCTGCGCCCCAGATGCGCGGAAGTTGGGGAAGTAGAAGGTGTCTCCCGTGTGGATGTTGACCAGCGGCCCCACAAACCCGGGATTCAGGAGATTATGCTCGCCCATTTCCGCGGGGCCCGACCTGCAGCTTCTACTTTATCGCTATCTGACATTAAACATAGTTAAACCTGCATCGGCCACCCATTGGCCATCCAGCTCACGTGGGCGCTGCCGCCAGGGGGGATGGGTGGGGACAGCGATCCCCCCACCCCGCACCAAGTCTAACTTCCCCCATCCCCAATCTGAGGGGTGGGGTGGGACGCCGGGGCAGATTTATTCACTGGCTTCTGGTTTTTGAAAAAAAAAAAAAAAAAAAAAATCATATAAAACCTCAGGCAATCGCCTGACACGGGACAAGAGGAAAAAAGCCACACCAAAAATAGACGCACGTACACACTTCTGCACCCTGCACCCCGCACTCCCCAGATGTATTATCTTCTTGCCAACAACTGGCCAAGCACAACCCGTCCCTCTTTAATTAGCTCCTTTATTAACTAAAACCGTTAGAATTTACAATATCTCTCCAATAAATTACATTAGATATTGTGTCATATAAAGTTTACTGGCTGTTTAAGGAGACGGATGAGCCCTTTGGCTCGGGGTTTATTTACAGTAGAAGCAAAGTTGGGATAAGGGCAGGTTTTCCTGCTGCTATCTCTCCCAGCCCTGTGGCTGCTGTGCTCATCTTCAGCTCTTTAGCCTCAGGAATTTGGAAAGATGTTTGGGGCCCTCTCCTTCAGGAAGAAATGGAGAATTATTAATGCGGGTCTTCCAAGCCAGGTTGAAAGCCACCCCAGCTTCACACCTCCACTCAACTGGTAGAGAAGGGATGGATGCAGAGGGAGTCAGAAGAAGTAGAAAAAGCAGGCACCCAGCTGGATGTGGATCTGCCTGCCTGCTCTTGAAAATTGGGGGTCTTGAACTACTTTTTTTCTTTGACTCTGTGGTTCAGAAGGGCTTCTGGGGGTTCTCCCAGAGTCTTTGCAGTAAGAGTCTCTTGGTTTACCTAGGAGGCTCCTTATTCCTACTGGGGAGAAAGCACAGGCATCGCTGAACTCACCCAGCCTGCCACTGGGGCCATCAGATAGCAGTGATGAGGCTAGTAAGTGTGCTGGGAGTGAGGGAAAGAACTCCAGAGAATTACCTTATTTGGGGGCTTAAAATTATATTTATGGTGCTAATCTCAGCAACTCTTTTCAGAAAAGGCTTAGAACACAATGCTGGTCTTTGGTGAGATTCATCGATGTCTGGAAACCACAATCCAATCTCAACTAAGTCCGCAGAACACAGTCAAGTGTATTAAAATGAGAAACAAAACAAAACCTTCAAAACTAGGTGTATTCTACTGGAGTCTAGTAGACAAAATATTCTGATCTCTATGTGATTTTTTGGGCTCCTATCCAATGCACAGCTTTAAGTAATACAAGATGAGATAAATAGTTAAGAAAACATCTAAATATGAAAAAAAAAAAAACACCAGAAGAGTTAGAGAAAATTAGACTGAGAAAGTCCAAGAGAATATGGGAAAAAGAAACCCATGTAGGTGAAAGTTAAATGTCTGAACATGAAACAAAGCAGACAGAAACAAAAAAATTCTCTTCTCCTCTTTTTCTCTCTCTCCTCTGCAGGACCCGGCAGAGAGAAACGCAGATTCTTTAAATTCCACAGCTCCCAGCGGCGATTTCATATCCCAAACCATAGCTGCTCACTCAGACAGAAATGTATCCACGGGGTCGTTGCCCTGCCCAGCACAGCTCTCAGCTAGGTGCCTGCCCCTCGACCTGCTTCCCCTTCCCTACCCTGGCCCTCCAGGCTGCTGATCTACGTCCCCACTCCCACCGGAACCCAGGCCAAGGGGTGAGATGCCAGCCCTGATAGATCAGTCATCTCAGTCAGAACCGCGAGAGCCAGGGAGCCAAGAAACGGGCAGGAGACCGCCTGCACTGGTCCTTTTGCGCCTAATTGATTAAGGGGCTGCATGGCTGCAGAGAGGAGCATCCCTTAGCTGCAAATCCCACATCACAGCACCTCCGACATCTTATTTATGTCCCCTTTTCAAGATATATTAAGGACTGCCACTGAAATTTTAATTTTTAAAAATTTATTTGGGGTTATTTGGTTCATATAGCTAAACAGAGTGTGACTTTAATATTGTCGCTGTCTTCAATCAGAACACTGCGCTGGCGGCGAGGTCTGCAGGCCTCCAGGCCTCCGCGCTTAGCAGCTATTGTTGGCGTAAGAAGCTTCGCCGAATAATCACTAGTTCTTGTGGGTTGGAGGCTTCTCCCCTTTCCCTTGTTCCCTCCAGTCTCCTAGGGGGAGAGGACCCCAGGAGGAAGGTCTCAGCCTCTTCCCATTCCTCCCTAGCTTGAAAATCTGAGGCGCAGAGCTCTGCTCGCTGCCCTTCGGTCAGGCGGCAGAGCACACAGAACAGCGGTCACAGGGTGAAAGATGCAACGCTGGGGAAATGAGGACGGAGTGAAGACTTCCTTTAATCGCAGTTTCTCCTAGTCCGATTTGGCCCCATCAAAAAAAAAAAAAAAAAAAGCCATTTTCGCAGGTTTCGGACTCTGTGGGCACTGGCACACGTATAAACTCCTCTTCCTACCCGGCAGCCGACCCTGAATCCTCGGGAGAACTGCCGAGAATCATCAGCAAAATTTGCATACCCAGTGTCCTGTTCCTCGGGCCCAGTGTGAATCTAGGAGTTTTCAGGTCTCCGGCGAGGACCCAGGAAATCTAAGCGCCCAACCTCCCCTTGTACCACAGCGGTTCTGTCCTCCTGTGAGGCATCCGCCGCACACGCAGCTCAGGCTCCCCTTCCATAACCGGGCTCGGACAAACAAGCCCCCGAGCGCCGCTCTCATCCTGGGTCCCCAGGACCGGCGGGAGACTCGGGTGCGAAGCTTTAAATCTAAATCTAGTCTTGGCAAGAGTTGCTCGCCAGTAGCCTAATTGGGCCGGATGCGGAGACTGGGAAGGACTATCGTCCAAAGCGATGGACGACGGAATCTAGCGGGTTTAATCCGTTCGCACCTTTCAGCTCCCAAACAAAACTGTAATTGGCCAGGGACTCGGGTTCCGAAACCGCGGAGCGATCTGCACTTCCACTCTCCCGCACATTAATCAAATCACAAGGTTAGAGGAGGTGGCCCGCGTGCTGGCATCTGGGCCACCGGCTCCTGCTGCAGCTGGCTAGGCTCAACCATGCCCCCTCATTAACGCAGAGGTTAATTAAAACGGAAGTCCAGGATGTGGCCCAAGGATTTCCTTGAAGACCCATTGTAGCCCTCGTACTTCCGTGCATCCAACAGCCAGATGCCACCACCGCCTCTCCCGCGCCTTCTCTTTCTGAGTCTCCAACCCTTCCTCATCTTCAGGGCATTTCGAGGGGCTTCGAGTCCCCGCCATCGCCTAGCCAGGCGAAAGGGGTTAATTATAATATTTACACTGGCTCTGGTGGCAGGGGCAAAGTGGCTGCGGGAGACAGGTCGCCGCAGAGCGGCTGTGAGCGGCTGTGTTTGGACTTCCCTGCCAACCCAAAGTCAGAATTATTCGGTGCGATATTGCCTTTTCCCATGTCAGTCGAGAAGCAGCAGTGGTCCAGTTCAAGGTCACTGTCTAGTTTGCAGAAAGCGATTCTGCCGCATCTGAAAAAGAGGCAGAGCCTGGGGCCTGGTAGGTAGGAGCTGGGCTGGCCGCGTGAGAGGGGAGATGAAAAGCGGAGGATGTGGAAGGTCTGGGCCTCCTCCTGACCTTTCAATCTCTTCTATTTCGTCTTTTGGGGGCAGCTCAGGCTTGGGACAGGATCTTTGTTGAGGGGTGGAGGTAGGAGACTCAGTCTCCTCTTTCTTTGCTTCACGAGCTCCTCCAGGCGTTGGAGCCCACCAGATTTCCAGGCCTCCCGTTGGGGGCCCAGGACTTAAGAAGAAAATTGGGAGACCACTTTTCCACCTCTCACCTGAGCGTATCTAAACGGGACATCTTCCCCCAGTTTCTGTGCTTTCGGCAGGCTAATAGTTAAATAGTTTCGCGGCTCTGACATTTTCCCCCTCCGCCAGCAGAGGATCTCCTCCGCCTGGTGAATTACCGAGTGTCAAGAAAGGTGTAGCGACCAGTCAAAAAAAAAAAAAAAAAAAAAAAAACACCTCTCATCAAACGCCACACCCACAGCCGCCTGCCAGTATCCCGGAGCGCCAGCGGGGGGCGGGGGGCGGAAAGGGGGAGTAAGTAAGGGGGCGCACATTGGTCTCAGAGGACCTCGAAGCTCCCTATGGGGTGACTACTCCCAGTAGCCCCTGCCCCACAGCTAGCAGCTCGTTGTGACCATGGCTTCTGGCCAGGCCTAGCTTCTAGGGAGCGGCTGAGATCTGCTTAGGTTGTGCTCTACCCAGCTATCCAAATGTTCTCAGGACAGGGTGAGGGGCGCGGGCGGATTGGAGTTGGGGGAGGCAACCGACCTAGGAGGCCGGTGGGGGTGGGAAGATGTGCTGCTAATCCCAAGGCTGACTGGACTAAGAGAGCGAGGGTCGACTTACCTTTGGAGACAGAAGAGATTCAGAAGGGTGCTGGGCGGAGGTTCTCAGCCTCCAGAAACCCTCTGGGTCCCCCCTCCCCGAGGCCGACTGCAGGCCAAGCAGGGGTATCTGAGAGGGCGGGGCGGAGGAGGTGGAGGGAACCACCAGCGGTAGGCGCGCAGGACCTGAGTTGCAGAGCATCTCTGGCGAGGCTGCCTTTTATGGGCGTTATTAGCGCCCCTGTCTAGACTGAAGAGGACACCTCCTCTGTGTGTAAACAGAGGCGGCGGGCTCTGGCGGGAAGGGGAATGGCGCGTCAAGGGGGCGAGCGGCCCTCCCCTTCTCTGGCCACCGGAAGATCAAGGCCTTTTCCACCCTCCCCCCTTCTCTGTGCTCCCTGTGATGTCAAGGTCAGAAAGACCTAGTCACGGTCAAGGCTAAAAGAGGAAGAGCCTGGTTGGTTGCGAAAAGACTCTGGCCTCCTCCTCCTCCTCCCAGAAGCCCCTTGCTCCCCAGGGCCCAGCAATCCTCCACCAGTTCAGGTCTAAATACACATCTGCCTGAATCAGCAGTTGGAGTTTTTTGAAAGGGCAGTTTCTGACACCATCCAAGCAGGACCCAGGTGGATCCTAGGGTGGGGAGTTCTCTTTTGAATAGAGGGGGCTGCCGCAGGGTCCCCAGCTCCAATCCTTTCAAAGATGGAGAATGTCTCAGGGGCTGTCCCTGCCCTACACCCATACTGGCCTGCTAATCCAGGCGTCTGTGAATAAGCCTCAGGAACAGATGGTCTGGAGACTGTTGTGGAGGGATCTCCAGGAAACTGCTGGCTTTGCTCCCTCAGGTGAGTTCCTGGCTGTGAGACTACTGACTGAAAAGCCCAGCTCTAGGTCTGGGGACTAAAGTGTGAGTGGGGAAGTGGTCCCCCCCCCACCCCGGTCCAAGCTCAAGAAAGGATATAACTGAGCCCTCCTTGGCAGCAGGGCAGAATGACCTCCAGATGGAGAGTCTTGTGAGGCTCCAGCCCACCAGGTCCCCTGTCTTGGCCTCAGAGGGCATGAGGAGTGGAGGGTGCCATCAGATTATGAGAAATAGCAGAAGCCTCAGTCCCAGAGGATAAGGGCTGTTTCCAGGGGAAACCTCTGTGCTCACAGCCCTTTAGACCTCTTCTATCCCCTTGCACTCTTGTATTTATTACAGCCTCACTTTCCCATAAACACTAAAAGACTAGCCTTGGAAAGAAAGACTTTTTGTAGACTTAAATAAAGAACAGAAAACACACTTTATACCCTGGGATGAGTGCTGGGATTATCACTCCTACTTACAAAGCTGCACACACAGGCAGTAAAGACAGAAAATTCTCCACTGGTCAAAGGCTCTATATACACACATGTGTGTGAATGTGCATGCATACATACATATACACATTCACAGGATGTCTTGCAGAGTCCCCAGTAAGAATGCAAACTCTTAGAGGAAGGAAAGTTAAGGAAACAACTTGATCAGGAAAAAATAATACATTTTCCCACTTTGCCTCCCTAGAACACACACTCACAATACCTGTCTTACAAGAGCATTTCCATTCTCATGCTCACTTACTCTTATGGAAGAGGCAACTTTAAAATTGATTCAGTCATGACAATTCTCCAAAAATCCATCCAGATGTATTTAATCCAGGGCATGAGAGGGTCCTAAACACCCTGGCACACTGGGACTCAGAGGGACTTCAGTCTTTGCCCTGGGTTACTGGAGTCTCAATGCAACCCCAATGAGCCTGCATAAACTTTCTCCTCTTTTCCAACACCCTCTTCTGGAGCCTTAACGTGGATCCCTCTGTGTGTGGGATGACTCGCTCATTTGACTACTATATGTGGGTTTGTGTGCAGAAGTGGGGGATCCCTCAGAGAACTCTAGACTTCTCCTTTCCCCACTAAGTCTCCAACTTCCACTGTGTCTACACTGTGTTGTGGAACTACCCAATGTACCCATTCTAGTCAAAAGGGGTGAGGGCTCATATCAAGGGAGCCCCAGTCCTCTTGTCTACTCAGTTCTATTTTCTGACCAAACATACGTTAATCTTCAACTCTTTCCATCTCAGGGACACGCTGGGGTTTTGGCCAGAGGTTAGAGTGGTGGGTGGGAAGAGAAAAGGGAGATGGAATTAAGAATGAACATTTAAAAAAAAGAATAAAACTTATTCCTGGGAGGTCACTTACTCCCTCCTAAATCTCTACTGCTTTGCATGTGATTCTTTGGTAGTTAACCCAGAGTTGAAACAGAGTTAAACAGGACTGGTGTCACATCAGTAGCAAAGCCTCCACAGACAGTAAATTCTTCAGGTTCTTTGTCTCTCATACTCCCTCTGTGTGTGTGTGTTTCACCCCAAAAATTTACATAACAAATTAAAAATTTCAGCCATCAGGCAAAGGGAGATGGGAAAACTCTGATTTCCAACCCAGTGCCTCCAGTCTTTCTGTATATTGGGAGAGGAAAAAATTATATATAAATAATAATTGCTGCAGTAAAGATTTAATCTGAGATAACATTGTTTTAGGCTATATTGCTTTTTAAAAGTCTCTTAACCTGACAATTTAATGATCTCATTAACTCTGCCAGATAGGAAGATAGGCACAGACCGACGGGACCAGACGCGACAGGGAAAAAAAATTAGTGGCAGAGTCTATAAGGCTCCTGATTTTTTGGAAGACTGAGGTTTCCAGGAACACTGGAGAATAAAAGTGAGGTTGGCTTAGTAAACTGGGGTCCCAAGGGGTCTTAGTGGCCCGACATCTCTACATAAATTGATAGGGCAAGAAAAGAGTGAAGCTTGGGAATGCTGAGGAGGGCAGGCTGTGTAGACCCCTTCCTAGCCCCAGCCCTGAATTGGCTGGAGAGATTTGGGATCTTGTGGGGGCAGTAGGGCATCAGGAGCCTATGGTTTGCTCCCCACTGCTGCCTCCACAACACCAGCTCCCCGCTGGGATACTGCCTTCTTAGCACCAGAGCCAGATCTGAGCTCTAACGATTAACTTAAGTAAACATCAATGTACTTTTCTTACTTACCTGATTCCAGGCTTTTTCAACCACTGATTACACCCTTCTATCCCCAACATATACTCCTCATCTATATGGGGCACCAGGATGGGAAGAAGTTTTCTCCTGTCTAGATAGTTTCAACCAAAGTTAAAAACAAAACAAAACAAAACAAAACAAAACAAAACAACCCTTAAATGGAACAAACTAAGAGTTTGGGATCTTCCCAGCTGGGGGTGATGTCTATACTCTTCCTCTGCCTATTCTGGCTGGGTCAGAGCATCGGAAACTTCTTCGAAGAGCCAGTAGACAGAAGCGCTTCAGAAAGAATCTGAGCAATAAAATCAAGGCCGAAAAAAAAATTTTATTTTAAAAACAGGTTTGTGGGTTTTTCTTTTTGCATTCAATACATTGTCATTCAGACATCACAATACTATATACAGATACACAACATTTTTTAAAAAGCCTATTTTTGATGAACATTTCAAAAGAACACTGTTTTGTAATGCGCCTTGGGAAAGGAGGAGAGGGGCCCCCAGCACAAAGTTGGCCTTTGAGGAGGGAAATATTAGGCAGCATCTATGTTAGCTGGCTACTTGGGGGCCGTCAATTTGGCCTCCTGGAAGAAAACTGCTTTCCTCTGGACAATCAGTAGAAGTCAAAGTATGAGGCCTCTCTCCTCCGCCATTGCCATGTTGGGAAAGCAACTGGAGAAGGAGTCTGCTGGAGGATCCACTCTCCATTCCCTTGGAAGAGAAGTTTGTCCTTTTTTTTTTAAAGAAAAAAGTTCTGCTTTTTTCTTTAAAAGTCTGTCCTGATCTCCAAAAGAGAGGAGGAGAGGAGGAGAAAAAGAAGAAGAAGGAGAAAGAGAAGGAGGAGGAGGAGAAAAGAGAAATATTTAGAAGTGTGGTTAAGTTTCTGTCCTTGTTCTACATGTTGACTGGGAGAGACCAGAGGAGGCAGTGGAGGCAAAGGCGGCTCCTGAGAAATTCAGTTTCTTGGTTTTGAGGTGTGAGTGTGAGGGGGTAGGTGGCTCCTCAGCCAATTCCAACTTTTGTTGAAACAGATAGGAAAGAAAGAAAATCTATGCGCTGTCTGTACTCCAACCTTAATGCCAGATCCCTAATAATTATTATTAATATTAACACGACTTTTAAAATATGTACAGAAAATCTTAACTGGGAGATCTTACCTAACTAAGGAGTGCAGGAGTGACAAGGACCAGGGAGAGAAACTGAAAGGAAAGTATGAGCTCGCCATGTCCTACACCATGGCCGCAACCCCAGGAGGGTCCTTTACCTGTGTAGGTAAAGAAGGAGACAAGAATGGGGTCATTGGGGGTTCCTCAGTCTTGCTTCGGTTGGAATGTTCTGGTTCTTCACTGCCCTTCTGGCTATCTGGCGAGCAGAGGGGTGAGGGCAAGGGAGAGTGGGGTCCAGCAGCCTTGCTGTCATAGCCCACCAGACTGGCATCCAAGGCTGTTGAGACTCGGTAGGTCCCATCTGGATGGGGTTAGGGGTTGAGGATGGGATGGGGAGTAGGGAGCGACAGAGCACACCCTCTGGTCGTCTTTGCCTCCCGGAAGCACGGTTCCACTACGTTCTTAACATTAAATATTTGCGTGCACCGCCTAAGCGTCCTTCGTGGGTTGGGTTATGGTACAAAGCGGCGACATAAATAGACGGGAAAGGCAGATGGGTGGGCGGTCAGGTGGAGTGGAGATGAGGCGCTTTCGATTTGCTGACCACCTTCTTCTCTTTGACCCGCCTATTCTGGAACCAGATGGTGACCTGGCGCTCCGAGAGGTTCGTGGTGGCGGAGATGCGCCGACGCTTCTCTTTGGTAATGAACTTGCTGGCTGCGTACTCCTTCTCTAGCTCCTTCAGCTGCACCTTGGTGTAGGGTACGCGTTTCTTGCGCCCGCGCCGGTAGCTGCTCACCTCGGGCTGTAGGGGAACCACGTCTGGAAGGGAGAAAGAAGGCGGGTGGCATCAAGTGAGACGCGGCTGGACCTCGGACATGGCTAGAAGGACCGAGGCTGCGCAGCTGGGGAGGCACGAGCTTCCGGCAGGGACTCAGAGGGGGCCGGCGGCTTGCTCTCAAATCCTTTGCATCTGTTATTAGCAAGGCTACCACTAAGGTGAGGCCGCTGGTGTATTGCCTTTGGTGAAAATTTTAAAGGACGGGAGTGTCAAAAATTCAGTAATTAAGATAAATAATACTTTAATACAATGTTTAAAAAATCAAATTGAATGCAAAAAAATCCATGAACAAAATATCAAAATTTTAAATAAACATGGGACCAGCATTACTGATTTCTCCTTTTGCCTCAGGCTCAAATATGGCTCCACACAGCACTCATTACTAGAATTATTGTGCCCTTAGTGGGGTCCCTGTAAATTTCAGCAGACTCTGGTCTTCTGGCTTGCAGAACTGCAGGTATTCTTCCTGCACTCAAGATCATTTGGGCATCCACCAGCTTATACCCAGTATGAGAAAGAGGGAAGACATGGCAGGCAGGGAGACACCTGCAGTGGGCACAGACCACAAAGCCATGGTTCACACATTTGGTCACTGGCTTTGCACTAGGAATCAGAGGCCTGTATCAACAGATAGAGGAAAATTGTCCAAGTGAAGCTAGACTGCTTGGGAGTCAATCACTCTAGGAGTCCAATGTTGTGAGCCACTTTACACCCAAAATGGGAGGTCCTGACTCTGAGATGTAGAGAATCCGGTCCCTGGAAGTAGAGGGTCCATGCCCTAGAATCTGCTCACCAGAGGAGGTACCAGAAGAGCCCATCTCGGGGAAAAGTGAGCTGTTCACATAAGTCTTCTATAAAGACAACTCAGTGTCTCCCTGGCCCCCACAAATGTCCACTCACCAAAACAAAGCAAATTCTGCTCCAACCCCCTCTCCTCTCCATCACTCTAAGGCTGAAGAAAACTGTTTTCATCCCATGCAGGAACCCTAACCCTGAATTCTAAATACCTTGTTGTCTTAACCATTAGTAGTTCAATTTCTTTATAGTCTGAAAATTTCACAGGAACTAAAAACAATAAATGTTACTTATATCCCCCTTCCACTCCACCCTCACCTCTGTCAATAAAAAGGTCATAGTAACCCTTTCAAGGGGAAGTAGGAAACTGGGAAGATTATCTGAATAACTCACTCATTGATGTTTAAAATGTAATTATTAGACTTCTTCAGGCAGAAGCTAATGAGGAAGACTGAATATTTGGGGTTTCCCTTTCATTCTTACTGCCCTTTGGAAGTGTAGACAGTCCAGAATGAAGACACAAAGCTCTTCCTGAAATGCTTGTTCTCATCCTACTCTCATAAAACACCTTCCCTACACCCATTCCTAATGGGTCTGCTCTCTCCCAGGGACTCTTTTCTATACAAGATGGGGAGAGAAGAAGTCACAATCAAATGCAGGGGGAACATAAAGTGCTTAGGAAGAATATGGAAGAGATGGGGTTCCAATGGCCTAGTTTGGCTGTCTTCATGATGACAATTTCTCAGAAAATTGTTGGACTTGTCACTTTGCTCTGCCTATGTAGGAATAGACCAAGGTTTTTTTAAAATCTGAAAAACAAAATGACTTCACTTTAACAAAGCAGATCCTTTAGGTTAAAAATGATTTTTTGGTAAAGATAATTTTTAAAAATCCTCTCAGTTCTCAAATTTGTTTTACTATTACAGATGTAATTACAATTCAGGAAATTGATGATTATGGGACAAGAATAAAACAGAGAAGGTAAGTAATGATACTATGAGAACACTATGAAGTTTTCTTTTTGTTTTAATCTTCAGAACAATTTTTTCAGGCTCATTTTATTAAGCCTACTTACAAGATGAAAAACCTGAGGGTCTGTTAGGTAAAATAATGTAAGTGGCAGAGCCAAATTTTAAACCCAGATTTTCTGACTCAATAACACAGCAAGTTCTAAAATGAAAATAATCCACCTGGTACAATCCAGCTTTAAGCAACCTCCTTTTCCCTGGAGAGCAAAATGGAATTAAAGTGGGATTTGATTCCTGAATTAACCAGATAATTGTCCGTGTTTGTTGTTGGTTTTTGTTTGTTTGTTTATTTGTTTGTTTGTTTTTTACCTCACTTTCTGGAAATGCTCAAAATTACCTACCCAATTTTAGGTCCCCTAAACCCCAACTCTAAATTTCCAATGAGGTTTAATCAACATAATCCAAAAAAATCAGTTTAAAAAAGGATTGATCTAAACTGGTTATTTTCCTCTGTAGAATGTCAAGCATTGATTCAGCCAAGTTTTTCATAGTTTGGACCAAACTGCTGTGGGTTTTTGTTTTTTTTCCCCTTCCTGGAGAAATACTTTCAGTCTTGCTTTCTCAAAGAAGCCCCTCTTCATTGTCCACTGTCTTATGTGAAAAGAAAGTGGGATCTACAGATGTGGAAACATCTGGAAGCTTAGACCAGGAGTCGTGTCCATACTGCCTAAAGTAAGTAGGAGACTTGGCTGTTAATTTTACAACCAACCCTTCCCTAAACTCCCTCTAGAGCACACATGCACACAAACCACTTATACCTAAGAACCTAATAGACACCTCTGAGGAGCAAATAAAAATCAGATCAATGCTCAGTCATAGCTTGGGGCTCTTTGTACAAGTTCCTACTGCCCACTCACTCTTGACCACCCTCTGCTACAACAGGGATCTGAAGAGGATCCTGCCCAACTAGAAATCCTAGCTGCTCTACTTAACTACAATTCAAAAGTTTGTCAATAGGTACTTTTAGTTTGGCCCAAAGAACCCACTATTTCTTTCTCTTTTGCTTTCTCCTCCAATTCTATCTGTTATTATCTGTCTCTGTCTCTCCTAGCCTCTTTCTTTGCTGATTCTTTTGGATTTCTGCTTCTCTTGGTGGGGAAAAAAAAAAAAAAAGTGTCTACATTCACCATTGGAAGAAAAAAAAAAAGAGCAATGAAGCAAGGGTCTGTATATTGGGCGAAGGAAGAAGCCACAACATATCTTGGCCTTAATTATCTGAATCTTTCTGAACAATTGCTTCATCCCACAGCAGCCCAGACTGCCATAGATGAGGTTACTCAGAGCCAGAGGCGCTGAAGAGAGACAGTAGTGTTTATGCCTAGATGCTGCAGAACAAACCACAATTGCATATACAGAGTTATCTGGAAATCTCACTACTTCTAAAAGATTTCTGTGTGGGTAGAGATGGAGGGTGTCTGAAGATCATTTCTTTTTCATCTACCTTGTGCCTGGACCTCTACACTCACTGAGATGCACCAGCTCAATTCTATTTCCACACAGGGAGTGTGTGAGCACATAGCTGCTGAGACACACTGGGTTTTACATCTGTATCTATGCCATAATTCGCAAGTGTATGATACCTTAGTTGGCTGTATTTTTAATTTCAAAGGTATTTTTTCTCTAGGAGGCTGTGATAAAAAAAAAATGTTTATTTTTAGCAAATTTTTTCCGTGAGAATCTTTAAAATGTTTATTTTGCTCAAAAATATTTCTGAGCTTTTCTCCAATCCTTCAACCCCCAACCTGCCGCATATGCATACGCAGGGATGCCAAAGCAGCTCCTTCACTTCCCTTCTTCACAGTAAATCCACATTGCCCATTGCTCTAGATCTGCACCTCTGCCCACAATGGGCCTGGTGGGCATCTGCTGCCCTACCCTTCAGCCCTTTAGCATGGCCTATCGGCTCCCCCTGCTCCAGGAATTCCTGCTAGGCCCCCATCTCCTAAGAAGCTTTCCATTTGGGTGAGATGGAGAATTAAAGGGCCATCTCTCTATAATATATTATTGTGTATATGTGTGTATATATGTATATTCACATATATATATATATATGAATTGCCTATATTCTGGAAATGTATTACCATGTGTTTCATATTAGGCAGTTAATAACACAAATCATATTATATAAAAATATGATAGCCAATGCAGAGCAGATAATGCATGATACCATATACTAAAAGTCTATCATCCTTAAATCTTCTGGCAGCCAGGAATGGGGTGTCTAGTGTGGGTTCCACCTACGTATGTAGTTGTTATACTGAATAATTTCATAATATTTACAATGTTATTTGCTACACTTTCTAACATCATTCAGCAATTTTTTTCACCATCTGTCCTTGCCCCAATCCCGGATGCAGAGGAATTTCAGGCACACCCTTAAGAAGTCTTCAGGTCTATATTTCCCAAAGAAAATGTCCCTAGGCCCACATGCAGAGCTGGAGCAGTATGTGGCTGCTCTGGGACCCCCCCCCAAATCCCTGTGGCACCTGAAAGAAGTCATTCAGCCCTCTGCTTACAGCCAGAGCAGACTCAAGCTCAAGCTCTGAATTTGTTAGACCCCCAAATCCTGATTTCTCAGCACAGTGCTGAATTCAAAGCTTCTGATGTGGTTTTGAGAAACCTGGGACTGGTCTGCCCCCCCCCTCCAGGGAGAGGTGGGGTTGCAGGATCCCTTCCAGTTCAGAGATAATTTCAGTTGGAGAAGAAACAGGATATTGGGGAATTCCACTCACCCACCTCCATACTGAGCCAGACAAAATCCAGGGGTGCCCAGCCTGGGCCTGGACCCCAGAACCCTCCATAACAGGTCTTCTTTCCCTCCACCTCTCATCTTTATTCCCCACTTTATGTGTCTGAGGCACAAATAACTCTCTTTATCCCCCGCATTTGGGGAGTGGGCAGAGGGAACACCCATAGAATTTGAGCTCAGTATACCAGAGAGGAAAATAAAATTTATATTCCAGGCAAAGGATGTATGTAAACTCCCTTCTCTCTACATCCTCTCGGGAGATTTTCGCTCCCTGCCCCTTTAACAATTGGCAAATTCGTGGCTAAAGTTTAAAAATAAATTAAATAAAAAAGGAAATATCCTAAATTTCTGTAGACCCCAGCAAATTAGTCCCCTATTTTTAAAAACCGTCGAGTGCCTGAACAATCTTGGAAATTCAGGCAATGAAAATGTTTGGGGATTCTTATCCCGCCCCCCGCCCCAGTTATTCGGTGGGTTGAGGATTTTGTGCTGGTGGTTGCGGATTCCAAGGCACCCTAGGGCCCACCCTAACCCCTTTCCTAGCCGCAAGCGGGCTTCGGGACCGAGAGCGGTGCGTGAGACCTGGGCTGGCTGAGAGAGGAGGAGGCAAGCTACCGACTCGAGCTCAGCCCGTGGCCCGGCGCTCGGGCGCCTATGATTGCTTCACTCTCAGGCGGGCAGCTTCGGGGAACGTGTCGGAGCAGATTTCTTCCCCGGCGCATTCCTCAGAGCAGCTCGCCCGGCCGGCTCCATCGGCAGCCCAGCAGAGCCGGCGCGCCGGGGCCAGACGGCGGGGGTGGCTGGGGCGCGGAGCCCCGGGGCAGGCGGGTTTGGGAGGGGTCCCTGGCGGCGGCAGCGGCGTCGGGCCCCTTCCTTACCTGGAAAGGGAGACTTCCACAGGTGGGCGGACTGCGACTGCTCCTTGGAGCAGTACACCTGACTGTCCCAGCCGTTGGAGAGAGCCCAGTGCTGATATCCTTCGACGGGGATGAGCGCGTCGTGACGCGGCTCCGGGTGCCCGCTGATCCCAGGCACCACCGACACGTCCAGGTAGCCGGGCATCGCCTGGTAGGAGCTGGCGAAGCTGGGGTAGAAGGCGAACTCCTTGGCCCTGGAGGACAGGTCATCGCCGGGCAGGGTGCCCGACGGCTCCGGGTACTTATCGCCCGGGTGGTAGGCGCAAGGCTTTTGCTGCAGGTTCACGTTGTGCGATAGGCGGCAGCCGTAGTAACTGCCACCGAACGGGTAGCCGTAGCCAAGGGTGGCGCTGGACGAGGTGGGGGGCGCAGGCGGCGGGGCGCACTGGCGCGCCGCCTCGGGGGTCTGGATGTCCGTGTAGACAGCGCCTTGAGGGGCGCCCAGGGGAGCCGGCGGGCGGCCCAGCACGGGGTGCGGAAGCAGGTCGCGGCAGTGGCTGGCCGGGCAGCTGCTGCCCAGCCCGTCCATGCTTGGGGCTTTGCCTGGGCTCGCTCCGCTGCAGCCGCCCCCCGCTCCGCCCGCGCTGCCGCCTCCCCCGCCGCTGCCGCTCTCCGCCGCGCTGTCTTCATAGACGTACATAAGGCTCTCCGGCCAGCGCGGATGCAGGAGCAGCGAAGTCGTCATGACATGATCTGCTCGAGCTTTTTAAAAACTCCACTTGCCAGAGGCAGCGAGCTGGGGAGACACCTCGCTCTCTTTTCCCCTCCCCCATCCCTCCTCCTTACCCTCCCCACCCCTCCCCTCCTCCTCTTGGTGCTTCCACCTCCCTCCCCATATTCCCTCTACGCATGCGGAGACAGTTCATTAAGAAATCCGCGGGCTCCGGCCAGGCTCCGCTCTGCACGGTTCCTGCGCCCACGTGACAGGCCTGCGAACGCGGCGCCTGGGCCTGGTCTCCTGGGGTTCCCACCCCTCCAAGTGGGGCGGGGCGGAAAAAAAAGGTCTTTGCTGATTGGTTCTCAGGAGGGGCAAAGAGGAGGGAACTGGGAGATTTAAAGGGACAGGGCAACGCCCCCTGGCAGGCCTCGAGGAGGGAGAGAGAAAGGGGGAGGCTGAATTTGGCCGACGCAAAGGGGTCTGGAGAGACGGGTACCATTACGGGGAGCCCCCCAGGCTTAGGATGAGTATGTGGGAGACAGATTACAACCCCCCACCCCCAAAATAGCGATTTCTGTGGCTGGATTGGGGCTCGGAACTAAGGGTGAGGGGAAAAACGGATTTTTTTTCCTTTTAAATGAAGAAACTAGAAAACAGGCAGAAGCGAGCGGGGGCAGGGCTTGGGGAGCCCCGGCTGTGGCCCTGGCAGACTCCGCTGGAGCTCACCGCTGGAAAGAACCCGATGCAGCGCAGCAGCGAGTCAGACTTTGATACCGAGATTGTGTTACCATTTCCTATTTTGATTCACTTACCCAAAGCCCCAGTTTTCTGAGAAAGACCCTCTCAGCTCCTCGCCCGCAGGTCTTCCTCGAGAGGAGCAGAGAGTGCTGGGAGGATGTAATAGCCCCCAAACACACATATCATCACACAGAGCGGGGATGCTCTCAGTGAAAAACGGAGAGAGAGTAAAAGGAGGGAAATGGGGACAATAGAATAGGCTGATATTTCAATATACAATAGAAATTTAAAAGCCTCGGCGTGAGATTTTTCAAAGAAAAGGTGCCTTGGGGGTGGTGACAGGGGAGAGTATTCAGTCTAAGAGAGCTTAAAAGCTCTGGATGTGAACAAGAGCACACGCGCTCTCAGGTCCGTGTACAAAAAGGAAACGTAAAATGAGGGAGAGTCAGTGGCTCTGCCCCTTTGGAGGCACCTTTCCCAGGCGCGAGTCTGGGAGACCCCAGGAGAACCGATCTCAGCCCACCGCCCGCGGGCCCTGGAGGCCCTGGGCTGTGGCGCAGATGCGGGCCAAGGGGCTGGGCAGAGCCCGGGTCAACGCAGTTCCCATCTGGACAACCCCAACTTTAGCTCCCACGTCTTTCTTGGGGTCACTTCTTTTTAGTGTGGAGTGTTTTCATGCTTTAAAATTACCTCATATTTCAAAGGACAAATTAATACCAATTTACTGATTTTTCAAAAAGTCCCTCTCTTCTTCCCTTTCAATCTCCTGACTTGTCCGTCTTCCTATGCCCAATTTGGTGCCTCAATAGAGTCACCCCTTTCCGAGATGCATCTCCATGAAATTGAGCCAAGTTCCTTTTCAGCACAGGGCTTCCCTGAAGAGAAGAGGTAATAAAGAGAGGGGAAAAAGAGGGGAGAGGGGCTGCGGCATCTCCCTCTTTCTTGCCTCTGCCACATAGTTTACATGCTGGGCGCTCCTGTCCAGACAGCATGCAGGCTGGGGCCACACAAGTAGCCCCAGGACTAAGCCAGATACACTGGACTCCTCCAACCCTAAAAGCAAATGGCAAGGTCTGTACTGAGATCCAGCTTACCGGCCATCTCCCTTCTTCCTGTGGGGGAAGGTGGTGTTTGACAATGGAGAGCATCCTGGCATGGGTGAGTTATGATAAGAAACTAATCCTTATCATTGTGTGATCTTCATCAGGAAATGTCGCCTCAATTCAGTTCCAAAAGCAGGCTTTGGGCTAGACTGGCAGTAGGAGGAAAAATACAACAGAAAGATTTGAAACAGAAGCAAGCTAGCTTGAGTACGTTTTGAGAGTGTTGATGGTGGAAGGAAGGATAAGCCCAGGGAGAGGTGGGTATTGCTGGGAGCCAGCTTCTGGCTAGGAAACTGGCTTCCCAGCCCCAAAGTCCAAGGTCAAGATGAAAGAGGAAAGCAAACAAGGCCAGGGCAGTCTAGACTGTGTCCTGTGACCTTGCCCCCCCACCCCACATCTGCCTGGCCTGGCTGGTGGGGGTAGGTGGGTGGGGATATATACCAGTTTCCACCCACAATGGAGAAGTTGCACAGGCCCTAGTTTTCTCTCCTATAAAGTGCCATTCTGTGTAGGGAACCCAGAGGGCGGCCACCAGGAGAAAGGGCCTGAAACACCCACTCCATACCTGGGACTTCTTCCTGGATCCAGGAATGCTCTAGCCCAAAGCCAGATAACAATTTAGAGAGCCAGAATCTAAAGACACTGTCTCCAGCCTTTGGGAGTAGGGGGCAGAATGCCGGGGAGGATCTGGGTGTAAGGCTGCCCAGCAATAAATGAAATTAATAGTATGTTCTTTTCCAGGTTTATATAAGGACATTAACTAATTCCTATTGCAATGAGATATAGTTTTAATTAACCTGGCAATTTTACAATTCCATTTATTAGGGACATCATATGGCCAAAATTTAGCGATGAACGGAGAGAGGTGGAACCAAAGTCCCCGTTGTCAAGACTAGCTGAAGAAGATTTAGCCCTCTCCTCTCCAAGAGACTTTGGGGAGAGGGAAAGCTGGAGGGGAAAGTTGAGGGCTAAGGACTTAAACGAGGCTGGAGAAGTGTCCGCATGCTCTGCAGGATCCCCTACTCTTTCGTTGGGTTCCCCAAGACCTTCCGTGTCTGGAACTGTCAGCTCCACTGCTTGGGGCACTCCTGGAGCCGGGAGGGAGGCGGCAGTGCCAGAGCCCGCGGGCGGGCGGCGGAAAGTAAAGCCTTGTTAGTTAATTAACTTTAAGCCTGGGGTCGCTTCTCCCTCCTCCCCCGAAAAAAATGTGGATCTCGCTGAGGCTCAAATAAAACCAAATTAAACACTCCAGGAGAATATGCACCACTGGAAACGTAGTAATTACATCTCGGAGGCGATCCCGCCCTAGAAAGCCAGGCGCTGAAACCCACAGCTTCGTTCTCACCCCCCACCACTCGGCCACACCTTGCCCAGCCAGGCCCATAGGGCGAAGGCGCTTGACTACCGACAAGGTTTATAGAAAATCTAGGCAAATTAAAAGGAATGTGTCTACTCAGTCTCTAGCTGTGCTGCTGTTGAGGGGGAAAGGACGGAGAATTTCATCATACTAGAGGAAAATGGAACCTGGCCCCTCCGCCACAGTCGGGAAGCCCTGTCTCTGCTCTGGGTTTTTTACAAAGGGAAATTTTCAAAGATCTCAGGAGCCACTCTGCCCTCAGCTTCCTCTGTGGACTGAGGTCCCAACTAAGTTCAACTCCGAAATTCTTCTCAAAGTCTCCAACATATAAAGGAAATAGTTACCTTCTCACTGGACATGTGTGTGTGATATACATGTGCATGCTTGGCCTGTGGGTTTGGGACTGTGTGCAGGCTGGATCCACTGTTCCAGCACATACACTTGTGGACAGGGCCCAAATATGTTTATGAAGATACTCAGCCCTCTGCTGAAATCCTCTACATGCAAATAAAGATCTCTGCTGGTCTATTTAACTTTTTGTATGCACAATTTATATGCTCATCCTCTACGTAGACATTCCCCAGGGAAATACTAAGAAGAGGCAGATACCTGTGTCTTTCTGAAGTTGTGTGGTAGAATGCCTGTTCCACTGTATTAAAGGCAAAACCAGAGGTGTACATTCACAGCATTTGCAGCAAGACGGTGCAAGCTTGAGGCACACACTTGGGGGCTGAGTGTAGCTGGAATACCAGGCTAGGGGGAAGAATAAGAGAAATGAGGTTGGTGTGCCCCTTATTCAATACCCAGGTTGCCTTCTCTGGAAATTAAGTATCAGTTGATTTCTTCTCCACTTTTTCTGTTTCTTCCATATTCCCCAGAAAAAAAAGAGCTTGAAGTTCTGAAGCTCCTGCCACCTTTTTTTTTTAATTAAACAAATTCCAGTTTAAAAAAGGAGGAAATGGGTTGAAGCTGCAGGAAAACAAAGAGCCTCACCACCATGGGGTCTGGATTTTGGCCCAGATTTGGGGCCTTGGTGGATGGGTCAGGAATTTGGGGGTCCTCTTTCCATCTAGGGTGTGGACTGCAGGATAAAAAAGGAGATTTTTGGAGGACAGGGGACATAAGATATCCAGGAAAGAAAGGCATGTTTGGTATAGAGAGGACACTTATAGGAAGGGGTTGGGTTTCAGGGGGGGCCTATGGAAGGGCACCCATGAGAGTATGTCTGAGTGGAAAGAGCCTCCCACACACTCAGAGGAAATTTCTGGTGGCTTGCAAAGGGTGGTATTGGTGGAGAAGGAAAGAAAAGTAGCTGATCCTGGGACTTCCTGCCTGCTCAGTCCCCTTATGGCCTCTTTTCCTCTACCTTTCTGGGCTCTGGAAGGTCTGAGGTGGCAGACAGGATGCCACCTCCCAGGTTCTTGGATCCCTCTGGGACCTGCTCTACTTTAATCTCTCCACCCCCACAGCCTGGCCTCAGAGAAGGGGCACCCAGACCTATCCTCCCAGTCTGCAAACTCACCTCCTGAGCAGCGGCTGCCATCCTGGTTTTTCACCTTTATTGTCTTTCCTCCCTGGGCCCTCAGCTTGAAAGAAGATGAGACCAGTATGGCTGAGACATCACTTTGCTCCTAGTTTCAAAATTTTCTGCTCTCAAACCCAAACATACCTTCCTCAAGGCCCTATTTACTTCCCTCTTTTAGATTTCAGGAAAATGCACTCCTGCTGCTGCCTACTCAGGACTTGCAGTGCTGACCGAGGGTTTGGTGAGTCACATAAAATGATCCCCTGTGCTTCTGCAGAACCCACAAAGGGGTCCTGGCTTAGGCTCTTATCAGCAACCTTTTTCTGAATTCTCTGCCAGCCTGCCCCCAGTCGTAGACCCTGCCTGATGGTGCACTGGGTCTGGGTGGGACAATCTGGTGGCGTATTCCACAGAGAACTCTCAGGAAATCTCCAGTGGCCTCCAAGGTCCCTACCCCAGCCCTCTTTCTTTCACTGCTTCCTAGCCCCACCCTCTCAGCCCCCACCAGAGTCATCACAGAGCCCCTTCATAACCTTCCTCATTCTCATTTTTCCCAGCCCCATCCCTTCTCTAATCCTTATCCCTCCTACTTCCTTTTCTTTTGCAGCAGCATCTCTGCCTGTCACTTGCCCTCCTCTCATCCCCCATTGATAAAAGAAGTTCAGAGAATAAACATAAAGTTAAGAAATTAACAAGTGTCTCCTCCCTCTCTTCTTGCCTCCACAGAACCCCTACCCCCACCCTATTCTCTGCTGTGGGAGAGAGCCCTCTGACCCCCTCCTCTCCCCCCAAAACACCTCCCCCTTTTAGGAAGCCCTTCAGAAACAGACAAATAAAATCCTGATTTTAGGGCCTGTCTGAGAGGGAAGTCCAAGTTCATTTTCAAGTTAGACAAGGGAGCTGAGGGGGGTTGGAAAAGAGGTGGAAGAGTGTTGACTGGGGGGTGGATTTGGCTTCCTTGCAGAGATCTAACAAAGGCTCCTTTTGGTCAGAAAGCCAACAAACCGAATGCTTGGAAAAGGTATTTATCACTTCGGATAATTTCCTGCATCTTTTAAAGTTTAGATTTGGAGCTCCTAGAATGGAGGTAGACTCTCTCTCTCGCTCTCACTCTCGCTCTCTTGCTCTGATTTCCAGTTATTTTTAAAAACATATTAAAATAACATTTTCCCCCCTCAGGGCAAGGAGGAATTGTGAACCCCTGGGTAAAGTGGACTGTTTAACCTGTCCCAAAGAATGACTAGATATAATAGGTATAGTTGAAGGGCTGAACTTCAACTCTAATTAGGTGAGAGACATCCTTAATGCTACCATGATGCTGAGAACTGGAGTTTGATGGGGTCCTAAGAGGCAGATGGTGGAGGGTATATGTATGTATATTTCATCATGGATAAGAAAAAAATTACACCCCAAATGGATCACAGCCTAGTTCTCCCCATGACCAGACACCCTCAGAAGTCACAGCAGAAGATACATTCTAATTATGTGAATTTGAAAATCATTGAGCAGAACACAAGAAATTAAAGGACCTTTAGAAGATGCTTCGTTAAAAGAAAGTTTAATTTTCCCATCTCCAAAAAAGAAAGAGGTGAAGACCCAAGATTCAACTAAGAGGGGAAAAGAAACCCCTCTGCTAAAATGGCAAACTTGCCTGAGATCTGTGGAGCAAAAGTCAGGAGGGTACTTGGGAAAAGATTCCTGCTGGTGGTGATTAATTCGGTCTTTCTAAAAGGATATAATTTGGTGCAGTTTTAGTGACTGGAGGGAAACTGTTCCTGCGATACCCCTGGAGAGAGAGCTGTTGGATTTTCCTTTCCTCACTGCCTCCTCTCTCTAGCCCAAATTTCCCCTTCTGCAGGGAGTATTTCAAATAACTTTTTTTCTCCTAGTTGTGGTGTTGCCTTGTACTGCCATTTACTGCATGACTTTACTGCATGCAAAGTCAATAAAATCTAAAGAATAGAAAGGAGGATGGGACATCCATTTCTTCTCTTTCCAAAGATTACTGCATTCACTTGCATAGTCAGAGAAAATTTAACTCAGATAAGAAGAAATATCTTCAAAGCACAGAGACCATCCTAGTATCATCACATTTGATGACCTTCAGCATTTCTGGGTAGCACGATTGTTGAGTCTGGATTTTTGGACACTATTGGATCGCACACATGCTGGGGAACATGTGTTGCAATGGGTGTGCCTTGTACTTGTATAGCATGGAGACATTTTCAGGTCAGTGGTGACAAGGGTGCTGGTTGTGGAAGACTGATAAAGTAGAGGTGAAAGGAAAGGAAACAGGGTTAAGATGTGAGCTTAGATAAGACCCCGTGAATCCATCAACTCCAGCTCTCTCCAAAGGTGGCCTTCTCTCCTTCAGCTAAGCCACTATAAGCAAATGGATGGGAGAAAAGACCATCCTAAAGTTTTTCAGGGATGCAGTTCTTAAGGCATAGTGACAAGGAGAGGAACCTAGTACAATTTCTCTCCTATTCGGAGGCCTTAGGAAAATCCTTTTCTGCTATAACCTACATTTGTGACTTAAAGCACTTGTAACTTTCTTTTCAGTGCTTGGCTAATTAATAAATTTCTTTCCAAAGAAGTTATACAGATTTACTTCTCTCTCATCTATTATTGACCTGTCATCTCTAAACAAATAAGTACATAATATATACTTTGTTAGGTTTAAAGGAACTTTAGATAAATATTAACATACAATATGTGTTCGTGGATACCTATACACATATAATTAGGTAATCTCTGTAAAAAAAATTAAGAATATTCCCCTTAAATATGACAATATAGTCGTGTTTAATTTAAAAATGTTAAAGCATTTCATTGTGTTTATGTTAATACTAAGATATGTGTGGGGGGAGGGTTGGTGAACGTACAGTTTTGTGGATAGAGATATATGTTGGCACAGACACGTTTTTAAATCCATCTCCACTAGTGTTTTCTCTAACGCAGTTAGCAATGAGGTGGAAATGGTATTCGGGCATACATAAGGCAGAAATTCTTTTTTAAATGTTATTTTTAAGAGCGAATAAAAACGCCAAGTCTGAGGATATCCAGGAGCAACTTTGCAGTATATAATCTTCAAATCCATTTTCCCCAGACATTTTAGGGGAAATATGTGCCTGCTAGAAACCAAGTTGTCAGCTCGCCCGAATTGGAGGAGTCCTGGCTTTGAGTCTGTTCTTTTGGCACTTTTTTTTTTCCTGCACGGATTTTAGGAGATTTGGGCCACTTCTGGAGCCTGAGTGCAAGTCCCCTCAGCCCTAGCAGTCACTACCGCTTAGCTCTGCTAGAAATGGGGCACCAGCATCTAACTCCTTTTTCTTTTCTCTCTGGGTTGCTTCCAAGACTTCAAGAGTTCCTTGTTTATTTTAATAGCTTGATTTTTTGTTTTTGTATGTGTAGTAATTTTTAAGTATTTGATTTCACTAACTCCGACCAAGCTTAAGCTTGGCGAAATCCGCTTGCACACAGGACAATAAATGGCGGACACGGAGGACAGGGACTCAGTGCCCGCGTTGGGAAGCACAGGCTCCACTTTCCGCCGGCGCCAGAGAAGATCCAGCGAGCCAAACACAATCACATGTGTAATAGTGATTGATGTACTTGTGTGCGCTATCTGGGCACCTATAGCTGTGCACATAGGTGGGTACCTTTATTTGTGTAGTGGAGCAGACTCTAATGAGATCCTTGAGAACTCGGGTGTGCGGGGAGGCGCCGGGCTACCCCAGCTGAGCATTAATGGGTGTGCTAATGTGAACCGATTCGGCGGTTTGGGGAGTTAGGTCCCTCTGCCTCCAGGGGCTCCTGGGTTTATCTACTGGAACACAACCTGATTGCGGATTTCTGTTGGCAATCAACTGCCAAGACTAAGAATCAGAGGGCTTTCTTTTCCTGCTCTCTGCCTGTGCCTATTCATGTGGAAAGGATACCTCCCAAATAGGGAAAGAAAAAAAAAAAAGCTCTTATTTTCTGTTTTTCTTTTCTTTTGTTCTTCTTTTTTAAATGATTAATCTTGGGATACAGAAGTGATAAAATAAAAATTATACATTTACAACGATTTTTCAAAAAAGGTTGAGAGAATCCCTGGTTCAAAAATAAAAAAAAGTGGGGTGAGTGAGGGAGTGGGTGGAAAAGGCTGGAGATCCAAGGAAAAGAAGCCTTGAGAACAGACTTCTGCAAAACTGGGTAAATCTTAGCTGGTATAAGGGTAAAAGAGGAAACCAAATTATTCAGATGCCAGGAATCTCAGTATTAGTTTCTGTGTGGCTATATATTTGTTGCCATTTGCTGCATATAATACATATAAAAAGGCATGGTAATGTTTTATGTAGAAACCCTTGTTGACAATATCATCATAAAGCTGGACATGTTTCAAACGTACTTCTAAACCTAGTGCCCTGTGGGTCTACAGAATTCTTGTATTAAACCCTTTCTTTAGAATACTTTATACTTTAAATAGTAGGGGCAGGATCATAAACAGAGGTGAATTTCTCTTTTCAAACGTTGCCAGTAAGAAAAGCTGGCTTATTACCTTTCAAAGCTTAGCTCCACCCTTGAAAAATTAGTTTCCCAAATGTGATCTATCCTGAGAAGAAGAAAGCCCAATCAACTGCTCACTGGATCTTGAGATCTGGTGCTCCGGGTGTAGCCATTTAGAGGAACGCTCCTCGCTAAGTCCAGAGACACCCCTTCGGCCTCCATGCTGGCTTCTCAGGGCTCACTCCTTAGGCTCTGAACCCTGTAGGGATTTCTCTGATGTTCTGCCCAGCTTGAAATATGGATCTGAATCTGCCAATTCAAGTGGAATGGGGTGACACCCGAATTGACTCTGCAAGTGCATATTCAGCCTAAGTATTATGGGCAGCAGGCTGGTTTTACCAAGCTTCAGTCATCCAGGAAAAAAACTGAAGCCCAAATATTCCCACCAAGAAACATGTCTTCCATTGACATAATTAGAAAACCTGTGTGTCTGTTGTGTGTGCGCTCTCTCTCTCTCTCTATATATATGTATATATATGCACACACACATATATATGTATATGTATATATATACACACACATATATATATACATATATATAACTTTCTCTAGCCTAGCCTAATGCCTTTTATCATAAAAAAAAGACAATATTCTTCCAGTAATTGACTCATGCCCCAGAAAGGCAGATCCTGTCCTTGTACGCCAGGAAAAATGCACAGAGGACCCAGTCCACCATCTCAAAGCACACTGCACTAGTCTTTATTAGATTTTCCTTTTTTTTCCCTCTGTCTTTTTCCTCTCCAGCCACATTTTCCTGAATTTCTCAAATAATCGAAAGGTAAGTGAGAGGAAGAGTTGTCCAAATTTTTCAACGATTTCACTGTGATGTTTTTTAGAACGCTGAAATATTGTCACACCACTTCCATGGAGAACCTTGCGGCTGTGACCTGCCCCACACAGAGGACTTGGAGAATGAGGTCCATGATTTATAAACAGGGAACATATCTTTAAAATCTGCCTTGGTCACCATCCCCTAGAACAGTGAAGAAACCCCCCTCAGCACCTCCCTCTCCACCATTTCAACTTTTACTTAATAGCTTCAATTCCAGGGCTCTAAAGTTGCAAGGCAAGGTCCCCCTTCTCAAGGCCAAAAAGGCGTCTTTTTGTTCCCTCGGATACAGAGCCAGCTCAGTAGTGCAGGCTCATGCGGGCGGGAGAGAAGGAAGCCTCATCGGAAAAGCCAGTGAGGTCATAATCTCGCTCCAGGTCTTTATTTTAGAGATCAGTCTCATTATTTAATTGTCTTTTCTCTTAGGGTTGTTCAAAGAGCTCGGGGATATCGCCTTCTTGCCTAACTCCCCAGCAGCACGGTATTCTGTCCTCGAAAACTGACGGCCTCCTGAAGCCAATATCAGGCGGAGGGAATGGCCGAAGCTGCGCGGGGAACTCTCGGCTGAGGACTGGCCTTTTTCTTCCCGCCCCTCAGCCGCGTGCATTCTATCAACACTTTTGGGACGGCCACTTCGAGGAGTGTGGGCTCTGTGCTCAGAGCATTTTCTCTGCTCACTCCCACAATGATCCGGGGTCCAGCTGTGCAGACATAGCCTCCGAACCCCCCTCAGGCTTTGAGGAGCTGAGGAGTGCGCTGCTCTCTGAGGGACCCGCAGAATGTTTACACAGTCCAGAGCTCGAGGTCCCACGCTCCGGGCCACCCTTATTTTCTCAGCCTGGACAAAACGAAATCTGCATCCGTCAGGACCTCAGTACCCAGACCCGATGGCGCCTGCCCGTCCACGTCTTTAGTTTTTTCAAGGGAATAGATTTAAAGGCGGAAAGCACCGAGCGGGAAGAAATTTGTATTTTCAAACATTCCTAGCGGAACGTGTATGTGTGTTGGCGCTGGACTAGGGCTGGGCATCTGCGCAGTGCCTCCCCGCCCTTTCCAGGAGCTGAGTCCTGCTGGAACGCCTCCAATTTAGGGGACCGCGTCACTTTCTCGCAGTCGCCCTCCCAGGACAGATAGCCCCACCCCCCCTCAAAGCTGTTTACCAGGGGGGCGGCCGTCTCTCCAGGCAGCGTCGGAGCTCCGGCCGCTGCAGGCGGCGGATGGGCAATGGCGAGGGGACGCGGCCCGGAGCAGCCCTGGGCCCCAGATCTTCGAAACCTTCGGAACCAGCTTTCGTGTGGACAGACGAGAATGAATGGCGAGAGCGAAGTGAGGGAGTCCGGACTTTCGAAGTCTCCAAAACCACACTTTGCAGTTTTGCAGCTCTGTAAACTTCAGAGCTGCTCTCGCTGAAATGCGACGAACAGGGTCCTTCTTAATTGCGGCATTGGAGGGAGAGGGCATGATCTCAACCCCTACGTGTCTATAATAACGGATTATTCCTTTCCGAAATCCTTCCATTAATTTACTTAAGAAGCCTTGGCTACTCTTAGCTTTGAGATTTGACAAACTTCCCACGGCCGGTGGGCGTTAGATTGTTCCAGCGTGTGGTCCAGCGCATTCAAGAAACCGGGCAGCGGAGGGTGCTTCATATCAAACTCCAGTGAAACTAGAACAGACCAATGCTTACTGCACATGTGCATGAATAAGATAGTGAGTGTCGCTGCAGAAGCGTACATCTGGGGGAGAATAGAGACTGCTCTTTCATTAGTGATCAGTAAGGGCCAGTATAGAGATTAACGGAAAGGATCCAGTTGCCGGAAATTACCTTGGTGCGGGGTTCTGAGAAGCTGTTTGCCCCCACCACCACGAATGAGACTCCAAGAGAGTTTTTTGGTATTGTTGTAAACATTCAGATTCTTCTTGTGATGACCTCAGCCCTGCCAGATACGTCTTCTGATCCTACCAGAATGAGGCACTTTAAAATATCCAGTTTGGGAATTCATCTGATGTAAAATATGATTTTGTTTATGGTTGAAGGGCCAGGCAATTCCCCTGCCTGCCTTCACTGGATTTTACTGACCTCTGTTTCCAGTGGCAAATTTTACCAGATTCTTTTCAGCGGCAAAAAGGTGTGTGTGTGTGTGTGTGTGTGTGTGTGTGTGTGTGTGTGTGTGTTTTGTTTTTTAGTTTGTTTGTTTTTGCAGGGCAGAGGGGGGAGGGGAGCAGATGGGCAGGGAGTTTGTGACTAATTCCAGGCTTCCTGAGATATAAGGGTTCCAGGCACGTTTTCATTACACATGAGGCCAGAAGTTGAGGGATGAGGAAGGAACCAGTCTCTTACAAATGGAAGGTCTCCGTAGTCAAGTTACAGACTTGTCCATCTTCATGGCCACCTGATTGTTATCAGCTCTGTTCCTGTTCTTTCATAGGAGTCCTTTCTTTTCTCTCCTATCTGTCTTTATTTTCCCTCATTTATCAACACACACCAACAGGAGAAAAGTTCTTTTGGAGAGTAAAGATCGTCCTTTCGAAGAAAAAAAAAAGAAGTTTGCTCTCTATAATGGTTGACCCATTAGTACTCCATGAGGATCTTCCAGGTCAGTCTCTATAGCAGATACTTCCTCCAAATCTTGTAGCTCTTCTCCTGAGCCCACAGCTGCACTACATTCCCCCAGCTTCCTTCGCAGTTTGATGGGGTCATGTGACTGCTATTTAGTCAATGGAGTCTATATGCCTTTTTCTGGTGAGAGCTTATAACAAGTGGATGTGTCTTTATTCTACCTCCTCCCCATGCTTTTTGTCCCCTTCCCATGTTTGGATGCAGACCATAAGGTCCTAGGGGAACAGTGGAGATACAGATGGAAAGAGCCTAGACCCCAGAATCACATGTAGAGAGCTGCCCACTGACAAGAATTATTTCCTGAGGACTTTACCTGAGAGGGCAATAGCATACTGTTGTGTCTGAGTCACTCTGCACATTTTGGAGTTTATAATTGCCACCCAGTCCATCTTTAACACACTCTCTTTAAAAGAAAAAAATGAAACTTAATTTTCGTCTTCCATCACCCCTTGTAAATGTCAATGGATGTTAGGTAATCCTTCCTGGCTATTGGATTAAAACCCTAGGAGGCCCCAAGACTCTTCCGCCCACTCTTAGGTAACAGACAGCCCTATAACAACTTTAAGTTATATACATAATTTCAAATCTATATTTAGAAAGTCCAGTCCAATGTATCCTCAAGACTGAGTTTGATTTAATGTGAAATCTTCTCCCCTTCCTAACTCTGGATTGCTTCATCTTAGATGCCTATAGAGAGAAAGGGGTGTGGGGAGGGTGTGATTTGAGATTCTTTATTTTTTACCCTTGTGTTTCTTTTCCTCCCCCTATCCTCAGTGCTGTTTTAGACCCACTAGTGTGATTCAAGAGATGAAGAAAGAGAGGGATTGACTTGAACAATGTTTTAGTGACTTTGAGTTGTGGAGATAAACTAGATCAGCACTACTGTAGTGGTAACTACATATCACCAGATGAAGCAGAACTTTGGCAGTTACTTAATTTGATATGTAGACAAGAGAGTGTAGATTTAGATAATTCAAGTTTTTAGACACATTTTCTGAATTATCTGGTTTGATATATTTCTAGATCTAAATAAAGAATCACTGTTCACTTCACTAGATAGTGCAGAAACAGCTCCAATTGGCCCCTTGAAGAGGTGGCTGATATGAGAGCATTTTCTCCAAAGACAATGAGGATATACTGCTTTGAACTGGTTCACCCAAATTCCCTCCATCCTCTTCCCCAGATATACAGACTAGACTCACTCTCAGGAAATGAGTTTCAGGTTCCCCACATTCCATTTCCAACATTAGGAACTGGGCTGTCTCCTTCCTGCAGTTCTGTTTAACATTTTGCTTCTCTCATGGAAGTCACAGCAGCTATCTAATAGTCAGGATGCCTGTCAGACTCTGGCTCTTTTGAGACACTGACATCTCTCTTTATTATCAGTGCCAAGCCACTAAGCCAGCTCTGGGATCACCAGGTGGGAGAAAGCCTACCCAGCCATAGCATGCCAAGTGGAGAAATGAAGTGTTAATGATGCCGTTAACTTCATCCATGGACACTGTTAGATGATAAGATTTTAGAACTGTCTACATGCTGACAAAGGGAAATTTCAATCTTTCATCGGGTTATTTCCAGATATCTAGCTATATGGTAGCAAGTGGATGAATTAACCAAATGACATTTTCTTCTGCTTACAACCAATTGCTTGGCATTACATAGACCCTTATTAAGTGTGCATGTTATTGAACGGCACCAATATTCTCTGATCCTGAGTGTGAGGAAGAGCTGTAGAGTGAGGTGCATGTAGACAAAAAGAATTCAAATCTGTGGCTGAGACTAATCTAAACTTGGAAATTTGTTTATCATTGTGAGCTAGGAAGGATTTTGTATGTCCATGGTTAACAGCTAAATCAGTCTAGAAATTACTCTGGTCTTTGGTGAAAATGTAAATTAGGTTAAAAATTGAAATATTCATCATGGATGACCACTTGGCCTACTTTCTCTGGATTACGTCTAATCTTTTAATTCACTTTTTGAAGTCTATAATATGTTATATTCACCATCACCACTTTTTGGGAATAAGCAAAGAGGGAAGGGCTTGACATTCAAGAGGAGAGATTGTGCGTTCATATAATGAAGGATATTATTCTGGCAGTAAGGGTTATTAGATAATGGAATGAGAATTGAAGAGTGTGACATCCATTCCCCTTGTGTACCTTTTTGAATACTAGATCATTTCTAATTTACCTGAACAGAAATGAATGGGTACTGGACTGGAGACAGGGGCATGTCTGAGATGACCTCTTGATCCCCCTCCCCCATTTTTGCCTTTGGCTTCTATAATTTTCTGACAACAGCTGTACCTGTAAAATGTGTCAGATTTAGTAACAGGGTCAGGGGCTGCTGTCACTTGGCAAACTTCAACAACATGACCCTGGCAAAGACTTCAGAATAAAAACATCAGGAAAATAAACACCCAATGCTCCATAGCAAGAAGACTGGCTTGGAAATGTCAAGTTGAAATACTAGTCTATTTGGGAAGGGAAAGAACTGGAGCAAGTCCTCTGACACTCCTCTGCCTCCTGGAAAATCCCCCTCTAGCAGCAGAGCTAATGCCAAACACATCAAATTAATTAAGAAAAGAGATAGGAGAGGTGTTAGGCTGAGTTTCTGTCTAGTCGATCTCTCAACCAACATCCTAAAAGGAACAAAGCACATTCTGGGCTGGGGGAGAAAATACTACAAAATAAGAGATAAGGACATTTCCTGCATATGTGGTGCTCCACCCCATCTGTGCAGAGAAATGGAACATTTCCCTTTCAGGACCCAGAAGTAAAGATGAGAAGACTGAGAGACAAGAAAAGTGAAAGACATCGATGTGGATGAAAGCTGCAAGAGGGGCTAGAGGAGTCGACAAGAGAGTGATCTTCAAGGAGAGGAGATAGATTGTTCAGAGTTGGGGAGGGGAGCTGAAATGGAGATGAGGGCAGAAGTGGGAAAAGACTTGTGTCCCAGGTTAGGCAGCTTAGAGACTGGAGAGGACAAGATATGTGTCAGAGAGAGTGCAGGAGTCTGCTTGAGCAGAAATTCTGCATCTGGAAATCAAGGGAAGAGAGGCTCAGAAGCTGATGAATTATAAAGCTGTTGAACCAAACGTGAATTTCTGGGTAAAAGTGTTTGTGACAAAAATGCTGACCAGGGAAGAAGCTTTCGCTCTGGCTACCTTCTAGAAGGAAGTAAAATCCAACCAAATGAGGCTGATGCAGTCATCTTTGAGCAGCTAAACAGGGCAAGCACAGAAAAAGTAGGCTGCTTCATTGGTTTCGATCTGAAGCGGCAGCAATATCTGCCAGCTGTGAATAAGTATCCTGGGAAGAGCCAGAGGCTGCATAGAAGCATGTTTCTGGTTATATGTCTCCAAGTGTGTGTGTGTGCACATGTGTGGGTTTAAGCCTTCATGCATACCTTTATGTGTTCTGATTGTGTTCCTCTATGAACACTTTAGAAAAATATGCAAAAGATGCATCAATAATAGACATTAGACATTAAATTAGAAGATAGACTGATGAGAGGGTTTGAGTAAAATGAATCTTATGGAGGAAAGCATAATGCTAATCTGTCTACACCATACACACACACACACATGTAGACATTGAATAACATTCATGTATGTTAGAAATACACATATACAAAGATATACCATTTCACATATGGATAAAACACAAGTGCTGTTGAGTAACTGCTAACATTTCACGGATGTACTATAGAAAAGATTAAGAGAATATAGACTCAAAATAGTGTTTAAATCATTTTATCTATTCTTTTGTCTATAAGAAAGAACACTAGCTAACCAACTGTTTCAAGCAACATAATGACTTTTTTCTTAAAGAACTCCAGGAAATCAGTCCAATCTCTAAACCCCCATTAACATGTGTACTATAGAGGAAAGTGCACTAAATCCTGCAGGAGTCAAAAGATATGGATTAGTTGTCCACATCTGTCACCCAATAGCAGAGTATTCTTTGGTAAGTCATTTTCTCTTTGACTCTGTCTCTTCATCTATTAAATGTAAAAACTGTTTATAAAATATATGGTTCCTTCTAGCTATAGTCTTAGAATTTATATATGTGATGTATATATATATATATATATATATATATATATATATATATATATATATAATTATACACACACAATGTTATCCAAGTGTCCAGAAGTGTTTTTTTGGTGGCAGAGAAATTAGAAGATGACTGTAGTTGTCCATAAAATGCCCAAACAACATTTCATTTTGTTTTCTAATGGAAAAATTCCAAATATGTTTTTTGGTATTGAGAGGACTAAGGGATTAAGGACTGAAATTTTCATCTTTCAAAAACTGAGTTGGTGTGATATAAACAATGAACCTGAGAATGAATAGGCCCATAGTCACCTGTTCTACACATATGTTGGAAATGGGTCCTGTGATTATGACAGTAGTTATGCAGCGTCAAAACAATGGGATGATTTAGTCGAGTTAGTGAAAAAAATCAGTTACATTGGTCATTTGGCACTGGGTAGTCAAAAAAAAAAACTTGTTAAAAACATTTTAAGCAGATCCAGGCTTTGTCTGAGTTATGGCTGTGTGCCCGTCTCCACCAGAATTAATGCTTGAGCTCTCTTTTCCCTGGATCTCTCTCTAGCCTCACCCCCAATAACCAGCAGAGAGGATGTGTTCAGGGTTCCCAGAGCATCCACATTCTGAACACCTATTAGCATATCAGTATACCTTAATGCTCCACATATATATGACGTTGAAGAACAGATAGACAGTCAGACAATAGCATGTTCTCTTTTGAAGGCTCCTAGTAGAGCACTAGCTCTTACCACAATATTCCATTGCAAAAGAAAAAGAAAAAAAAGTCCACCACTGGCAAACTTCATCCTGAATGTGGACAGGGAGCTGATCATAACACAACAGCCTGAGATAACCTGTATCACAAAGCCAAGGCTGGCTGTGATTACTGAGCATTTATATAGCACTTTATCTGGGTCCTGTATGTCAGCATCGTTAATGGGAGATAACTCACCAGGAGTTAAAGCTGAGAAAAAAAATTCATGACCAAAAAGAAAGAAAGGAAAGCTTAAGGATCTGAGTGATTCCATAGGGACTTGTGGTTACTCAGCAATGGGGAGAGTAAAGATGCTATTTAAAGAGGACAAGGAAAGCTCTTTTGTTTCTCCCCTGTGAACGGGAGTGACTGAAGGTGCAGAAGATACAGACAAACCCTGCCAATGAGACTGGCTAAGCCTGAGTATAACTAAAAGAATGTAGAGTTTGTTTTCTATAGCACCTTATATCCTAGGAAACTTATCATATAGGAAGGGTTATGACTAATGAATGGTTGAAGGGTAGTTCTGTCTGGAGGCAAGGAGGCAAGGGGATAAAAAAGATGCCCCTTTAAAGTGGCCAAGCCCAGAAGTCAATTTTAAAAAATAAAATATTCAAAACTTCATCAAAGTTTCATTGTGACATTTTTATAAAGTATAAATTAACTCAAATCCTCTGTTATAATAAATAAGAGTGTAATCATTACATTGGCTGACAATATGCAAATGATCACCAAAACCTCAGGAGATTGAAAACAGCAAGGCTGTTTATCTGTGGTTTAATGCTGAAGGCATGGGTTTAGAGAAAAAAGACCTCAGTTTGAAACTTGGTTCCACCACATGTTATCTGTGTGAAGTTGAAGAAGGATTTAACCTCACTGAGCCTCAATTTTTTTCATTTGTTAAAAGGGAATTTTGTAGTACATATTGATGAGATGGACTTTTGTTTCCAGTATTATGGCAAACAAGAATGTTTCACTATAAAGCACCCAGAAATAAACTGGATAAAACATATTCTTTTAAATACATAGCTGAGATTGCTAGTAAGGAAGAAAAATCTAAGGGGCCAAAAAAAAAAGAAGAGAATTGAAAACCTAAATGGTAAGTGTAAGAGCTGATCGTGGAGCTCCCCTACAATGTGTTTGGGAGTACCTGCTGATCTTGGTAATCAAAGGGTTGTTTTGTTTTGTTTTGTTTCGTTTTTTTTTTTTTTTTCATTTTGTGTGTTTAAGGTTATGCAAAAATCAGAATGCTAATTTATAATACTATAATTACAGGAATACAAACTTTAGATTGCTTTGTTTATTTCTCCCAATTTTATATATTTAACAAGAGTAGGTAATTTGTATTCTGTTCCATTTCTCCAGTCAACATTCATTTTTTTTTTAGGTTTTCATAGTCATCTAGGAATGGGAATCAAGATACAGCCCAGATAAAAAAGAAGAGTAGTAAAAACATCTGTCCACTAATAAAAAGAGAGGACAAAGCAGACAAAGACAAATATCATATGATTTCACTCATATGTGAAATTTAAAAAAAATAAACAAACAAAACGGAAACTCATACAGAGAACAAACTGATGGTTGTCAGATGGGTGGAATTGGGGGGGATAAGTATAAGAATTAAGAAGTGCAAATTGGCAGTTACAAAATAGTCATGGAGATGTAAAGCACAGAATATGGAATATAGTCAATAATATTTTAATAACTATGTATGGTGTCAGATGGGTACTAGACTTATCAGGGTGATCGCTTCATAAGTTATATAAATATCTAATCACTATGTTGTATACCTGAAACTAATATAATATTTTATGACAACCATAATTGAATTTTTTTATTGTTAAAAACAAAGAGAAGACAAAGAAGTTTATCCATCTTGGTCTAGGTTCTGGACGGGAAAAGAATCGCAACATTATCAAAACACATTCTCCTGTGAGATTTTTTTTTGCCTCCCTTTATACCAGTTTGGAGTTCAAATTTATATCATACACATAGAGTAGGAATTCCTTAGCTGAGAAATTAGTATTAAAAGTGATCCCATGCTTGATTGCTTTGCAGAAGCAAACATATAAAACCTTTCTGAAAAGAGATATCCTCAACTAGACCAGCCCATATTTCCATGGATAAACTTTTACTTAGGATAAGTTCATAAATCAGAATTACAAAGGCACAAAGAAACCATCCAAAAGAACAAATGTCAGCAGACACAACAAATAGCAGATTTGGACTCCCAAGAACTTACAATAATCCATTATCAGATGCAGATAATAAAATAAGTATGCTTATGTGATTAAAGATACAAAGCAAGAATTTTTTTTAAATAAGAAAAATAAAATACTATAAAAAAAAGCCAGACAAATTTGAAAAGGAACCTAGTAGAATTTTTAGATATGAAAAATATACAATATTTTATCACTTCTTAGATGTGCATTGTTCACATTTTAGCATCTCTGAAATCAGGATATTTCCTACAATTGCTGTTGTTTAGGCAGCTCTTTTAATGTAGTTGTCATTGCCTGCTTGTACACATCAAAATTTGCAAAATAGATGACAGTGACTTTGAACAAGTCCTGGAGATGATATGCAGCACTCTTGTTGCGTATGTATATTGTACCACAATAAAAAAATAAACTTTAAGACAAAAAATGTAGTCACTATGTAATCATAAAAGCAACAGTTCACCAGGAAGATATAGCATTCTTTATTTTTATGTAATCACTTCAAATATATAAATGAAACTATAAAAAGAAATTGATAAATTTACTATAATAGTTGGAGATTTTTAAAAATCATAATTCTTTAGTAATTGATTAATTGGCAGACAAAAATTAATAAAGACATAGGAGATTTTAATAATACAATCAGCAAGCATGGTTTAATGGATATATGTAGAACACTTTTTGCAAAAACTAGAGAATACACATTTGTTTTAAGAATATAAAGAACATTTTAAAAATTGATCATACACCGGGCCACAAAACAAACCTCAACAAATAAAAAGAATCAGAGTTAAACAGACCACATTTCTCTGAACACAGCAATTAATTTAGATGTCAATAACAAAAAGATAAAATTCCTACATAGTTGGCAATTTAAGAACACATTTCAAAGCATATCTAACAATGTAAATTAGATTATATTTAGACTGAACAATAAAGAAAACAAAAAATTTAGGATAAGTTAAAGTAGAATTAAAGAGAGATTTATAGCTTTTAATACATTAGAAAAGAAGAAAGGAAAACAAAGAGCTAAGTTCCCAGTTCAAGAAGTTACAAAAAGAATGTCACACAATCCCCCTTGCAGCAGATAGAAAGAAATTATAATCGTAAAAGTAAAAATTAAAAAACAAAGATACAATAAGGAATCAGCAAAACTCCAAACTGATAAAAGCTCGCTCACCAAAGGGCACTGACAGGTCTCAATCAGGTGGACAAGATGACCTGGATTTGTAAATGCCAGTCAGCCTCTCTATCAAGTCGTCTAGGGCTTGCTAAAAGGGTTCATTAATATGGTAGCTATGAGAGCAAGATTGGAAATTATGAAACAAAACAGCTTTTCTCTCACCAAGGCAGATCCGGCTATTATATACCTCCTAAGGTTAATATGCCAGCAGCACAGACCAATAATGAGCCATATGGTACTGTGCCTGAGAGGATCAGCTAAAGCAGGTTGATTATAGTGGGTTTCTTCCATCACAGAAGAGACAGTGTTTTGTCCACACTGGAATATATTTTCCATATAATGATTTTGTATCTGTCAGCACCATCATCCACGAACTTACTAAATACGTTATTCACCATTAGATATCCTACACTATATCTTTCTCATCCAAAGTTCACAGAAAAAGATTTAAAGCAGTGGGTTCATGCTCACAGGCTTCTTACCATGCACTCCATCATCGATAGGTGCTTAACATGAAATGGTAGAATGGCCTAATCGAGACTCTATTACAGAGCCAGATGGGAGATAGCATCTTGTGAGGTAGGGGTGCTGTCTTGGGTGAGCCATAGTTGGAGATATTTCTTCCATAGCCAGAATATATGGATCTAGGCTCCATATATCCACATAGAGTTGACTTCTTTCACTATTACACATAATGACCTACTTGAACATTTCTCTTGACTTTCATTTCTTTACCTTTGGATTTTGCTGGTTTAAAGGTGTTAATTCCTAGGAGAGCTTTATAGCTTCCTAGCCATTTTGTATTCTGCATGCCACTGAATCAACAGGAAAAGGGATTCCTGTACCAGCGGGCATGAAAGAGTGGTTGCCTTGCAATGAGAACAGGGAGGAGTGTGCTTAAAACCCAGAGGATCCTCTGGGGTGCCTCACAGTACCTCCATGACCAAAGTAAAGTTAATGGAAAATTAGAGCATTCCAATGCAGGCAGGAGCACTAAAAGCTAGCTCCTTCAGGAATAAACGTTCGAATCCTTCCCCTAGGAACTTGATCCAGATTGATGCTAAGGACAAAAAGAACATGGAATGAATAGTTGACTAAGAAAGTTATAAATAGCAACTACAACCTTGTTCTCAGAAGCTTTGCGGCATACATAGGTCATGCTGGCAGCTATGATGGTGGGAGCAGCTTCCTGGCCTCTTGATCACAACCACGGTGGTATGTTTTTCAACTAACGAGTTTAATAGTACCCTCTGACTCCTGTTCTTTCAGCCCTTCCAACAATTTTGTAAGCACCAAATTTCCTGTAGTAAATTCCTTTCTGCTTGGAATATCTAGGGTTATTTCTGTTCTTGCACTAAGGTCTGACTGAATCACATAATGATTAAGATAGTTTGGTATTTGTATAGGATAGTCAAATTGACCAATGTAAAAGAATAGAGAACCCCAAAACAGACTTGTGTTAATTAAATCTGATATCTGACATTTCAAAACAGTGGAGAAGAGTGGACTATATAATAAATGCTGCTGGGAACCATGGGCCACCCTTAGTGGGGAAAATTAAATCCTTTTCTCTTGCTATATGAAGAAAATTAATTCCTACTAGATTAAAGATCTAAATGTGAAAAGCAAAAGTATACACTTTTAGAGGAAAATATATGAGAATTTAAGGCAAGAAACATTATTATGCTAATGACGTCTAAATTTACATCTCTAGTTTATACCTATCCCCCTAAACACCACACTCACATATCTTACTTTCAATTCAAAAATTCCACTTGGATGTCTAACAGACATCTCAAAATTAACATCTTAAAAACAAAGTATTCGTTTTCCCCCAAAACTTTCTCCTTGTGCAAGTTTCCCCATTTAAGAAAATAGCACCATCATCCATTTACTCAGGCAAGAGACTTGGAATTATTCTTGACTTCTCTTTCATATAATCCTCTTCAAATTCATTGGAATATCTTATTAGGTCTAACTTCAAAATATACTCTGAATCTGACCACTATTCATGATTTTCTCAGCTACTACCCTGGTCTAAGTCAACATCACCTCTCATTTAGCCTATAGCAATAAATTCCTAACCAGTCTTCTTGCTTCAATTTTGTCTCCTGGATATTATGATAATAGTCACAATGATCTTTTAGAAAACAAGTGGAGTCACTCCCTTGCTCCACATACTCCAGTGACTTCCCATCACAGAATAAAATCCTTGGCTACCTCTCTGAAGTAACCACTTAACACTCTTAGCCTCGTTCATGCCACCTGACCACATTGGCTATTTTCTCAACTATTCTTAGGACCTTTGCACCTGCTATTTCTTCTGCCTGGAATGTGCTTCTCCTTGCTTATTTCTACTTCTTGCTATCTCATCTTCTTCAGTTCTCTGCTGAATGTCACCTTCTCAGACCTTCTCTGACTGCTCGATCTAAAATAGCAGCCTGTTGATTTCTCTTTATCTCCTCATCCTGCTTTATTTTTCTTCATGGTTAATTTTATATTTTTCTGTTGTTTATTGTCTCTTTCTCACACTAGAATCTAAGTCCATAAGGTTGCCTGTCTCATCTACAATTGTATTCCCTGAATCTACAACAGTTTCTGTAGTAGACATTCAATATATTTGTCAAATGAATAAGTGAGTAAATGAATAATAATTTTTTATGAGCTTAGAATATGAGAAAATTTCCTAAATGAGATATGAAAAACACGAACCATATGGAAGAGTTTGAGAAATTTGATGAAATTAAGACTAAACACTGTGTTGATTTACTTTAAAACATCATAAAAATATCATGATATTTATGATATTTAAAACATCATAAATACAGATACAGAAGTTTCAGGCTAGGAGAAGATATTTATAATGCGGATATCGGACAAAGGATTACTATTCAGAATATATAAAGGACTCCTAAAAATCAATAAGAAAGAGACAAAAGCAATAGAAAAATGAGCAAAGGATATGAACAGGAAAGTCACAGAAGAGGAAACCTGAATGTTTTAATAAAAATACGAAAAGATATTCAACTCTCTAGTGGTCAGAAAAAATACATATTAAAACAACAATGAAAAACCATTTCACATCATCACACTGGCAAAATTAAAAAATTTGACAATATCAGGTGTTGACAAAGATATGAAAAAATTGGGACTTCCATGCTTCTGGTGGTAGCGCAAATTGGTATAACTTCTTTGGAGAGCAGTTTGGCAATATCCAGTATTATTGAAGATATACATACTCTACAACTAGGCAATTCCACTCCCAAATGCATACCTGGGGAAGTGCATGCACATGGCACAAGGAGAAATGAACTAGAATATTCGTTTCTGCATTCCTCCAACCCTAGACTTTTCACTAACCATTTCTTCTGCCTGAAAGATCCCCCTATACCTACATGGCTCACTCCCTTATTTCCTTCAGTTCTTACTTTAAATGTCACCTTCTCACTAAGGCCCTCCTTGATCAACCTGTTTAAATCACAGATCACCTCAGCATTCCTCATCTCCTTTATCTTGATTTTTTTGTCATAGTACTTCTGACATATTATATAGTATTTAATATGCTCATTATGTTTATAACCATTTTCCTTCTACTACCCTGAAAATTCCCTAAGAACTCAGATTTTTGTCTTTTGTTTACTGCTGAATTACCAGTGCCTAAAAGAATATCTGGAAGTATTAAGCACTCAATAAAAATTGGTTGACTAAATTAAATAATAAGTTTGTAATAGTAAAGATTTGGAAGCAACCTCAATGTTCTCCCAAAGGGCAATGGCTAAATAAATTGTGGCACATTCTGTACACTGGAATACTATACAGCAGTTAAAATGAATAAATTTGAGCTTCATGTATCCACATAGAGAAATATCAATAGCAGAATACTGAACATCAAAAGCAAGTTGAAGGATAAGTATGATATGGTGCCATTTATAAAAAGTAAGAAACATACAAAACAATATTGTATATAGCTTATGTTATGTACATACGTAGTAAAAGTATAAAAGTGTCTGTGGTAATGATAAGCATCAAATTCAGAACAGAGGCTACCTCTGAGAACAGAGGGACATTAATGTGATAGGAGCAGGGTATTCATGGGCTTTCACTACATATGTAATGTTTTATTTCTAAGATGGAATGGGGGCACATAAGAGTTAATTGTCTATACTTTTTTGTATGCCTGAAATACTTAATATGACTAGCATGTAATAATAGTCAATATTTATATAAAGCTTGGTTTGAATTAGGCACTGTTCTATGTGTTTTCTATATGGCAACTCATTTAAATTCTCACAACATCCTTATGAGGTAAGTACTATTATTATCTCCATTCTAAGGATGAGGGAATGGAGACATAGAAAAGTTATGGAACCTACTCAAGATTAGCTGATGGAGCTGATTTGGATTTATTTTATTTATTTTTACTTTATTTTATTTTTAAAATTTTTATTGAAAAAATGATTTTAATTAATTTTTTCCCCATCTACCTCCCTCCTTCCCCCTCCTTCCTTTCATCTGGTAACCACTGGTCTATAGTCTATGTCCATGAGTCTCTGTTTGTCCTGCTCATTTCTTGCTTTTAGGTTTATATCACACATATATATGATATTATGTGATTTTCAACTTTTTCTGTCTGACTTATTTTGCTTAGCATTATTATCTCAAGGTTCATCTGATCTAGACTTTTTAAAAAGTGGTTTGGCTCCTATTTTAAATCATTGCACCAAATTCCTCGTAGTCTTGTTAAGCACACAGTAGGTTCTTTTAATTCAGCTGAAATGTATGAGATTATCATTTTGTAGACCAAAATGGTCAAATATGTTAGCAATTACATGTGGTTCAACCTAATCCAATAAAAACAAATACAGCTGAACTTATAATATTGCAAGACTCCATGATGACTGCAAATGCTTCTAAACATATTAAAGTCTTCTGCATGAATATCCTAGATGTTGTCCCCCACCTTCATCCCTGAAGCAGGAAGGAGGAAAGTTAAATGCCAGAACTAATTTTTCAACCATTAATATTAAAATTAAGTGAAAAAAAGGAAGTTTTTTAAGAAGAGTGGTCATGGCCAGTGCAAGGTGGTTTAAGGGCCAAACACCAGTGGGAGGATAGATGAGTTGCCTTCTCAACAGCCAAGTCTCCCTTCCCCTTCACCTTTCTCAGTTTGCCTGAGAGGCTGCTTCAAACCAGCCAAAACTTAGCCATAGGTTTGGCTTAGAAGTCTTTCTTTGCAAGCCTCTGAGTGAGCTCATGAGAAAGCCAGACAGGATGGCAGTCTTCCTCATTAGAGCACCCAAAGGCATGAGATCAAAGGTCCCTCTACCCCAGCTCCTGGCTGTATCCCAACTCCCTGGGAACTGGAAATAGAAAGAAGATGTGAGACAGATACACATTACCCCAGGTTCAATCTGTCTGTCTTTGCAGTTACAGTCCTAATTTTTTTAGCTGAAGTTTCCAAGAGTCACTTTTTGCATCTGTACAATGGCATAATCTCTTTCTCAGTCTCCCTATCTCTAGCAATCAAAATCTAACTCCCTCTAATATTCTGTATAGAATACCTGCATGAAACACTGTTTTCCTTACATTCTTCCTCAAGAACATTTACAATAATCAATTCAGAATCCTTTGTGCAGACTTCTGCAACTCCTTGTCACTTTCACAGGTGCCTCTCATACCATGCCAACCTGAACAAAAACCACATCAGTAGTTATATCTAGCCTGGAGCGTGTGTGGAAACAGAAGAACAGAAGAACAGACAGGGTTATTTCTGAAAAGTGAAATTATGTTGCATACTATTGCATACATGCTGTTTCTACAGGCGTAAATGTATGTGTATGCACATGGCAGGGGTGGCGGATGTGTATGCACAAGTGCACAAGTTTAGTTGATAAGTGTGCCTGAAGGTGTTGTGAGCATTTTCTAGAAACCTATGCTTGAAGTTTCACTCCATAAATATCTTTTGCGGGCAGTACTCTGAAAACCAAAGGCTCTGTAATAAATTACACTGCATTGTCTTTCCCCTCCTGCTCCCCTCCACTTGCCTAGGATGAAAAACTAAAGATTGATAGTGATGTCCCTTTGGAGAAGCCAGGAGTGTCATTCATTCCCATTCTGTCAGTCTACCTCTCTAGAGCTTTTCTCACTCCACTCCTTTTGCTCTGCTCTAGAGGACAGGCTTTCTGTCTCTTCTTCCCCAAACCTTCCCCACTGACTCCTGAAATGTCCTTGTTAGGGCAGCCACCCTGGATTAAATAGAATGAGAAGGACTTTGCAGCTGACCCAATCATAAGACTCAAAAAAGTCCTCTGCAGAGATCCAAACAGCTCCAAGTTCTCCTCTTTTTTCCACTCAAAGCTATTTTAGTCCGATTTTCCAAGGCTCCAGGGAAGGTGAGCCCACGCTTCTGTTGTTTCTCAAGTAGAATATCTCTAACTTTCAGTGCTTTATCTTTTATCCTTTCCACTGTGGTTTTGGCCATATTCTCTTGAGGTTGTTTTATTTCTGCTAGATAGAATGTTCCAGGTGAAGGATAAGGGGTAAATATGGGAGCAGAGACACAGAGAGAGAGACACACTTGTTTTTAGTTCATGCCTTGCAAACTGTTAGTGATATATTTAGGTTCACAGAGAGAGAACTAGAGAATCATTTTATCTGTCCCTTGCCTCTTCGCCTCTTCCCTTCTAGGTGAATTATAATCTCTCTAGCATTCAACAACCCCCAAGCGCCCTCCTCCTCACTACCAAACAAAATGAAATAAATTCCACTGCTTCAATAAGCCAGTGAAACTTTGCAAACCCTCAGGGACAGAAAACCCCTTCTAAGGTCAGACCAACTCTCTCTGCAGCAACTTAAGCTCTAACTTCATGTAGATAGACCCACCTTTGGCATTTGCCTTCTATGAAAGAAGGAAAGCCTCTCTTGATAATTTCCCATTCCAAGTTCTCATGCCTCTTCAAGATTCTGTTCCACCACCATTTAAATTTTTTAGCAGAAAACATAGAATATTTTTATGACCTCAGGGTAGGGAAAGAGTTCTTAAAACAAGATATAAATAGAGTAAATTATAATGGAAGAGATAGATAAATTCGACTGATTAAAAAACTTGTTTTCTTTAAAGGCCTCCATTTAAAAAGAGACAAACCACAGACTGGGAGATATTTTTTACTCAATGACTTATAGAGGATTTTTGTACACCAAATATATAAAGAATTGATAAAAAAAAAAAAACAGTAAGAAAAGACAAACAGAACAATAGAAAAAGGGGCAAAAGACATGAACAGTTCGTTCATTTAAGTGAAACTGTAAATAGCCAATAAACATTTGAAAAGATGCTCAAACTCTTCAGGAATTGATAAAATGCAAATTAAAATAATCCATCAGATTGGCAAAAATTTCAAAGTATGACAATACCATGTGTTGGTGAGGATGTGGAGCAAAATTCTTACATACTGCTTGTGAGAATAGAATTGACACAACCACTTTGGAAATAATTTAGCTTATCTTCTAAAGTTGAAGATGTGCATATCTCATCAACTAGCATTCTGTTAATTCTGTGTGTGTGTGTGTGCGTTCGTGTGCACGCAGTCAAAAACATAACGTAAAATTTATCATCTTAACCTTAAGTGTATAGTACAGTAGCGTTAGCTACATGTACACTGTTGTACAACAGATCTCCAAAACATTTTCATCTTGCAAAACTGAAACACTATACCTATTGAACAAATGCCCCTTTTCTCCTCCTTCCTGCCTCTGGCAACCACCATTTTACTTTATGCCTCTAAGAGTTCAACTATTTTAGATATCTCATTAAAGTGAAACCATGCAGTGTTTGTCTTTTTGTAACCGACTTACTTAACATAGTGTCCTCAAGTTTCATCCATGTTGTAGCATATGACAAGATTTCCTTTTTTTTTTTTTTAAGGCTAAATAACATTCCATTGTATGTATATATGTACTACATTTCCTTTATCTGTTCATCTGTTGACAGGCATTTAGATAGTTTCCATATCTTCGTTGTTATGAATAATGCTGCAATAAATGTGAGTGTGTAAACATCTTTCTGAGATCTTTTCAACTCTCTTGAATAAATACCCAGAAATGGGATTGTTGAGTCATATGACAGTTCTTTTTTTAACTTTTTGAGGAACCTCCATACTGTTTGGAGATTTACCATACACAGTGGCTGTACCATTTTATATTCCCACCAACGAGGCACAAATTTCATCATATCCTCACCAGTACTTGTTATTTTCTGTTTTGTTTTGTCTTGTTTTGTTTTTTATAATGGCCATTCTAACAGGTGGAAGGTAGTAACTCATTAAGGTTATGATTTGCATTTCTCTAATGATTATAATGGTTAGCATCTTTCCATATGCTTATTTGCCATATATATATCTTCTCTAAAGAAATGTCTATTAAAGTCCTTTGCCCATTTTCTAACTGGATAGTTTGGGTTTTTTATTTTTAATTGTTAAATTGTGGTCTTCTTTATATATTCTAGATATTAGCTTCTTATCATATATATGGTTTATGAATATTTTCTCCAATTCCTTAGATGTCTTTTCAATCTGTTTGTTGTTTCTTTTGCTGCACAGAAATTTTTAAGCTTGATGTGGCACTATTTGTCTATTTTTGTGTTTGTTGCCTATGCTTTGGTGTCATATAGAAGAATTCATTGTTAAATACAGCATCATAAAGCTTTTCCTCTATGTTTTCTTCTAAGAGTTTTATAATTTCAGATCTTACATTTATGTTTTTAATTTGTTTTGAGTAAGTCTGTATATGGTGTAAATTAAGGGTCCAATTTTATTCTTTTGCATATGAATAGCCAATCTTACCAACACTTTGTTGAAGAGACTGTCTTTTTGCCAAAGAATAGCCTTGGCACTTTTATCAAAGGTCATTTGACCATATATGTGAGGATTTATTACTGGGTTCTCTACTTTGATCCATTGGTCTTTATGCTAGTACCACACCTTTTTGATGCTATAGCTTTGTAATATGCTTTAAAACCAGGAAGTGTGAGGCCTCCAGTTTTGTTTTTCATTGTCAAAATTGTTTTAACTATCCAGGGGTCCTTTTAGATTGCGTATAAATTTTAGAATGGTTATTTTTTATTTCTTCAAAACACGCCATTGGGATTTTGATGGGGAATGCATTGAATCTGTAAATCATTTTGGGTAGCATTGACATTTGAATAATATTTTTTCAAATTCATAAACGTGGAACGTCTTTCCATTTATATGTGTCTTCTTTAATTTCTTTCAGCTATGTTTTGTAGTTTCAGTGTACAAGTTTTTGTCTCCTTGATTAGGTTTATTGTTTTGTATTTTGTCTGTGAGATAGTCAGTCAGGTAGGGCCAGAAGAGAACAGAGAGGAGAGGCTCAGGAAAACAAAGCTTATTATGTTCACAAGTCTGGAAACAGGAGGCACAGCACACCATGCAGGACCACATGGAAAAATACCAGGGTAGTCAGGAGACAGAAGACAGGAACAAAGGAAAGGTTCAGGCCCCAGGCTTTATTGAGATTTCCATACAAAAGGCAGGGAAGGGTGAAAAGTTTAGGACTAGCTAGTTTGAATAATTTTGGCAGGCTTCGAGCTATAGAGTGGCCTAAATTCCCTGGTACCTCCTTGCCTTGGGATGTTTATGGTGGAGAAATATTGCATCTGGGGTTCATTGGCTGGACAGAAGAGGTATCTGCTCTGGGTTGGTTAGTTTGCATATCAAAGGGTTCTCAAATGGGTTCTCTAAGAATTCATGTGCCTCAGAGGGATAGTTTCTCCCCAGCCAAAAAGATTTTTATAAGATGTCAACATATTATAATATACAGAAAATTTTAAATGCGCGCGCGCGCGCGCACACACACACACGATACGATTATTCCTAAGTATTTTGTTCTTCTTGATGCTGTTGTAAATGTGATTATTTTCCTAATTTCATTTTTGGGTTTTTTATTGCTCGTGTATAGGAACACAACTGATTTTTGTGTGCTGATTTTGTATCTTGCAACTTTGCCAAATTTGTTTATTAGTTCTAACAGTTTTTGGTGGAATCTTTAAGGTTTTCTACATACAAGACCATGTTATCTTGATCAGAGGTCAAATTACTTCTTCTTTTTTTATTTGGATGCTATTTATTTATTTATTTATTGATTTTTAATTGCTCTGGTTAGGAGTTCCAGTACTATGTTGAATAGAAGTGGTGACAGTGGGCATCCTTATCTTCTTTCTGATCTTAGAAGAAAAGCTTTCAGTTTTTCACCATTGAATATGATATTATCTGTAGCCAACAGTTCTATTCTTAAATAGATATTCCAGAGAAAATTCTGCATATGCATTCCTGGAGACATATACCACAATGTTTATAAAAGTATGGTTAGTAAAAACAAAAATCTGAAAACAATGTGACTATCTATTGACAGGAGGATGGTTAAATATTTTGTGGTATATTCATTTATTTAACTATAATACAGCAATTTAGATAAACTAAAGCTCTATGCTGCAATGGGGATGAATCTCATAAACATAATGTTGAGGGAAAAAAGCATCACCAAAGAATTCACGCATCATGACAGAATTTTTACAAAAGTTCAAACACAATAAAATTTAAATAACATATTGTCAAAGGATCTATATGTAGTAAGAAATAATGAAATGAAAGAAATGAAAAACACAAAATTTGAAATAGAGGTTTCCTCTAGAGGGAGAGAAAGGAATGTAATTAGAGACATAAGGAAGCTTCACTAATATCAATAAGAATCTATTTTTTAGTTAAGTAGGAGGCACATGGGTATGTTTTTACTTATTCAATGTTATATTTAGGTTATATGTTTCTATATGTATGAAATATCTGAGAACAATAAAAATGCATTCACTCGTTCAACAAATATTTATCCAACACCTATGCCAGTCACTGTTCCCAGTGCTTGAGATATAGGAGCGAAGAAAGCAGAAAGGAAAAAAATTTGGGGGGAGGGAGTTAGAAGGTGAGACAGCACATATTTAAAATAAAACTTTCAGGTGGGGAAAACTTTTGTAAATCCTTACAAAATTCTATTGGGCGTGACTTACAATAGTACCCAAATCTGCTGTCCCAGAATGAGGCAGTATTTAAAACTAACTCCTGATTATTTATACTGGGCAAGAGGTATAATAGTATGAATAATCTAAGACAAGGATTCATATACTAACTTAAATCAATATTATAGGAAAGAGGTAGAGGCAGAGTTCATTCAAAATAGTTCATCTAAAATATCAATTAATCCAAAAAAAAAAAAAAGAATAAATATCATTTGCATTTGTCTTTGGGGTGTATTACCCTGTAACTGTAGCATATTCACTTAGTGCACTTTCTCTTGCACATTTGGAAAAGTAGTGTTGTTAACTTTACATCCACTGCCTAGGACTGCCCAGTAAAAAACTGGCTGGTTCAGTCACTCGCTCAACAAGTGTTTATTGGCCTCAACTAACAAGATGTCAATTATTGCTCTGGGCACAGAAGATACAAAGACAAATAAAATTTGATTCCTGTACTGAATGAGCTTAGTTTATAAAGAGGTGGTGAAAAAGAGATAGTTTTCAAAAAACTTTTAAAAAATAACATTATACGGGCCTGAATAGTTCTTGGATGGGAGACCACCTAGGAAGACCAGGTGCTGTAGGCATAAAAACAAAAACAAAAACAAAAACAAAAACAAAACAACAAAAAAAACACCATTATAAATGTTAAAATAGAAATATAAACAAAATGCTATGGGCACACAGAGGAGGGAACATTCAATTCTTTGGAGGGGAATGCATCAATGAAGTCTTCTCAGAAGTGGTGATTATTTAGGCAGTATTAAAAGACAAGTAGGAATTTCCTATAAGAAAGAAGCATGTGGACTGACAGAGTGTGGGACAATAAGAAGCTTAGGGTGAGAATAGGGAGTTGGATTGAAAGGCAGTTAGTGCCACTCCACCCCCAAGTTCTTGGCCTCTAACTCATAGGCAATGCAGAGCTGAAGTTTGAGCAGAGATGTGACCCAATCAGATTCATATTTTAGAAAAATAATTCTGGCAGTGATGGTGGTGGTGGTGATGTAGAAGCTGGGCTGTAGAATGAAAGATACTTAGTAGAGAGAAGTGTATAGTGGCTGTTGCAACAGTTCAAGGTAATGGTGATCAGAGCTTGAACCAAAACAGGGCAGAGAGGAGAAATGCAATCGAGAGATAGTTCTGATGTACAGTTCAATTGGTCACAAGCCTGGGTGACCAACTGATATGGAAGAGAGAGAGTTGAAGATAATTGCAAATAGCTTGAGAGACTGTGTGGATGGTGACTCCATAAATTGAAATGGGAAATGCAGGAAAAGAGGCTTTGAAAGATGATGGGTTGAAGAATAAAAGGAAATTGAAGACATTTTAGGAGAGAGATACAAGGAAAGTTTTATTTTGGGTGAAAAAAAAAATGAGAACATGGCTCAAGGACCAGCGAAAGAGCTGAAGGAGATGGAGTGAGAACAGAAGTGGAGAGGTTGTTCTAAAAGTAGTAAAGCCTATAGTCCTCTAATTAATATAAGAGACTTGGAAGAAAGGCTATGTTGTTATAATAATGTTTAGAGGCCAAGGGGCTGGGGGTAAATTGTGGAAGTTAGCACTGTTTTCCTTTTTTAAATAATTTTTTCAAATATTATATCAATTTTAGGTGTACAACATAGTGATTAGACATTTATTCCACTTACAAAATGATCACCCTGATAAGTCTAATACCCATAAATGGTTTTAATTGGAGGGAGGAGTAGGAGGGAAGTACCTCTGTTGAGGTTGAATAGGAAACATGAGATGTGAGAAAATGCTGTGTACTTTCCCATCTGTATATATTGATGAGATTGCAATTATAAGCCCATGGTTACAATCCACAGTTTTAACACTTGCTGTTCTCATACATGTTCTTCTTATCAGTCCTCGTTTCTCTTAGAACCTCTTTCTTCCAAGTAGACATGAACACTCACAAAGTTAGTTGACACCAGAACTTCACTTAGCAGATTGGTGTCATTTCTTCCCATGTTTATGGTTAAGTGCAAAATTGGAACTATTGCAAACTGAGACATTTGCAAAGGCTTCTTGACGTGGCTTTTCCAGTTCAGGAAATTTGATGAATATTTAGCAAGCTGCTTAAACATTTTAATTCTATGGAATTAGTGTAAATTCCCAGAGAAACACCCAATTTCATGCACCATTTTTTGAGAATTTATGTCCCAGACACTGCACTAGGCACTAGGGATTAAGAAACAGTAAAACACAGCCTTTGCCCTTGGGCAGCTCACAGCCTTGTGGAGCAGCTTCACTCTGGTTTGTAATATGGTAATATGTTTTTATATACAATGAGATTTACAAAAATTGATACTTTGTTTTTACTTTTAATGTAGTGTTATTTCTATGTGTAGATTATTTATATACAGTCAGCTTTTTAAAAAATTTTATAAATTTTGACTTAAGTATACATTTGTAAAAGCAGCATCATAGTCAAGATAGTGAATATATTCATCACCCCCAGAAGTTCCTTCTCACCTCTTTGCCATCTGTCCCTCCAGCCTTCAGCCCTCTCCAGGAAACCATTGATCTGACTCCATCACTATGGAATAGTGTACATTTTCTAGAGTTTTATATAAATGAAATCATATAGTATGATTTCTTTATTATCTGGCTACATTCAGCCATACTAATGGAAGAAAATGTGCATAATTCCTTAGTGTGTGTATGTGTGTCAAAAAGAGAAAGATTTTTAAATAAATTAATGCTCAAGATCACATGAATTGATTGATCAAGTTCTGGAATATCAGTGGAAATTTTAAATGCACAATGGTCAGTGATCGACCATAGACAATAGGGAATACTCCTTAGAGTGAGATGTAGTGGAAAATGGACAGGTTTGGGTGCCAGAACTACATTCACATTTAGGCTCCACCATCCCTAGAAGAGTGACGTTGAATGAATCATTTAACCTCTCTGAGTTTCGGTTGTTTAATCCATAAAACAGAAACAATAAGGACCTCTTTATTGGCTGACTGGGAGTATTCAGTTAGACTTGAATATGAAAAGTGTCTCACATTCAAATATTAGTTCCTCTTCCCTTAACTGTGCTTCTTGTTTCCATGAAAATATTACTTCAAAATCATAAAGAAAATCATCTAAAAATTACCCAACATAAAAATAGCCACTTAGCAGCCTTTATCTAGTGTGCAGAGCTGTGTTAATCTACGTAATCTTTTTTACAGCCGCAGGTTGACCTTCCTAGTTCTGCTTTGTCTTAACTGACATGAAAAGGAATTTGGTGTTAGTGTTCCCTGACTTCTCATTAAAGGTGGGAGAAGATAGCCAAGAGACCAGGGAGAAGATCAGAAATTGACCAAAGAAATGATCATGGATAAATTTTAAAGTGGATTACCTATGCAGAGAAAAAAGAGTGAGTTGATGATGGCAGTTAAAATGAATCAGGCACCTACTGCATGCCTGAATTTGTGCTAAGGCTTCACCTGAATTGTTGCATTTAATCCTCACAACAAATTTTTGAATTAAGTACTATTATTGGCCCATTCTATAGATGAAGAAATCAAGTCTCAAAGAAGTTAACTAACTTACTCAAGTTCAAATAAATGGAAGTTGCAAAGAAAGATTCAGACCTAGGTCTTGAATTTAGAGCTCAAACTCTTAACTACTTCTTTTAGAGAAGCACAGAGCAATCTCAGACTCAAACCATGCCCTGAATTTTCAAATACTTGGCTTTCTTGTGGTAGGCCTTGGAAAAATTTTCTCCTCTTAGAAAGGGAGTACAGGAAACTACTACCAAAATTGTGTCCTGAATTTTAGAAAAGCAACCATCCACAATGACTTCTTGATGATCTTTTATGAACTATCTGACCATGTGTCACCTATTTTAGGTCTTCCCTCCCCTCTAACCTATCACCCCTAACACATGCACTTGATTTCCCTCAGTTTTGGAAAATTCCTACTGTTGTTGAATCTCAGTCCATCCCATTGAAATGGAGGCCCTCCAGTTCTGGCTAACACCCACTTCCCTCCAGGGTTATTTGTCGAGGAGGGGGTGAGTAGGGAATTAATGACATGTTTTCCTTAACAATCTTCCAAACCTATCATCTAGGACAGGGTTTATAAGCATTCATCAACAACGCCCTAACAAAGTAGGTTAGTAGGATGAGCCCACTACTTGTTTAGGAATCTAGAAGGTTAAGGAATTTTTACCAAGACCCAGAACCCAGGAGTTCCTCCTTACCACATGACTTTTAGTAAGTTGCCCAGCTGCTGTGGTTGCCTGTCTTCTCCTTACTTTCCCTCCATCCCACTGTCATCATTTCTGTTGGCAGAATGAAGGTCGAGTTTTGCTTCCCACAGAACTAATTAAAATCTACAAAGTCCTTTGAGAACATTCAATGTGGGGTTCTTGCCAAGACAGAATTACAGGTGGGAATGGCAAGGAATGGGAATAGACTAGAACAAGGATAGTTGAGTTGTTCTAAGCAAGGCTCCAATAAGCCTTGAGTCTTAAAGCTCTTTATCTACTGCTTGCTCAGCCATCTCAGAAAGAGTTCCTTTCTTTTCTGCTTTTACAGGCTCCGATACAAGGCAAAGTTGTGTCTGTGTTCTGCAGCTCTATCTGACCTTTCCCCTCAAAATCACACATAGACCTTTTCAGACAATACTTGTCTTATGAAAAGAGAATGGTTGAATTATATCTTAGTCTGGAGCAAAGTCTCAGATGCAGGATGTTGACTGTTACATTTTCTGAGCTTCAGCTGTGATTGGTTAAGCATTGTTCTTGAGCTTCTGCTCTAGCATGGCCTTGACATGGGCACCTCTGGAGGAAGGAGATAACTCTCAGAAGGCGTTAAACTGTAAGGGCAACACACACACACAAAGCAACCTAAAAAATTGCAAAGCAACACCTTAATACAGACAAATGAAATAGCAATGGAGCAATCAAGGTTAAACTTCAGAACTTCCTACTACAACAGATGTTATGAATTCTTCTGTGCTTGGTAGGTTTAGGAATATCACTATTTGAAAGCAGGGACCTTTTGGCTTTAACGTCACTCATGTTACAAAAGCCTCGGCTTTTAGCAGGTCAGTTTGTACAATGGGTGTTTCTTCTCCCTTTCTTCTCTCACTGTCCTATAAAACATTTTCTGGCTCCATTCCCCCCATTCCGATATCCTGAATAGCAAAGGCTCTCTACTGTCCAAATTAACCTATCCCCTGTGGGACAAGTCATAGAACCAGCCAATATGCTACTAGGTGAAGGTGAGCAGTATTGTTAAATATTCTTTGGTGTGTAAAATGCTGACATTCTAGGGCAAGGAGAATGAGAGTTGAGAGAAGCATCTACACCTCATAAATTCTCAGGGATTAAGTTCCATGTTCTTTAAATCAAAGACATCCAAGGCCTTTTACCATTTTAGAAAAGGTTCTCTGTTGTCTCAATTGTTTACACTTCTGGTAGCAAACTCTGACATTGATAGACAAAACAGGAGATTTCTGATGCAGTGTGGGGAGGTGTTCTCTGAGGGGTCTGATCTAGCACAAAGGGTTTCTTTAGGAGGAATAGATATCAGGAGAGGTTTGTTTCATTCTAGCCCAATTGATACAGTGAAGAGATGGCTAAGCCCAAGAATGCAGGGTGACAGGAACAAGACGGACCAAGACAAAACAACTGCTGCAAATGATTTCAAAAATGGATAACACAGAGAGCTAATGGCAAAAATGACAATAAGTGGGAAATAATCAACTCTTGCAAAAATTATATTCTTATTAGAAGAGGAAACAAGGGCAAAGGGAACTCTACTTTGGGGAAGGGGAGCTGATTATGTACCTGACATCTAGCACCAGGATCACCCTGCAGCTGTGGTTTCAGGCCAGGGGCCCATGCTTTCAAAACAGCAAAGCCCATGCCTGCAGCCTTGGAAGAGAAGGCTATAGTAGATGTGTGGGTTCAGCAAAGTCTAACAGGCCCAAGTTTCTCATCCATCCCTATTCTACCCTGCAGGCTTTCTCTTCTTCCCTACCATCTTCAGTGTCACCTATGTTTCCGGTCTTTTTTCTTCAAACCAAATTATATTACCCAGTGATATAAGGCTTTTGGGAGGCCACTGGATGCTCTTAAGCAAAGTGGATGAACTATATCTTAATAGAGAGCAAGTTCCTCTGATATGAAATATCAAACAATACATTTCATAAACTTGAAATGGCAGATGGGCCAATAATAATTATTTGATAATTATTTGACCTTGCCTTAAAACCTTCTATGTCAAAGAATAATATCAAAGAATTCCAGCTCCCAGAGATGCTTGTAGTCTAAGTAGGGAAACAAAACACAAAACACAAAGACACGTGAGAACAATCATAAAGCTCACATAAATCTAAGCAAAATTACATAGCACATACTAAAGAAGGAGGGACCAAAGCTAGATTTAGCTTTATTTTTCTTAACTACCATTCTTGAGCATTCACTGTCAGCCAAGCTCAGTGCTAGGAGGTACTTTATATCCTTCTTTTCTTTTAATCCTCCCGAAACTTTGTGGTGGGTATTCTTACCACTATTTCAGAGATGAGATAAGTAGCTTGCCCTAGAGAGCAGGAGAGTGAACTGGAACTCTCCTGGATTGAAACCCAAACCCGTGTGACTCAAAACTTATGACTTTAACCACCACCCATATTGCTTCCTCCTCTAGAAGAACTTTCTACCTTGGAATAAGTTATAAATTCTTTCTTTGTTTGAGAAGAGGCTGTACAACTTAGAGGCAGTATTGTGAAAGTAGAGGAATTAATTATGTAAACTTCTATATTTCAGTTGCCTGATTGGTCCACCCAGCTCTAATCCCTGGGCTGAGAGAAAAACAAAAATAAAAACAAAAAACAAGTTCAAGAGATGCTAAGGTTGCACGAGCTTCCAGGAGTCTTGAGCCAAAAGGCACTTTGAGAAGTCATTCTCCTGCTTCCACATGGAAGTCTCTTTAGAATCTGTGGGACTCACTCTAGGAAAGTGGATGAACTACACCTTAATACAGGGTCAGCTCCCTTAACATAGAAGATCACATAAAACATTTCATGAGCCTCTAAATTGTTTAGTCCTCAGTGTAGCTTTCATTGTTTCACTGGACTCAACAAAATTAACAGAAAGGGATATTGTGGGGATCTTCACTGACTTTCTGGAATGGCAGTTTTTCCATATGCTGCTGTAAGATAAGCATGAGAGATTTATTGAGGCTAGGGAACACTCAACATATACTTTGTGGAACATAAAACTATGTAAAATGGTCATTGTCCTCCAAGAACTTATGATATATATATATATATATATATATATATATATATATATATATATAGACAAGTAATTATAATAAAAGCAGGATTTAACATGGGAGGAGTATGAAAAGAGCTTATAGTCCTTCAGTTAGTGATATTTACCCAAATGTTAATGGAACCACAACTTATCTGAGAAACTCTTGAACAAGAAGGCAGGGTACTTGGGTTCTAAGCTCAATTTGTGCTTCCAGTCCACCCTCTCCCAGAATTTATGAAATATTTATTGGGCACTTACGTATGCAAGCACTGGGAATACAGAGATGACTGTGATATGGCCCTGCCAGCAAGGCCCTCATGTATACCATGTCCTATCCAACACATCCAACTTCAGTAAGGAGTTTAATTCAGGGGGTGGAGCACAGGGATTAATGCTAAGAGTGCTGAGTCAACAGTTTCTCCACCCCCACTTCTTCAGAAAGTGGGGGAGTTGTAGGAAACCACATGAGTTTCACTAATCCCCCATCAATAGCACCCACTGCATTACTGGCTTCATTATTTCTTAATGGGACTTTGTTGATTACAGACTGCTTAATTACAGTGACAGACTCTCTCTTGGTTGGGGAGGGGGGGTGCTGGGGCAAGAAAATAAAGATGAGAAGGTATGGGTGGGACCAGCCCCCACTATCCAGGGAAGGAGCTGAGGCGAGGAAGAAATCTCTGACTAGCAATATTGGCCCTCTCAAATAATAAAACCTCCAGAGATAAGGAAAAAAAATTAACTTCTTCTTACAGCTGTTTTCCTAATATTACTTTCTTCATTAAGCTTTTAAAATATCTGGTAATTAGAGAGAAAGAGCAGTATTGTGTCACTACTGAACCATAAGTATAGTATAATTTTTAGCACATAGTAAACACCAAATAAATATTTCTTGAAAAACTGAAAGATTACACAGAGAGCAAGCTGCTGGTATATCTATGTTGGGCTACTTGAATCAAGTGGCCTTTTTAGAAAAGCACATTTCCCCCCACTAAAATCACCAATTGCATGACAGAATTGGCAACATTTGAAAGCACTTTTAGCATTATACATATGTGTTATACATATGCATTATACATATACATATACATATACATATACATATACATATACATATACATATACATATACATATACATATACGTATACATAGTGATCGAAGAGAGGAACAAAGAAGAAAGGAGACGGGGGAGCTGTCTTTCTGTGTGACCATGTATATGTAGCCATCTTGAAAAGGCTGAGATTTAAAGAGCAGAGAATAGGCAAGATGAGGTAAAAACAACAACAACAACAACAACGACAACAACCAGAACCAGCTACATGTCAGAGAAGAAAGTATGGAACAGAATGGGCATTTTCAGGCAGTAGATGGAGAAGGTTTGGGGCTGGTCCATATAGCCACGTCCACTTCAAGTAACATGAGTTAGTTCTTTTGTGAAGCCTTAAACTGACCTCACCTTGCCACCCCAGCCATACCTATTACAGGTACTCAGTAAATACTATTTGTTTAATCTCAGGCAACTCTTGATCAACTGTGCTAATAAAATGAAGTGGACAATGAAATATTAGAGATTATCAGACTAATTTTAAATTTGGTTTTGCCCAAGGAGTTATACCTTTGCCATTATGATTTACATAAGCATTCATTGGAAAAGGTTTGCAATGCCAATTTGGAAATGAATGAGGTAGGGCAGCCAAGATGCATGCTAATGCTCAAGGAACAGTCAACTTAGGATTTTAAATTTCCTTAAGATAATTACATGCCATTATCTAAGAGCTGACTATTTGTACCTATATCCTGAGCTATATAATTAAAAAAAAATTTTCTAATGTTCTAATGTCCCCATTATTCATTTGTCATATTCATCATCAAATGTACATATATCTCAGTGTTCTTTCGCTTTTTATAGAAACTGGCTATTCCATAATCTTATAGAGTATGAAACTATCTATAAAACTCCCTAAATTAATCACGCAATTGTTTAGATACAATAAACATGTAAACTGTCTCAGTTAATTGGCTTAAGAAATTGTGTTCATTCCCAGAATCATATTTTTTCTATCTTATACTTTCCCTGTCACCCTGAGCTAATGTTATAAGCAAGAAAAATTGTTCTTAACTAATCAAAAACAAACTCACAAATATAGTGGACAATTTGGTGATGGACAGAGGGGAGGGGGATTGAGAGGCTGGGAGAATAGGGTGAAGGGTTAAAGAAGTACAAATTAGTAATTGATGGTTGGTCACGGGGATGGGGAGCACGGCATAGGGAATGAGGTTAGCATTAATATGATGGCTAGGTGGAGGGACAGGGGAGGAAAGGAGCAAATGGGGGATCATTTTATGAATTACATAAATGTCTAATCAATGTACTATATACTTGAAACTAATTGAAATAAAATAATTTTTAAAAAATTGTTCTTGACAAATGCTAGATTCATATCCAAAATTAGAATAAGACCTTAAATAGAAATTTAAGAAATGATTCACTGACTTGGAGAATCATAGATGATGTGTAGGTCAGTTTTGTTCAGGGAGTAGGAGGAAAATCCAGAGGCAGAAGATAAAGCCCCTTCCACAGGGTGAGTCCAGTCTTGCAGGGGATATGGGATGGCACTCATGACTCAGGGATGAAAGTACAGAGAGACAAGGACAAAACAGGAGGCATTTTACTGAGTTGTAGAGGGAAGTGCTAAAAGGATGTAAAGAAACTAAATAGAGAGAAACCAAGTCAGGGAGTAAAGGATTAAAATGAAAGGATATATAGGAGATTTTGTGTGTGTGTCTCTGTGCATGTTTTTTGCAAGGAGCTGTAGGAAAGAGTGGTGAAATAGGAGTAAACTTAGATATGTGGAGAGAAGTAAGGAAAGGGTCCGAAATCTGGGAAAGAAACCTAGGAGATGAAAGACAGGAAGGTGTGTTGTAAAGAATGATGAAAATTGTCACAAGCCTTCTATCCTCCCTGACTATTCAAATCCACACTCACCATGGATGGGAAGGCCAGTAGCTTTTTCAAGACTATCAGACCCATGTGAAACATGTCTTCAGGATCTCGAGAACGAAAAAGAATGAACTCACATTATGGCTCTGAGCCTCTATTGAGGAACACTTAGAGTTAAGTCCACTCTAATATGAAATGATGATGACTGGGATATAACTGTCTTTAATAGCATAACTGGCTTCAAATCTCTGAAGACTAATTATTCACAGGAGCACTAGTAGCTATTCTTCATTCTTTCTTAGGAAATAAAAACCATGAGGAAATATAATGAAGCTACAGAAACAGGAATTGCATTAGACAGAGGAAACATTTCTTGAGTAAAACAACCCCTCCTCTAGGAGCCTTCAGGGAAGTCTTTACTATGCCCACCCACCAGGATGACTGAGATGTCAATTTGTTAACTTGTTAGAAAATAGTGCTAAATACAATGTTTAATCATAGTTCAAATATTTTCTTATCTGTAAAATGGGTAAAATTATAATGTATCACAGAGATGATATATGAGAAAATGCATAGCTCCATGAAAGGACCCTAGTAGGTAGGTAGGTAGGTAGGTAGGTCGGGGGTGGGGGGAGGGCAGGAGAGAGAAATAATTTCTTCAGTAAATACTGATCCTTTTTTTGCTCCCCCTCAGTTTTCTTAAATGTAAAATGAGTATGGACTGCATCCTTCAGAGGGCTTGGTGTGAGAATCAAAGGGGTTCATTGGATGGGAAATATTTAGAAATTGTAAACCACCACACACACAAGGTATATGTGATCATTAGAAACTCTGTGAAAAGTTTTTTATCAGCTGCCAATATGTACGGACCACTTTTATTCCAGGTCAGTGACTTTGTTTCATGAACACAGGCTATATCCATAATCCTTGCCACTGGCACAGAAAAACACACCTCACTGCTGGACAAAAAAAAAATACACCCTAAAAACTCAAATTTCCCTGATGGTGGGCCAGTCTTAGCATGTGAGAAGAAAGATCATAAGCTAGGAGTCAGTCAGGCCTGAGTTCAAATCCCGAAGCCATTATTATTTAACATCACTGAAACTTGGTTTCTATGTTCACACAATGGAAATAAGTACTATATACCATTTGGATTGTTTTAAGTTTTTTTATAAAATAAAATACATAAAAGGCCTAACCTACTGAGGATGGTCTTTAAGTATTAGTTCCCTTGCTTCTTCCCTTTCACATGGGATGCATTGTATGCTATTATAGGTCAGGATTCTGTTCAGAGACTAAAAAGTGAATACATTGATCTCTAAAAATTTAGGATTTGGAGCAATGCCTAAGAGGGCAGGGAGAATGACAGTGAACACCTAAAAGAGGACTACTGCACCTTGCATAGAATGGCTGTCTTTTCCCTAACCTGTTCTCTTTCTGTATCCTTCCCCAAAAGAACTCCCTCATTTTCCCCTAGGAATCTATGTCACTCTAAATGGTTTCTAGCCTCATATTAGCTTCTGGGGCCTGCTTTGCCCAGGAGAATGGAGAAAGAGTATTGGTAATTTAAAAAAGGTACTTTCTCTCAGAGCTTGCTCCTGACAAAATGAAGCATGGTTCCATATCTCATTCCTTGCTAGAGAAAGAAGGAAGGAAAGTGGAGGGAGAGCCAGAGTCTGCAGGTTGTTCCATGTGCACCCACATGCACACACATTAGAAAATGCATGTGAATGGTGTCATTTGCATCTTGGAAGATTTGATATTTGGGTGAATGTATGATTAGTGAGTTTACACATTGAATAACTGTTGAAGTGCTCTATATGTATATAGGTCCAGCGTCTATCAAGCTTGGCATGGGTGCTTAGGACATGTGTGTATATTGAATGTGTTGGTATTTGTTGCTGGGAAATATGTTGACAGAAAGCCACATGCAGATAGAATTCAATTACCAAATTAAAGTGGATAAACAAAGCTATATATGTATATCTTTGAATTGAATTTATCAGATGATTTGGGCAAAAACTCACTTTTTCATTCTCAATCTGTCTCAGTTTAATCTTCAGAGTAAACCACTAAAATACAAGCATCATGAGGGCAGGGATTCTGACTGTCTTGTCAACTAACGTGTCCTCAGCACCAAGAGTACTCGGCACATAGTAGATGTGAGGTAAATTTGAGATTAATATTAGAATAAATATATTATGAATGAATAAATAATTTATTTAAACTATGCCTGGGCTCATTCTGGCCCCACCAATTAATGAGGGAGTTGAGATGATGGCAAGGACAGACTAGGACAAGATGGACACAGATACTTGAGGAAGAGGAGGTGTATGAAGAGTGGAGCTGGAAGAATTAATGCAGGTAGGCTCCCCAGAAGGATGGGAATGTAGAACAGAGAACTGTCAACATTCTCTGTAAGAAGTTATCCGTTGAGTATTTATTCTCTAACATTTTATGAGTATCTATTACGTGAGGATTTAGTATTTGGTGATGTGGTTATAAAAATGAACAAACTGTGGTCTTTGAAGTATGCATTTTGGTTAAGACCAGTGTGAAAACAGACAACCAATATAACATAGGCATGGGCCTTAGTAACAGTTTGTAAAAAAGTGCTATAGGAACAGCAAATGGGATGGAGAGGAGATAGGTTTTGAACTATTTGAGCTAGTTTTTGAAGCATGATTTCTTCCTCACTTGTCAAGCCCAAAAGGGGAAAGCGTCTTCCAAGTAGAATAGAGCAAAGCCCATGATGCTTTGGGGGAACAGGAAGGGGCTCAGCTTATTGTGCATGTTGGCAATGACACAGATGATGCACAAGGAACCCAGGCTTTTAGATACAAAGATTTCCTAGAGATGTTATCTTAAAGCAGATAATCTGTAAAGCAAAAACCTACTGGCGCAATTGCTATATCCTGACTGCATGTGTAGCATTGCTTTCATACTTGTCGTCAATAGCAGAAAGAGCAATGTGTGGATTAGGAATTAAGAAATTACATGGAGATCTTTATGAGATAATACCAAATGAACAGATATAAAAAGCAGGGGAAAGGATAGGAAAAATGGCTACTGAAAAACTTTCTTGAAAGACCATAAATGGAAAAAATAAGGGAACATGATACACATATAGAAAAATAGCTTAAAAACACTTACGAAGCAACATATAAATAAGTGCAAATAAATACAGTACAGACTAAATCCCCTGGTGCTATGGGAACATAGAATCAATAAGAAACCAATATTGGGTGAGGAGAGCCAGGGTCTGCTTCCTGGAGGATGGAAATTTAATTATTGGAAATACTGGGATAAGTGTATGTTAAATAGAGTTACTTGGGAATGAATCAATCCAAGTTTAAAAAATAGAATGAGAAAATTATCAGAGACCAACCAAAATTTTTCTCCAACTCATTCCTAACCTGGGTTGATTTTTTTGCTTGTCACAATGAGTAAGTTACTTATTTGCCACTTTACAGTCTGTTTTCATTTCCTATTCTGCAGACACCAACTTAGACACCCTATTATGGCTCTCAGATTTCCTGTGGCTCCAGCAGTATGGGGATCAGGTTGCTCTAGACCACAAAGAAGCAATTATCCAGATAACATAGGAGTCAAACTACTTTATTGGAATGATCAAGCTCATCCACCCAGTTCGTGCTTCCCAAAGCCCTGGCAGTTGACCGTGCTGAGACCGTCACATACAGCACTAAGTTTTGTGCAATAAAGTTGGCTGTGTGGATATTGTATGGGGTCCCTTGGGTCCCTCAGCCACCTTTTCTCTCTGCCATTTGGTTTGACATACACAGCAATATTCAAGAGCCTATGACAGTTTCTTGGAGATGGAAGGGTGCAGACAAGCTTCTGGTTTTATTTGTCAAATTTGAAAGTCACTATGTATCGCTCACCTAGAAAAGGAATGTGAGTTTGAAAGGACTCCTCACCATGGGGGTCTCTACATTGGAAGACTGTTAGCCTAGACTCCTGTCAACACAGGCTGCCTCCCCTAGAGGTAGATTTGAGAAATACTTAAGAGTTAAAACCAAGAGGATTTGGTGATTTAAATAATGGTGGAGAGAGAGAGGAAAGGAGCAGAATTTGTCTAGAATGATAACGAGGTTTCTGGCACAGGTAACTGAATATCCTCATCTGAAGTAGAGAATACAAAAGAAGGAGCAGGTTTAGGGGAAACAGATGAGTTGTACTATAAAGCACATTAAATTTGAGCTACTTGGGATAGACACCACTGGATACTTCAGTCTTGATACTATTAGACTTGCTGGATCTGTGTACATACCCTGGTTTATTTCATTCTCATGTGACCTATACCTCCTCCCGTATTTCATGTCCTAAGAGGATAAGTTTGAGGCCTAATGTTTTTTTCATATTCACCTGCAGAGACCTCATATGGTGTCCTCTTGCAATTGGGGCTAATACTTACTGATTAGTAGGCTGAAAAAAATGCATAAATGCCCTTCCAGAGAAACCTCCTACCTCACAACTCCGATCCTTGTTTGTTTGTTTGGAGGATGTTTCTTTGGACTCAGTATAGCTCATTTTAGACATTTGGCTTTGCTGCTTCAGTCTGTTTGCTTTTTTTTTTTTTTTAAATGGTATTGGTGAGTCTCTTCAATAGGTTTTAAGTTGTTAAACTATATATTAAACTGAAGAAAGGCAAGATAATTTCATAAGTCTGTCATCCCATCTGCATTCTTTTTTATTAAACTTTATGCCATAAAATGGATTAAGAGCCAAACCCAGCTCATCTCAACCCCACTGCAAATATATACATATTGAATAACGATAAGAGAATACACGGAGGAGACTGTGACCCAGGAAGCCCAAAACTTTCAAACTATCTATTTGTGATACAGACACCTTAAGCCCCTACATCTTAAGAAGCACTAGAGAGGACTCTTATTTCCCCATTTCCTTACTCCAGGACAAAAGATGTGCAGCATAGGTATGAGATGAGGACAGTCTGTGTGTGCCCACAAGCTACATGAGGGACTTCATTTAGCTGTAACAGGGACTTTGGTCAGAAGATACGGCTAGACATGAATCTGGTCTGGCGTGGCCCAGCAACTAAATCTGCCATATTTGTACAGTCCTAAACCCGGTCTAGAACCAAACTGGTTATGTTCAGATCATCTCAACAGACTCCTATCAGCTTTCATGCTTTCATGTCTCTAGTCATTCCCTTCTTTAAATTAACCAGTCACTAATAAGAAATCAACAATCTATAAAAGCTGTTTCCATGGGGTCCCCGTGTTCTGCAATGCTGCTATTATTCATCATATCAAATCAAAGCTCCTCAGTTTGGCCTTAACTCACCTCTTGTGCTGCTTCCCCTCCAACCCCTCCCCATTTCATCTAATGGATTTCTAAAGAGACTCTCCTCTCTGATTCAAGTTCTCTGCTTCTTCTCTTTCATATATGACATAATCATACAAAATCTCAAGCGTTCTTATCAAAAATGTTCTCCTCCCTAGTAACTCAAATTTCTCTCTTATAAAAATAATAATAGCTAAGATTTCTTGAATACTTATTATGGGCCAGGCACTGTGCTAAAAGTTTTGCACATATCATCTTAGTTAACATTTAAGAAAAAACTTCATGGCAGGTACTATTATTATCTACATTTTATTAAAAAGGTAACTGGTATTTGGAAAAATTAAGCGTTTTACCCAATATTCTCTAGCTAATAAATCGCACAGCAATGACTTAAACTTTGATTTGTCTAAATTCTACATAAAACTCTCTTTTTTCAGGAAGACTTCCCTTGTTAACTCAACCCAATAGCTACAACTCTATTGTTTTATGACTGCTCCGCAGTTACGAATACAGTTTCATTATGCTGCTTTGCCACTTTTGAAACATTATTGTCTTTTGTTGTTGCTGCACGCGTGCGTGCGTGAGAGAGAGAGAGAGAGAGAGAGAGAGAGAGAGAGGTGCTTTTTCAAACTAAACCCTAGGCTGGGAGATCCCAGAAGGTGGGGACTGATAATAGCTTTCATATCTCTGTCATTAGAGGGCAGGGTTCTACTCTTTGGCACTGGGAGCACAAGAATACTATAATGCTAACAGAGCCATGTTTGGATGTGATTTTGTACAAAACAATGGTGTAATCACATATAGGATAAGAACTCATTCCTAGATTTTTCTCCCTAAAATATAAAGAAGTTGGGGATGGCCCAGGGAAAAGATGAGAGGCTGACTTGTTGATAACAGTGATCTTTATGTACAAAGATAAAATCTGGAGGATAAGATATGATGAAAATCTTTTAAGTCAAAGATGTAATTGTGAGTGAATATAATATTTACCAAATCCTAAAGTAATGGGTATTTTCCAGATGTACTTTTGTTAGGTTTTTAATCTAATTCTGTTGTAGTAAGAGAGTGTACTCTGTATGATTTCAGTCCTTTTAAATTTAGTAAGACTTGTTTTATGATCCAGCAAATAGTTTATTTGGTGAATATTCCATGTATACTTGATATATATTCTGCAATCACTGGTGGTAATCTTCTGTAAAGGAAATCTAGGTCAAATTGATTAGTAATGTTATTCATGCCTTCTATAACCTTACTAATATTCTGATCATTTATTCTATCAGTTCTTGAGAGATGAAAGTTAAAAATCTTCAGTTATAATTGTAGATTTGTCTGTTTCTTCTTACAGTTATGATAGTTTTGCTTCATATATATTGATGCTCTGTAATTTGCCAACTACTTATTTATTATTATTATTGTTTTTTGATGACCCGAACTTTTTATTGTTATGAGATATCCCTCTTAATCACTGGTAGTGTTCCATGTACTGAGGTCAACTTTTTCTGAGATTAATATAGTACCTCCAGCTTTCTTGTGATCTGCGTTTGCATGCCACATCTTTTCCCATCCTTTTACTTTCAACATTTCTGTACCTCTATATTTAAAATTCTTTTCTGGGAGAGGGGAGGGGGAAAATAAAAATAAATAAATAAATAAAATGTTAAAAAATTATGTATATATAACATAAAAAAACTAATAAATTAGCATTTAAAAAATAAAATAAAATAAAATAAAATAAAATAAAATAAAATAAAATAAAATAAAATGCATATCTGGTAGATGGCATATTATTTGTTCATAGTTTTTTTTAAATTCTATATGGCAATTCCTACCTTTTAATTAGAATATTTAGGCCATTTATATAGTTAATGTAATTATCAATATAATTGAGATTAAGTCTATTCTTCCTGTCTGATCTTTGTTTCTTCTTTCCTCTTGAATTAAGTTTTAGGATTCCATTTTTATCTTCACTATTAGCTTAATAGCTATACTTTTTCATTTAGTTATTTTATTGGTTGCTCATGAGTTTATAATATGCATCTTTAACTATCAAAGTCTATATTCCAATAACATTACACCATTTCATACATAAGAACTTTATAACAGTTTACTTCCATTTACATTATACTATTGTTGTAACACATTTTATTTCTATGTGTTATAAGGCCTACAATACATTGTGTGTGTGTTTTTTTTTAATTTAAATAGCCAGTTATCTTTTAATGAAATTTTTTAAAAATAAGAAAAAGTCTTTTAATATTTACCTGCATATTTATCATTTCTGGAACTCTTATAAATCCAGGTTTCCATCCAGAATCATTTTCCTTCAGCCTGACAAATTTCCTTTACCACTCAGAATTTACTCAGTTTCTGTTTGTCTGAAGAAAAAAAAAAGTCTTTATTACACCTTCATTTTGAAAAACACTTTCATTGGATATAAAACTCTATGTTGCCATATACTTTTAGCATTTTCAAAATGTTCTAATGTCTTCTGGCTGGCATTTTTTCTGTTATGTTTTCTAATAGTTATCTTTGTTTCCTTATTTTAATGTCTTTTTTCTCTGGCTATGTTTAAATTTTTAGCAATTCGATTATAATGTACTTTGGTATAGTTGTCTTTATGTTTAGCCAGTTTCAGATTCACTGAGCTTCTTAAATCTGATGGTTCAAAGTTTTTATCAAATTAGGAGAAAATTGGCCACAATGTCTTCAAACATTTTTTTCTATGCCATTACATGGATGTTAAACTACTTTATATTGCCCCTCAGGTCACTGAGGCACTTTCTTTTTGTTTTTCAGTGTTTTTTCTCTTTGTGCTTTGGTTTTTATGATTTCCATGTTTTCTAGCTCACTGATCTTTTCTTCTGCAGTGTGTAATCTGCTTTTAAGCCTATCCAGTAAAAGTTTCATTAACAATATTATATTTTCAGCCAGAGAAATTCTATTTAAAAAAAAAAACTTCTACTTCAGTCTTTTTTATATTTATATCTTCTTTTAAATCCTTGTGCATATTTATAATTACTGTTATAAAGTTATTGCCTACTAATCTTTGTCTCTTTCTAGTTTTGTTTCTATTGACTGATTTTCCTTCTGTTTATAGATCAAAATTTACTGCCTTTTTGTGTGTCCAGTAATTTTTATTGGCTTCTGATATTTTGAGTGTTACACTGCTAAGTATTTGGATTTTGTTTCCTCTTTTAAAAAGTGTTGAAGTTTGTTTTAACAGACATTAAGTTACTTGAAGACAAGTTTTATCTTTTTGAGGCTTGTTTTTAAGTTTTGTTAGGGATGAGTCTGGGCTAAGTTAGCCTTTATACTGAGGCATCATCACCCTTCTAGAGTCTCTACTGATTACTCCGAATGTTCAATGATGTCTTTATGCTGGTTAGATGGAATTTGAATGTTTCCCAGCCCTGTGTAAACTCTAGGAATTATTCAACTTACACTTCCTGCATTGTTTCTTGCTCAACATCATGGAGTTTCATCCTAGCCATACATAGATTAGTGTTCAGCCAAAGATTCTGTGAGACTGTATGAAGACTTCTAGAACTCTTTCTCTGTATAGCTCCCTCCTCTCAAGTATTGATCCACCAGTTCTAGCTGCCTCAGCTTCCCTGAACTCTGATTTCTATCTCCTTAACTTAGAACAACCACCACATTCTGCTTGATGCCACCTCTCCCTGCTGCTGCTGTTCGAAAATTGTCTCCAGGTTGGAATCTAGGATGATTATTGGGTTCACCGTTTTTGTTTTCTCTCATTCAGGTATCACAGCACTGCCTCTTATCCCAATGTCTTAAAACAGCTTTTCATGTATTTTTTTTTTCTAGTTGTTAACAGTGGGAGAACAAGTTCTATATTAGTTATTTCTTTGTGGTTAGAAGCAGGTCTCTTACCTGGCTTCTCATTTTCTTTTTCTCTTCATTTTTCAAGTTGTACAGTTTCATTAACACTTGTTAGGTTTGGATTTCTTTTTATTTACCTTGCTGAAGATTCACTGGGCTACTAGTGACTTTAATCAGTTTTGGAAAATTAAAACTCCAAATATTATCTCTTTAAATACTGTCTCTTCCTTATTCTTTCTCTCCTTTGGTTTTGAAACCTTAATTAATGTGTGGTAAGTCTTCTTGCTCTATCTTCCATATTTCTCAAGTCTCTTCCATATTTTCATATTTTTACCTCCCTGTGCTACATTCTGGATTTCTTCTGACTTACCGTCTAGTTTCCTAATTTTCTCTTCAACTGGATCCAATCTGCTGTTAGATTCATTTTACTTGGTTCTGTTTCAAATATACTAGGTCACTTTTTATATTTTTGTTTCATACAACTATTTTCAGCTTGTTTTATAATATATGTCTGACAATTTTGATGTTCAAAGTCATTGTCAATCTGTTTCTGCTGTCTATTGTTTTAGTTGATTCTTATTTATGATGCCTTCTTTCCCTGGTACTAACTTATTCATCGCATTTAAAGAATTACTTGTGAGGATTTTTTAAGCTTAGGATGAAGGATTTGTATTTGCCTCTGCCAGGTACCCAGGGGAAATACTTGTCTGGAATCATCTTAAACTAAATTCAAGGTTTCAGATTTTCCCTGATTACTTAGGTAATATAAATTTAGGCTACAAATCAGCCTGGCTTATAATTTCTCCACCTGCTCTACTTAGCATCAAGGAAAATTTCTTGCATTCCTTGAGGAGGTGGCAGAAGGGTTAGGTGTACCTCTGTTTCACCTTCACCTTTAGAGTGTAACCCTTTGATTCTTCAATTTGATATGGGGAGGGTGTTCTATGAGACTTTTCACTTTGGGCCAGCTCTGAGTTTTAATTTCTGAGACTATCCATCAAAATCAGAGTTCAAGCTTGCCTTGATCAGCAATACCTTCTGGTCAAAGGGGGCCTCTCTGTTCCACTTACCACTTAGAATTTTCACTTTTCATTAAATTTGGCCTAGTATTTCCTCACTATCTTGTCAGTTCTTTGATACTTTTAAGATGTTTCGAATATTTTATACAGAATTTTTAGTTGTTTTCAGCAGGAAAGTTGATTCAAATAACCTAGACTGTCATGCTTCCAGAAAATGAAGTTTTTGGTTTTTTAAAAATAGATTCCATCAATAGCCTCTATAAGCAATCCAAACTAGCACTGATTTGTTGTTCTTGTTGTTTCTTCAGGGCGGGGGTGATTTTTGGTTTGTTTATTGTTTTTGTCAGCTAATGTGTCTTCTCCAAAAAAGAACCTAATTTTTAAAAAGCAAGTAATTGAGAGCATATTCTATAATATGATACTTTGTAAAGATTCAGACATAAAGCAATTTTCTCTTTTCTGAGAAATTATTGGGGAAAATTAAAAATTCCCCTTTATATTTAGGCCAATATGGTATATAAAAAGTCACAATTCCTAGCATAGGATATATATTTAATAAATATTAGTCTTTCCCATCTCTCTCTCCTCTAGTTCTTCAGGGACTTCCCTTTTTCAAAAACTGAAGTGATCCAGTTGTTTAAAATAATGTGAGTCTGTCCTTGCTTTGGTGCATGGTCGGCATGACATTTCTCTAAATCTCTTCTAGTCCACAGCAATAATTACATGAATTGCTCACACACACACACATACACGCACACACAGCCATATAACCTTAAAAATTACTGGGTTTTATGGCCTTTTATTTTACAAGGATTGTTATGAAGCATAACGACCAATATATCATAGAAGAGATTTGAGTTCTATTTAGAAAATAAAGGTGTTTTTTGCTTCTAGATAGAAATAGCCTTGTTTTTTACTCACATAGGACTTGGGAATTTCTAAGAAAGAAATAAGTCAGAACTTAATGTGTCTTTTTTTTGTGACTTTAGTGGAGGTGGGCCAGGCTTTCCACAGTAGAATAAGTATATGTCTAGGATATTAGGCCACTGTGAAGATGATGTAAGGCATAGGCCATAGCCACTTCCCTACCTTCTAAAACATATCAGCAATTTTTATAAGATTGCAAGAGGATAAGAGGTGCAGGAGCCCTCCCCCATCTTTTACTACAAATTACCAATCATTACCACCAGTACCACTTACACATTTAAATGGCTTTTTTTTTCTTCTTCTATCAGTTATGTCTTTTTTGCGGGGAGTAGGAGTTACACAGAAATTTATTTCTCATAGTTCTGGAGGCGAGAAGTCCAAGATCAAGGTACTTGCAGGTTTGATTTCTTCCAAGACCTTTCTCCTTGACTTGTAGATGGCCATCTTCTCCCTGTGTCTTCACATGGTCCTTCCTCTGTGACTTCCAGTTGTGTATTTTGATGTTTTCTTCTTCAATTCTGTGATTTCCCTGCTTGTAGAGTTCTGTCCATGATACTGGAGGAGACCAAGAAAGAGAGGAAAACACAAATTCATAACATTTTTAAAGTTTGAAGAATTCTTTCTTAGAGATGGCCTGATTTAATGCTTTCTTGTTCAAATAATTAAGCTGAAAGGCCAGAGAGGTTATGAATTGAATTTTCCAAAGTTACAGAACATACTAGAACCCTGGGGTTCTTGATTTCCATTCTACCACACATCCCCATGCTGCTGATTCCCTGTATGCTCCTCAAGGTTTTTCTTATCTGGACTTCATATTTGGAGACAGTGAGATGAGAGCAAATCTTGCATCCAGCTGAGTCAAGTTCTTTACATAGTTGCTAAGGGAATTAAAATGATTGGGAATACAGAGAGAATGCAAAGTTAAGAAAGGCATCCAAAGAGAGAGAATGGAACAGGGTTCTGAAGTAATGGAAGGTTGGGACTGGCGAGAGTGGGAAAGACATTCCAGGTGAAGAAAATTGATATTTCAAGTCTCAATCGAAAGAAAGGATGAGAGATGTGTTGGGTGTGGGGCACAATAACAATAGTGACCAAGTATGGACTACTAGCTCAGGTCAACAAATACTCAGATTATGAGGCAAATTTCAAATACCACTAACTTTCCCCTTCTGACATAAGGAAGATATGAGAGCAAACTAACAGTTGAAAAGCATTATAAAAGAACAGAGACACATTTAGCTGGAAAGATATAAGAGGGATGTGGATCTTCCTTTCCACAATGAAAGTAATGGGCTGGAATTGCTCTAGGAAATTAAGATTAGATGACAGGGGCAAACAGCTGTGCACATTTAACCAAAAGATGCTGAAGATTCAAGAAATGTTGAAACAAGGTCTAAAGGAGACACCCTTCAGTCTGGGATGAGTTAAGTTCAGTCCTGCCTGGAGGCAGAGGGAGGGATGAAATGTCCTGTCATAGAGTCTAGAAGTCTGGATCAGGGCCATTCATGGAAACAAAGCATCTCATTATGGAGAGAGGTGGAGAACAGCAGGAAAAATCCCCAACCTATTTGCCTGGGGCTTTAAAACAGTGTAGAAACTTTCCGGCTGGATCAATTTTAGGCTCTGATTATAACAAAAAAGATTTCGGTTAAGCTAAAATGAAAGAACATCTATCTCATGATTGTGCCATGGAGCTTGGATTTCACTTACTAGGGAGTTTTGCAACTGAGAATAACTTAGGCATAAACTGAGAACAGTTTAGGCATAATTGGGAATGGAAACAGAGAGAGGGATAAAATTATTGCTTGGTTTGGGAATTCAGGAAGGATATGGCTCTGAGGCCTTGGAGCTTGTCAGGACAGTTGATTAAGTGAGGGTCCTCCCAGCCTAGTGGCTATGCAAGAACCCACTTCTGGGAACCCACAGTGAAGGCTGGGTGTGTCAGAGCGTGTGCTGAATTCCTGGCTTCAATTACAGACTACCAGGCGGCTGAGGAGTCTGTCATTGCAGATGTCATCACATTTACAAGATTCATAGGTCCCTCTCCAGTTAGACCCAAGAACAAGGGCCTCTCCACACCTGTAGCCATGTCCCATCACTGCACTGTATGAAGAAGCAGAGCTCTGAGTGATGTAGAGGCAAGGGTCTCTTTCCTATGTCCACTCATTCCTATCAGGGGAATGAGGACATGAGAGCTTGGAGAATTTAAACGGAGCTTCCGCTGTCTTGGTATGGCCTCCATGTTATAAGCCAGAAAATCTCCAAAGGGGGAGATTTTTATTTATCTAGAACAAAGGCAGAAGTATGAATAAGATGATCTCTCAAACTTCTTTTCAATTGAAATGCTCTATGATACTTTGCTGGTCTATGAATTACCCCCTGCCTGTTAAAATCCATTTAAATTATTCTGCCACCATCTTGGAGGATTCAAAAGAGTATGGGTGCTCAGTCTATCTCCTTCAACTAATTGTTTCTAGGCTCTGCCCCTGGAGATGCCATTAGAGAACTGACAGGCATGGGGAACCGGCTTCTCTTCACAGAGTGAAACTCCCAAACAACCAGCCCCACATTCCTCCCTGACTCATGCCACCAAACCCCCACTGTGCCCTGCAGGTCAGTGGGCTGGGAACCCTGCCACATCTGGAACAACTGCAACTAGAATAAGATGTCTGTTCCGATAGCCAGGACTTAGCTCCTCCCATCCCCAGCCCCAGATCACTCCATGGTCTGTGCTCTGGGTATTATGATATGATGCAGCCAGTGATGGGCAGAGTACAGTCAACAAGGGATCTACCCTAGGGCTGCCAGCCTCACCTGAGGAAATCTGATCATAGTCTGTGGCTCATCTTGATTCCTCCACTTGCTATAGTATGGAAACTTCCCAGCCCCTGAGAAGTAGGCACTTCTCATTATCCAAGTCAGTGGATGAGAGCAGAGGCACATATAATTTTTTCATTTGTTGAGTGCCTGCCATGTGCCAAGTCATATATGCTAAGTAGTGAGTATACAATGGTGCACAAAATAGATACAAGCTCAAATAGATATATAAGCTCAAAATGAATCAGTGTTACAAAAAAAAAGTGAAATAAATTCACATTACTTACCTACACAAAGTCACTCATACACACACACATACAAACATGCCATCTGTGTCTATCCCTGATGTTCTTTCTGACACAGTGTTTATGCCAAACTTAACGCAGTGGAAGCATGGAGTCTGCAAAATCTACAAAGTGGATGATCTATAAATCAGGAATAAAGAGTTGACACAGTATCAGTATGAAAATTAACTTTGGCTATTTATCTAAATATGAAAGTCATATCAAAATTGGTCACAAAATTCCATTTACATCTCAGTTGAATAAATTTCCTTTTCATGTCCTCAAAGTCTTCTATCTCTAGAGCAGAAGAGCAAAAAAATATATATACATATATATATTTATATTTATATTTATATTTATATTTATATTTATATTTATATTTATATTTATATTTATATATATATATAGTTTTTGAGGAACCAGAGAGACATACAGACACAGGGAAATAATTCTGAAATCACTGAGTCTTAAGCCTGAAGACAGAACTTTGGGGGTCTTTTCATTCATTCCATTACCTCCAAAATCATGCAGACAGTTGTTAATTGACTCAATTCTTCTAGCTCCTCAGATAGTCTTCAATTCTTCAATCACCTCAATAACCCACTGTTAGGAAGTTCTTTCTTTGATAATTCTAGTCTTTCTTTCTCTACCAAAATTAACCCTTTTCTTGGTATTTTGTCTTTTAAACCTAAACATACCAAAGGAAAGAGAACATAATACAATATCTTTTCTCCCTCATTCATATTTAAGCTTTGTATTCCTTCTGCTTCACAGAAAATCCTAGGAGAGGTCCAAGGTGGAAATATGAAAGTCTGGGACTTTCCTCCTCTGTGGTCAGATTTAGAAGATCTCTCTCTAACAGGATGGGAAAGTCCAGAGGCAGTTTCTTGGTGTATATTTCATCTTTTCAGTCATGGTCAATCCAGAAAGGTAAAGGTCAATGGACAGACACCAGGTGTGAACCAGATTTGAATGTTTCTTTGCCTTACTACAGAATCTTTTTATACAGGTAAAATGGGTAGACTGAAGGATGTAAAAGCGTGCTACTGGATAAGTTAACTCCTGTAGGGCTATTCTATGATTCCAGATTAGAACCCAACAAAATGAAGTACAGAGTCCATTTGGATAAATAATTATAGCTGAAATTTAAGCAATATTTTTAAAAACTAGACATTAGGCTTATAAAATAATTGGTCTTTGTTCTTTATTGAATCTTAGCAGAGCACCTTAGTCAGATAGTAGTCAGAGTCCCAAAAACCTTAATTCATTTTTTTTTTCAAAAGCTAGGAGAAAGTGTAAAAATTTTAGTTCTCCTAAAGTTATTTTATTTATTCCCCTGCCTCTAGCTAGGAAGACATATTATCCTATGTTGGTCATCTAGGTCCTCCAGTCAATTCCACCCTAATCTCTCTTGATTTTCCCTACTTAGACCTTGTGCTTCAGCCAAGATAACCCATTCATCAATCCCAATACCCTCACTCATTCCAGCATCCAGGACTGTGTCTGAACATTGTCTTCTATCCCCTAGAATGTTGTCTTCACAGCCTCTACTAAAAAGCCAGCTGAAAACCCTTTCCTCCAAAGAGTCTTCCTTTATTAACTCTAACTAATTGAGATGACTTCTTCACTCCAGTTTCACCTAACCATTTAATTTCAACAACATTTAATTGCATAAGCCAACGTGTGTGTGTGTGTGTGTGTGTGTGTGTGTGTGTGTTTATAAGACATTGAAAGAAATAATGTTTCCTATCTCATTTGTTATATTTTAAGTCCCTTGGGGGAAGAACTATGGTTTCTTTTCTTTCTCTCTTTTTTAAAAAATATTCAGACTCCTCAACCCAATTCTTAGGGCTCTTCAGTAAATGCTAGAATTATGGTTCAGATGGACTAAATGCTCATCACAGCACGATACAAGGAACAACTTTTTGATATCAAGTTCTGGGAAATGGACCAATGATGAATAGCAATACCATGAATGGGGAGAATGGCTAACAAAGAAGAGAAATCCTAATTCTGTACTCCCTCAGAGACTTCTACACTTTGGACACTGTTAGGAATGTTTGATGAGTAATTTCCCACATCAGATTAATATCTAAAACCCACTCAGATAGAGTATTGATTATTAGCTATACACAGAGGAGAAGCATAATAAGCAGTGCCTAGTACCTAGCAAATTGCTTAGCTAGCATTTGTGGAAGGAAGGAAAGGTGGAAAGGAAAGGTTGAGTCAGGAAGGAATCAAGAAAGTCAACAAGTTCTAAATCACTTTTTATTGTCACTTGTTAACATTGTTGGCTTTCCAGGCAAGAGAAAGTCAGTCAATGACTTCTTTAACTGGAGAAACTGGAGGCCATGGGGGTGGGTACAGAATTAATAAGAAAAGTATTATCACTATAGGGAACATCCCTGTATGATGGAAAACAAGATACAGATAAATACAGAGAAAACAGGAATATAATAACTAAAAGGTCTGGGCCAAGGTCTAGCCATTTGTGCTAGAGAGGATGAAGGAAGATTAAGGACATTTCTGGAAGGTAGTCAAAAAAGACTTTCTGGAGGAGGAACAGGAAATAATAATAAACCAGAGTTTGGCAAGAAGGAAGTTACAGAATTGAGCACAGAGGAGTACGACTGAAGAAATTATACATGTGGATAATCAGAAATGAGAAAGGGAAACAGGGAAACAGTTTAACAGTTTATCTTAGAAGGAAATGGACTTGCTGAAAGTCAGGAGGACTGAGACTGTTGATAGGAGGAATTGGTAAGAGACCTGGGAGGTTTAGACTGGTCTTTTCTTAAGTATATGGCACATAAGCAATCAAAAAAGAGCCCATTCTTCACCTTCTACCAACAAGCACATGAGAGCAGAGTTGTCAGCCCTTCCTCAGGCACCCGATAGGAAAGTGCTATCAGTAACATTATTGTAGCATAAGGAAACAAGCTTTGTGCCAAGAGTGAAATGAATACCTCTAAGGAAATACACTACCCTCTTTGCTGACATACAAAATCCTCAAACTAATTTCATTCTCAGAAATCAGTGTCTTCTTATATTCAGCTGCTTCTTCTGTAATCCTGGTTTTTCCCTGAGCAGCTCTGTACAGACACCACTTTAAATGTCCTTTGCCAAGCAGGAAGCTTATCTCAAACCAGTTCAGAAACTTTCCAAGAATGAATTTGTTTTTAGGGTCTTCTTAAACCTGTTAGCTCCATCTGCAGTCTAACTTACATTATTTTAGATGCTCTGCTCTCACTATAGACAGAAGGTAGAGAATACCTAAAGACTGATTTGGACAGTGATACAATGGTGACATGATTAGAGAAGAACTGTAAGAGCAAAATAAACATGAAAATAGGACCCTGTTATCCAATTAATTGAAATTTCTTGAGCATCAACTGTGCAAAGTATTATGCTAAGCACAGAAAGGAATATAAAGTTTAAAAAATTTATATTCTTCACCTTCCCAAAGCTTACAGTGTAGTAAAAGAGACAACTACATATATAAATTATTCCAGTACAAAATGGTGCTATTATAGAGGCTCATATAATATGATATCATAGTTGCGGAAGAGACAGAAATAATTGTCTCTAGAGAGATCTGGGAAGTATTCTTAGAGGAGAAAATATTAAGCTGGGCTTTAAATGAAGAATTAATGTGTGGATGAGAAAGGGAATAGCATTCTAAAAAGAAACAATTTGTGTAAAAGTCTGGAGGCAGAAGAGCAAAGAAAAAGTTCAAAAACCTCAAGTAAACCTCTGAAGTTGTAGTCTAGGATATGTGAAGTAATGTAGATATAAACATAGGTAGTGTCACTATGGAGGGCTCTGAAGACCAAGTAACAGAGTTTGGATTTTATTTGGTATGTAATAGAGAATCAGGTAATTATGATAGATGCCTCATATTTCTTTGAAATTATTAGATAACTGACTCAATTTTTGAAGTTTGAGAATAAATAATCTTTAAGTTATCATAAGGAAAATGACATTTCACATGGATTCCACCATGGAAGCTACTGCCTTTATCAAGTTCAACTACATCTATAAAACTCCACTGGACATAAAAATGGAAGGCCAAGGAAGAGTGTAAAGTTTCCCTCTTTGGAGGGTTTTAATGGAAGAGAGATTTTCATCCACCTGAGAAGGTGATGGTAATAGTTTTTCTTTCAGTCAGGAGGCTCATTCAGATGGCCACAAGAAGTCCCTTGATGGATGTATCAGACAATAGGACAGAGACATAAGTGTAAATAATATAATGTTGAGGAACTATGGAATAATGGAGTCCTAGGAGCCCGGTAAGGCCAATTAAGGCAGCCTTTTGGTGGAAGAGACTTTAGAACCAAGTATACAAAGAGGAAAGGGACAGGGCTGAACAGGGAGGGTAGAAAAATAGTACTTAAGGTTGGGGGAGGAGGAACTGGCCTGAATAAATGTTTGAAGGCAAGTACCAGCAAGCACATGTGGTTAGTGTCAAGTGTGGGAGACAGAGAACAAATAAACTCAGCTGGAATGGATAGTCTGTAATAAGAGCTAACAAGGACTCAGTCCATAGGTAGACCAGTTTGCAGCACACAGCCTGGGTCAACATTGGATGCTACTTCTGGCCTCTCCAGAAAGAGAGGTAGGAATTTCCATCTCCATTTTCCTCTTATATTTCATGAGATGTGGGTTACATTCCTAGTTATTCTGGACTTTGACTCACCTTTCTGTAATGAATATGAGTGTCCTAGGGAATGATGCTCTCTATTGTACTGAAGAACAAACTGAAGCCAGGCCAATGAAGACTATTGGACCCAAACTCAAATTATACTTAAGGAATGAGTTCTGCTTGGGTTAAACTTATATTCTTAGGATTTGACTCCTCATTCTCCTCTTCTTCTGTTCCCACCAGACATCCCTGAGGGGATGCTGACTTCTATACCTAAGCCAGGTAAAGGAGTGGTCAGATGTGAAAGAAGAGGATATTATAGAATGACTTCAGAAGGACCCAAACAGGCTTTGGGTTAGCTGCGTCTCATAGCCCACACTCTGTAGGCTAAGACATGACATTCTCATTTCTAATCTCAATGACTTCATAGATGTAATTGGACACAATGGAAGTATCCTGTAAAGTCTAAATGCCAGAGTAGGAAAGGCTCATTGAGCATTCTGAGCAACCAACAAAGCCATGCTGACCCTAAACCATGAAGGAAAAATAGTTCAGTTTTGCTGAGCAGAGCAAAATTTTCATACAGCCCATATGCAGTTAGAAACTGAGGACCAAGACATCTCTGAAACCCAGCTGATGAATCTTTACCTCATGTTCTCTCTAAACTCTACATTCTACCACAGAAATCAGTAAAAAGGGGGTTACCCCACACCCTTCTGTAAGAAAAATGTACATTTTGGGATAGTTTGGAGGCACCAAAATGGTAAGCAATTTTAGGGTACAATTAAGACCTGGCTGCTCAACCCTACAATAAATTACCATCAAAGGCACTCACACGTCAATAGGGGAAAAAACACATGTGCTTGCAAGACGATGTGTGTTTGATGCTCATAAAAAAGATAAAAATATAGGTCATCATCATGTAACGAGCTTGTAGGTGTCAGAACGTGTGCTGTTGGGGGAAGTAGGGGAGGGGAAATGGAGAGGGTTCAGCAAACCAAAAAGGAGATAGAAATCCGATTCATATCCTCAAGTTCTTTCCTTTAGTTGAAGACAGTGGATGTGCCATGGGGGGCACAGAAGGACCCTTCCCTCGTTTTTAATTTTGTAGAACATCCCCTACCCTGCTCCCCTCAGCTGGATTTCCGACATATTAATCACTCTCCCATTTTGAAATCAGCCGGTCAGGCTATTATTCAAGCACTGTTAATGACACCATCAGCCAAGGTATCAATTAGGCAAGTTGGGATAAGAAGAGCAGAGAATAGGGCTGGCCAGAGAGCAGAACACAGGTCTGTTTTGGTGTAGGTAACTCACATGACAGCGAGGACTCTTAACCCTCTTATTCTACTCCCTTTAAAGGCAACTGCAAATACACTGAATTCTCCAGTAAAGACCTAAACTAAAACACTGCTTCATAAGTATGCCCTACCTTGCTCCCTCAGTCAGCCCTTAACTGCACTTTAGCTAGTCACATCACATCACTCAGGACACATAAGCAACAGGCCATAGTTAACCAGCTCTGGGCAGAGCTGTTCCTATAGTTGGGCCCAGCATCATGGAAAGGAATGCCTCCCCAATCCACATTTGTACTTCATTTAAAATCAGGCTCAACATTTTCTCATCCATAAAACTTTTTTTTTAAATAAGGAAAATCTTCCTATTTGTTGATTCTTTATTTCTTAAATTCAAGAGCTGAGTATTGTTTTCCACATCAGACTGAGAGTTTCCTGATGGCCAGAACTAACTTTCCTTTTTCTGCTAGGTCTCTCTGCCTCCCATATCTAACCATATTCCTTTTCTCCATCCAGACAGGCTCTGTTCAAAGGGGCTGCTCAGAACAAATGCGTGCGACAGGTTTTCAGGTCACTGAGATTTGGATCCTGGAGAAAGGAAGAAAACCAAGACTAGAATCAAAACTACAGCATAGTAGGAGTCAATTCAGTCATTAAGACATCCAAGTTCCTTCTCATTATATACTTAGGGAGGTTTTCGGAGTGTTTTGTTCCTAGACTCCAATCTTCTTGAGTCATTCCCCAGCTCCTTCTCACCTTTCCACTCTTCAGATGGATGTAAGTTCTCCATGGCTTTCTTTCCACACCCATCAATTATCCAGATCTTTAGACAGATGTGGGAGACTAGAGAAGGGTAAGAAGTCAGTGTTCCATATTTTTAGTGTCTTTGGACCCAGAGAAGGTGCCTGGGCCAGTTCGGTTCCAAACATCATAATCAAAATTAGAAATCTCAATAAAAAATATTCGTGTTTGGAGTCTTGAAAGAAGGTTTTACCTAATTAGATTAGCTAGGAAAGCAAATAGCCTTTTCAGGCCTCTTCCCAAAAGACTCAATTCCTGGAGTGCCCTTTCACCCTTGTTCTCTGCTGCTTTTTTCTTCCTTTAATGTCTTTGCTGCAACTTTACCCTAAATTTCAAAACACTAAGTTGCAGTAGCCAACAGAAAATAAATAATAAATAAACTTTCAAAATGGAGTAGCCAGGATTTTAAAGATGGAGAATAAAAAGAAAATGTTTTCAATTAGCTTGTATGTTCCCTAAGGGCAGGCACTGCATTATAATTCTTTTTAATAAAACCTTTATTGAGATATAATTCACATACTATATGATTCACCTATTTAAAATATACAACTCAGTCTATAGCCATGCCACTCTGAACAAGCTCAATGTCTGATTTTGGAAGCTAAGTAGTGTCGGGCCTGGTTAGTACTTGGATGGGAGACCACCTAGCAAGACCAAGTGTTGTAGGTATAAATAATAATAAATAATAAATAATTTAAAAAAAGAGTAAAATGTACAACTCAATGGTTTTTAATATAGTCACAGGGTTGTACAATCATCATCATAACTGATTTTAGAATACTTTCATCACCCCCAAAAGAAATCCTATATCTATTAGTTCCTGATTTTCTCCTCTACCCCCAACACTCTTAGCTCTAGGGAATCACTAATTTATTCTCTTACTTTATAGACTTACCTACCTTGAACACTTTGTATAAATGGAATCATGTGATATATGGTCTTTTGCAATTGACTTCTTTCTGTTAGAATAATGTTTTCAAGATTCATCCACTTTGTAGCATGTATGAGTACTTCATTTCTTTTTTATTGTCAAATAATATTCCATTACATGACTATTCCACATTTTATTTATCCAGCTGATGGACATTTTTAGCTATTATGAATAACTGCTATGAACATTCACATACAAGTTTTTATGTGAACATTTGTTTTCATTTCTCTTGGGTATATATTTAAAAATGGGACTTCCAGATAATTCAATAACTCTAGGTTTAACATTTTGAAAAACTGCCAGACTGTTTTCCAAAGAAGATGTATCATTTTATATCCCCACCAGCAATGTATGAGGGTTACAGTTCTTCCAATCCTCATGAATACTTATTGTTATCTTGTTTTTATAATTATTATAGCCATCCTAATGTTTTTGATTTGCATTTTCTTGATAGCTAATGACATTGAGCATATTTTCATGTGCTTATTGGCATTTGTATATCTTCTTTGGAGAAATGTCTATTCAGATCCTTTGCCCATTTTTAATTGGACTATTTGTCTTTTTATTTTTGATTTATAATAATTCTTTATGTATTTAGATGCAAGTCTCTTACCATATTTATGATTTGCAAATATTTTCTCTTATTCTGCAAGTTGTCTTTTTACTTTCTTAATGGTGTTTTTGAAGCAAAAAGTTTTAAATTTTGAAGTCCAATTTATTTCTCTTTTCTTATTGTGCTTCTATCTAAGAAACCAGTACCTAGTCCAAGGTCATGAAGATTTACACCTATGTTTTTCTCTAAGAGTTTTACAATTTTAGCTCTTACATTTAGGTCTTAATCCATTTTGAGTTAATTTTTGTATATAATGTGAGGTAGGGGTTCAACTTAATGTTTTTGCATGTGGCTATCCATTTGTCCAGTACCACTGGAAAAGACTATTTTTCCCCCATTTAATTGTCTTGGCATCCATGTTGAAAATCAATTGACCATAAATGTGATGGTTTATTCTTTGCTCTCATTTTATTCCATTAACCTATATGTCTTTCTTTATGCCAGTACCATACTTTCTTGATTACTGTAGCTTTGCAAGTTTTAAAATCAGGAGATGTGAGTCCTCCAAATTTGTTCTCTTTTTCAAGATTGTTTTGGTTATTTTGGGTCCCTTGAGTTTCAATATAAATTCTGGGAACAGCTTGTTAATTTCAGCAAAGAATTCAATGGGATTCTGATAGGCATTGCGTTGAATCTATAGATCAATTTGGGAAGTATTGTCATGAAAATGGGATGTTTTCACATTTATTTAGTACTTCTTTAATTTGTTTCAATAGTGTTTTGTAATTTTAAGAGTACAAGTTTTATACTTCTTTTGTTAAAATTTATTCCTAAGTATTTTATTATTTCTGATGTTATTGTAAATGGAATTGTTTTTCTTATATTCACTTCTTATGTCCACACTATGATTAATGTTAGATTAATGGCATCACCAAGAGTGTGAATGAAATAGTGCAGCATTTGTGAAACTAATAGAGCAATCCTACTTATCTCACTCTTCCTACATATTCATGCCAAAGTGGAGATTTGGAGTCAAGTAAAATAATAAAAATTGGTTTCATGTTGGTATATTTAATAAAGTGAGATGTTTGAGACCAAACAATTCAGAAAACTCCCTTTTATTTTATTTCATCTATGAATAGTCAATCTTGGGTTCAAACAGGGCTGTCTTTCTCCATGGCCAAGTTGTTTTCTTCTCCTCATAGGCCTCGTTTTGATTTTGCCAAGTCAAAAGAAGCAGTTAGGAGAATGAAATGTATATTTAAAGCTAAGCTGTTGATGAGCCAACCCAGAGAGAGAGGGATCTTAATAAAACTCATTCATATTCTTTTTCATTAAAAAATCATCATAAATGGACTGTAAAGCAGAGTCTTGGGAGCCTCTGTATTTGGCTCAACCTGAACTCCTCACAGGGAATGGGAAGATAGCGGACAGCTTTCCTCCCACTTCCCATTGTCCACTGTGTGACTCTGAGCCCCAGCTCTTGGAAACAATTTGAGGAGACACAGTTTCAATATCTATTCTACTTCCAGATACAACCTCAGAATGTTATAGAATTCAGATAAGAATTTTGTAGTGAGTTGTAAACAATTTCTTTGTCAAACCTTTTTGGGACAAAGATATATCTACATACATTGGCGCGTATCTACTACGCAGATAATGCGTGCTACTCTGTTCTTGTCTCTGGAGACCGTTTAGGTTTGCTTTCTTCCCTCCATGGACCATAAAGCAGTTGTCAGTCCAACCCAGAAAGAAATTAGGGTCAGTTTGACAAAAGGTGAATGCATATACAGACACATGCATTCATGCACCTGCACATGTGCTTGTGTTTGAGAGAAGAGGACAGAGTGAGAAATGAGATTCTGACTTCATCACAAAGACAAACTGAAATTCTTTCTTTTAGTTATTTCTTAGATAGTTTTCTATTCTAACTCCTTAAAGAGTGCAGATAATTGAAAGTGGGCCCAATAGGTCTTACTAGCTATTCACCCACACTTGCATCCTAAAGGCAAAAGGAAGTGTATTTAACTGGATCGACTTTTTAGGGGCCTGTGTAGCACCAAATAAGTGAAGATTTTAGGACCAGATTCACATAATCAATAAACACAGATTATTGATGCCTCAAAATAGATTATTTGAGTCTGAATTTCCCACTTTGGCTATCTACACATATTCATACCCTCCCTTGAAAAAAGTCAACATAGATAACAATCAACATCTGTATACAAAATAGAAAATATATACAAGATTCATAAATCTAAATACTTGGAAGAATCAGGATACAGGAGAAATTTTCAGTCAAAATATGAAAATGTTTACAATTTTCAAAATATGTGCTCAAGATAGCTGCACAATTACCTCCATGCCCCACAAGGCTAATGTAATTATATAAATATATTTATATACCACTCTATTTAAATCTACACACACACATACACACACATATTATGTAAGCCACTATTATATATAGTTACATATGTTCATATGCTGAGCTACATGGTGATTCATAGATACATTTATGTTATTTATTTTAGTAATTCATTTATTAGATTTTTATTAAATCTGTTTATTTTGGTTTGTTATTTGTTGAGAATCTGGCCTCATATAGCCCTGCCCTCCCTCTTTTTATATTCCTAGATGCCAGAAGAGCTTGTGCCCTGAAGCCTGGGGGTTTTTAGTTGCATTCTTTAAACTGGGGGAAAGGACAATAGTGGCCGAAATGAACCCATATATACTGCCCCATCTCCTGGAATATAATCTTCTTTAAGTAAATAGGGACAGTTTTACAATAGAACTGCCCATTCTGTTAGAATGCGAAAAGAGATAAGGAGCAACTAAGGATTCCTGTACTCAACTGGGTTTAAATATAACTCAGAGTTTGGAAACAAGTGACAGGCAAGCACTCTGCCCTATGTTTACACTATTTAGAATAACTATACAATGAGCTGAGCAATGCAGGCAATCTAATTTGGGCCTCATGTCCCTGTTTGAGTGTCTTAAATCACCAAATTCCCACATTATCTATGCCACCAAACACAGCTGCCATCTCTCCAGTGGTTCTTATCCCTGGCTACACATTAGCACTAGAGGAACTTTTTAAAAATACTGACACTTGGGCCCCACTCCACGTCAGCTGAACCTATACATCAGAGAGTAGGTATCTCTGTTGTTAAAAAGTTCCCCCAGGTGATTTGTTCCGCAGTGAGGGTTGAGAGCCACTTGTTTACACTGACCTGATTCAGTAGAAGCCAGAGAAGAATCCCAGGAGTTGGGGACTGTTAGACAATCAGGGTGATTCTGGCCAAAAACAAACAAACAAAAAAACAAATAAATTTCCTTTCACAGAAGCATTTTTATCATGTTAATATCTGCTTACATAGATACAGCTAAAGCAATTGGGCTGGAAGTGTGGGGATGTCTTTAGGAGCCTCACATTTGAGAACCCATTCCCAGAGGAGTTATGAGCGCTGGGGCACACATGCGCATGCACATGCACACACGCACGCACACGCACACACACACAAACACGCACATGCTCATGTATATTACCATGTGACTGCAAGCAACTTAAAACAAAAAAATTTAATTGAATTTCGGGGCCTGGGGAAGATCTGAACCTATAATTATTTCTTAGCAAACTTGCTGAACACAGGATTTCCCTCCTCTGGGACGAGATGAGACGGGTAGCATAATGAACTCTCTTTAATTAAAAAATAAAATGTTTTAGGATAATCATATTCTTCCAAGTCACATTATTTTTTAAAAGGAAAGGAAAGATGGTGAGAAAATGTCAATTTTCAAATGCCCAGTGTTAGGTTACCTCAAATGGCCTCATTTCTCATTCAACCCTCTAGACTCAAAATTCGATCTTGAAGGGAGAACTAGAGTCCTTGCATTATTCCCAGTAAGAAGCTAACTCTTTTTCACTCACATCTATTCCCACTTCTCTTAAAAGCAACAACCAGATTAAATGTCCATTGATTCTAGCCAAGCAAGGCTGGGAGGAGCGAGTGGAAGTTGAGGCCTGGAAACAAAGATTCTAAGTCCAATAGCTCTCTGACTTAACTTTATAAGAGTCTCTAGTAAAGAAGTACACTGTTGATCTTTCTCACCGAAGAGTTCTTCCAAGGTTCCTTAGGACAGGGGTCCCCAACCCCTGGACCACAGACCAGTTTGGGTCCATAGCCTGTTAGGAACCAGGTCGCACAGCAGGAGGTGAGCAGCAGGCAAGCAAGAGAATCTTCATCTGTATTTGCATCCACTCCCTCCCCACACTAGCATCACCATCTCAGCTCCACCTCAGGTCATCAAGTATTAGATTCTTATAGGAACACAGGTCTCTGGTGCACAAAAGGTTGGGAACCACTGACTTAGGAGATATTTGGGATATGGACATACAGATAGAGGTGAGAAAATACTCGCCTGGATACTAGGACTATGGAGAAGAGTAGGGGGGAAGGCACAGGAAAGCTCATGCTCTGATTAACTAAAAATGTCTCTCTTCAGACAGGGGAAGAAAACAAAGATGTTCATGGAATTGGGAGGGGGGTTCAGCCTGAGTTCTGTCTCTCAATGGGATCTGCATATATTGGTGGCTCTGGGAAACAGTCAGTGATCAACCACCAGGGTAAATATGAGACATCCATTAGGAGGTTTCTTTTTAATTGTGTTATTTTCATTTTCTTTGAATCCTATTTCCTCTTCTACTGTTTCTAGGTTCGATACCCCTAACGCTAAAATTTCTGCATTTAATTGGAGATATCTTTATTTAAGGGAATAGTAATATTTTGGAAACTCTAAATGGAAATTCCATTTTTTCCCAAGCTTCTCCTATCCCATTTCCCTGGACAGAAAAAGTGAAGGTATAAAGCAGCTAAAACCACCTATTACTGTCATTGATTTAACACTAAAAGTTACCTCTGATAGAATATGTCTATACTCAAAAGTGCATGTACAGGCATCTTCTTTAGCCACTTGAAAAGTATTACAGCTGTTCCCCTTAGCAGTGTAAACCTATGTTCTCAGAGCTAAATGGGAAACATCTACACTTCAAGCTACATTTAGACAAACTCATTTGCACATATATACTTCCTCCCCATATCCCTGTCTCCTGAGGTCCATTCACTTGTCTCAGCTGCACTTACACCAGATACTCTGGAAATTCTCTAAATTTCCATTTAGGAAGGTAGATGAGCATTTTCTACCCCCCTCCCACCCAAAAAAAGTGTGGAAGTGGATAAGTAAAGGTAATAAGAGTGGGAAACCAATTTTCTGAGATTTTATAAGGCAAAGTAAGGCAAACACACACACACACTGCCTTCACCAGGAACATTCATCTGCTGTGGCTGAATGAAAAACTGAAGAGTCTGGAAATCTACCAGTGGGGAGGGACCTCATAGTCAACAGTCTAGAGAGCTTTGCCCTGGCCAGGTCTACACCTGCCCAGGGAGAATTTTGGTAATTTTAATAAAACCAAATTAAATCCTAAAGTAAGACCAGTTGGTGATTCAGTAGGGATGGCCCCAAACCATTATAGAGTAGCTATAAAATAAAAATTATAGATGGATAAGAATAGGAGCAAAGCAAATAAAATCATTTTAATGGAAGAGAGAGGGAACATGGCAGAGCAAAGGAAAACTGCCAAGTGTGGAGAGGGGGTTGTTGACAGGATTTTCCAGGCTAAGTGGCTTTTGAGATGGGTACCTGCAGATGACAGAAAAGAAAATCAGCACAGATCCTGGGATGTGTGTGTTTTTGAAAAAAGGGTAGGGAGGTGCTTGAGTAGAAAGCCTCTCTACTCAAGCAGAGAAGAGGCAAAGAGGTCTGTGGTGCTGGAGAAGGTGAGGGATGCAGAGATGAGATCCCCACCTCAAGGAACTTATCTTTTAATCAGGAGAGCAAGTTTGGATCTAAGACACTCTACTGGGCACTTTATGTGCATGTTTCACTCTGTTCTCATGACATCCTTTGAGATGAATAGTCTATTACTCAATTTGGATTTGGAAACTGACGCTCAAAGGGTTAAGCAGCCTGACTAAAGTCAAAAAGCCAGAAAGTTGAGGATCTAGGATTTGAACCCAAGTGAAAGCCCATGAATGTTCTTTCTAAGACTAT